>WEIV01008418.1:109016-280815 GCA_013390005.1 Calyptomena viridis | reverse complement strand
TTTTTTTTTTTTTTTTTTTAATCTTTAGAATAGTTGTTATAAACTAGCCTTGTCCCGGGGCTTTGCCGTGCTCTGAACCTAAGGGAGGTGAAAGTGGCAGAAGAGGGTTGAAGCAACGGGAACGATGAAATACGGTCAAAGTTGGTTTCCCGCCCCCGGCCTCCCTTTCCCCACCAATTCGAAATCAGAAATTACTGCCCGAGGAGCAGATACTCCGTTTTATTGGCTCGTTAAAAAAAAAAAAAAAAAAAAAAAAAAAAGAGTAAGTTTAATTTCCACCAGATACATTGATTTTCCGTTGAAAACAGAATTAAAACAATACGCGCGAGTAGGTGCCATTAAAGCTAAGCCATTTTTTGCTGTTAATCACGGGAGAGAAGGATTAAGAAAGTCAGTAAAGGAGCACTGTGTTTGAAACGCAATAATCCAGATTTTAGGAAGAGTAAGCTCAGAGGAGGGGGACTGATGCAGCTCAAAAAACAAGGAAGAACCCTTAATAAGCGTCAAAATTCAATGTCAGGTTACTTCTCGATATGGCAAGGAATACGCCATATTCCTGGAAGGGATTTGTGGTCGTGAAATGCATCCCTTGCTAAAATACCGTTTGATGCTTGTGTCGAAGAGGAAATCAAAACAATCTTTTCTTTTTAAGCCCCGATTTCAAAACAAAACTAACCCCCCTCTAAAAAAACTCAAACCAAACTAACAAACAAAACAAAGAAAAAAAATCATCCAAAAAACCACACAAAAAAATCCCTCTAAATTTTCAGCCGCAGCTTTGAACAGCTTTCCTGGCGATCTTTGGTTCAAACTTTACAGGCGCAATGTCCCTGTGTTCCCTAGGTCTCCTTGCCTTCCCTTCCCCCTTTTTTGCTGCCTGGATGGTCGGTTCAGAAGCAAATGCCTTGCTAAATAATTGCTAGAATTCGAAAAAAAAAGAAAAAAAAAGGAAAAAAAAAGCCGGGAAAATACGCACCAGCATTCAGGTGCTAACCTACTTATTTGAAAGTAATTTATTTTCCATTTTGCCCGTTTTCCCCCTTTAAAACAGAACGCTGAAAGAAAGAATAAGTGCTTTAACATTTCAGTGTTGTGCTCTGGTAATTACTTTTTCACTTTTCCCCTAAGTTCCAATGTGAAAACCTCACAGGGGGGTCTTTGCTGTAGCAGGGCTACAGTTTCCAATCCCAAGCGCGAGATCTGCAATTACAAACCCATTCGGTGCCCTTCCCTATCATTAATATGCACAAAATCCTGCTGCTAATCTTATAATCTGTTTTGTTTCATCAATTGCTTGCCTATCACCAGGCGGAAAAGAAAAAGAGAGGAAGAAAAAAAAAAAAGGAGAATAATAAAGCCGGAAAATCACGAAAAACTTCGGAAAGTAAACGGAAAAGCGAAATAAATCGGATTTTATTTTTGATAAAGCAAAAATCGTTTAGGCTTTTAAATGGAAGCAGTATTTTCCGATGGAGGGGTGGGTGGCTGGGAAATTTAAGGAAAAATCTGAATATAGCCAGCATTTTTTTTGCATATTCGCTTTTTCCGCGTACGGATGGTGAAGTTCCTTCAGCAGTCAGCTGCGGAGGTGGGAGGGTGCGCGTAAACACCTCAGGAGAGTATATTAATATTCCTTCAGTTTGACGAGGGAGAGGAGGCGGCGAGCGCAGGCGAGGTGCGGGGGTGCCTCCACCGCCCCCCGCGCAGCCCTCCGCGGCCGCGCAGCTCCCGCGGGCTTGTCACGCCTTGTCATTAAGACTTCAGAAGTAAAACAATGAAGACATTATTTCTGGAAATCCTCCTTCCTCCCCCCACTCTCCTTCCGGCACGGTATTAAGGGAATAAAACCATCTACACCACACGCGTCCTATTGAGATTAATGAAAAAAATTATGTCAAACCTCTCCCCCCCCCAAAAAAAAAAAAAAAAGAAATCAAAAAAACCCAACCGCAAACAACCCTTATCTCATATATCTCATTCTCCATCCCCCGTGCCAGGCCTCGCCGCCGCCTTGCCGTGCACCTGATGATTTATTAACGTAATCTGCGGGGATAACGACTCGCGTGCCCGGCTCCGGCTCGTCCCAGCTCATCTCCTAAGTAATTGTTTCTCATTAGTTCTGATAATGTTTTAATAGTGCTGCCCATAATTTAGTCAGCCTGGAATTAATAACGGAGGGTGTCCTGAAACGCACGGGGGTGAGGAGCTGCAATATAAGCAGGTAGTCTTTAATTAATCAGATTAGCCCGGAGGTCCCTGCGCTGTAAGGGATCCCCCGGCGCAGCGCCCTCGGACGGGACTTGGGTGGAGGAAGGGGGGGAGCTGGCCCACGCTGCTTATTCCAAAACTCCACGGAGGGGCTGCGGGAAGTGTGTGCGTGTCCGTGTGTGGAATGTGTTGCCGGCCCCCGGCGGAGCAGCGGGGTGGGGGCGGCCCTCCCGCTCCGTGGGCCGGGCCCCGCCGCGTCCCCGCCGCTGCCGGGGGGGCCGCGGAGAGGCGCTCCCGCCGCCCCCGCCCTCCTTTTCCTCGCTGCTTCCACGCGGGCCGGTCGGTGTGGTTTCCCCCCGCGTCTTTCCTCTCCCTTAATTAAACCAAAAATAACCCGAAATTATTGAAATCGTTGCTCGGAGACAGAGGGGAACCACGCTAAGCGAGGAGACGGGAGGAATAAGGCACTGTGGCTCCATACGTGAAATGGCCAAAGAGGAAGTGAGAAATGAAACTAAAAAACAACTGTTTTCTATTTGCAATTTTAAATAAACAGAACAGCCTTCCCCGCGGTGTTTGTCTAAGTGCAGCAGCATTGCTGCTGTGTAGGTCATGAAAAGGTTGGTGCATAGTTTAAAACTTCCCATTCTGTTAATTTCTTAAAGAACAGTCGTTCATAGTCTGAGCACAAAAGCTCATGATTTAATGAGGAACAGAAACAAAATCTCTGATTGTTGGTGTTTCAAACTTCATTGGAGTCCTCTGGCAACCACAAGTTGATCCTCTGCAGCTTCAATACCCTTTAGCCCTCCATATAAGAGTACATGTTGAATAGAGGACAATGCCTGGTTGTTATGTTTATTTACCCTTACTACAAGCTGGGTTAACCTCTTCAAAACAGCTTTACTAAGCCCGTTAACCACACAGGCCACATGATCTGTAGCCGTATCCCTAATGTGATGTAAATCTGACTCGAAACCATATGCACGAGTTCTGCTGCATTGTGTCTTCGAAAACTACAGGTTTATTGCCGTCCAACCCTTCCCGGGCTGGATGCTTCCAGGAGGAAACTCTCTGAATAGCCACCACTTAAAAAAAAGAGAAAAAAGTCAAGAGTCCTGCATTGTTGGAGCAATATTTTTAATGGCTGTTGCACATTTACAGACGTGGGGTGTGGGGAGGGTGTGTGGGGGGATGCAAAGTTCACACAGGGTACAGATTTTCATCGCAATTATTTCAACTGGTGCATAATTATTCAAGGTTTTGCCCTTTCTGTCGGGAGTTCTGCATTGGAGTCGGAAGAAGCACTGATAAAAGCGATTGCATCAGCTTTCATCTGCTCTTTTAATACAGCTCAGAGTTTATGTTTTGCCTTTCACCTTCAGTGAAGTTGTAATCCCACATTTGTAGCAACTATTGTGATGACACATAGTTGGTGATGTAACTTCATCACAGCCTATGAGTAGAACCATAGGCCATGCAGAAGTGAGCTGTGGTTTGAGTCAGAAACAGTTTTAGTATTTAGCTAGTCTGGCAAGCAAACTATGACAGATCTGCAAAATGGAAATGAATTTCTGCTTAAGCTTGACGTCTTTAATTTCCCCCCCCACCCTCCAAGTATTACAGTCATCTTTTAAAACAGCTACTGGGGCCCCATGGAGAGAGCTTCATTTACCAGCTCATTTTTTCTTGATGGCTGTGGCAAGCGTAACAATGTTCTGTGCCTGCTTCAGTAATGGCATGTCGATCATGCTCCCGTGGAAAGTAAACGCTCCCTGGAAAAGAGAGAATATAAACTTCCTGAGAGACCTCTGGAAATTGCAGTTGGCTTGTCTTGCTCTTTAAAAACACATCCGTTTGTCAAGAAACATCAGCTCCCACAGGAATCTTGAACAAGTTTTAGGAGACAAACTAACCGAGATGGGGCAAATGCATTTAAAGAAATGTGGAGGGCAAGGAGCGCTCCGTAGAGGCGGCAAAAAGAGAGAGAAAAGAGAAGCCCAGTGTGCATCCAGTCTGTTTCAGTCTCTCTAGCTCGCAAATGTTGAGGGCCAAGAGCAGGGCATGTCAGCTAGGGAGAGGAGATGGCAGACACATCACTGGGGAGCAGCTCTGCTCCTCTCCTCCAGCATCCATCCAGGGCTGTGCTGCAGGGCCAGTGGGAAACTGCCTGCAGACAGAGGGCAAAGCCAGAAACATTATCTTTGTCAGGAAACAGCAATGGGCATCTGTGGGAGTGGAGGGTTTTCTTCACTTGGAGGTTTGCTGAGGTTGTGCTACTGCTGCACCACTCCATTAGGTCTCCGGTGCTGAAGACAGGCTGGGCCTATGCTGAGAGCCAGGGACTGGGATCAAAGCCGAAAAAAGCATGTGGGTGCCCAATTCTGCTCTGGAGCCAAAAGAAAGTCCACCTGAGCACCCCATATAGGGAACTTCCCCAAATAGATGCAGAACTACTGAGCGTGCCTCACCAGCATGACCTGAGAGCCAGGACAGGTTTCAAAAGTCACTTTCTATTCCTAAGTATTTTTTGTTGGTACCATGGTGACAAGTTTTAAACAATTAACTATGAATCACAGTTAAATCTTAAACAGAATACACATTTTAAATAGGGCCAAACCTGACTTATTCCCTTGGATGCTTTAATCCACACGTGTTGCTGAGGTAGGATTTGAAACACAAAACACTGCATTAAGATATGCTGAAGTTCAGTAGACAAAAAAAAAATCCTTTTTGCAATTCTAACAGTTCTTTGACACATTTAAAACCCCCAGGAAAGCAAACAAACCCGAAAAAAACAAATACAAAGATGCAATGCCCTCCCTGAAGAATTCAGAACTGAGGGCCTGGCCCCAGCATTGCGTTGGGCATCTCTGTGATGCACTGTGTACCCTTTTAATGTCCTGCTGCAATTGATACGGGATCACAGGCTGGCCTTAGATGTGACAGTGAGCAAGGCTAACCAAGAACAGGGTAAGAATGATGGCAGCGTATGTGTCTGTGCACGTGCAGTGAGAGAAATGCAGAGGAGAACAAGCTGTTTATTGTTTTCTGGTTTTCATTTGAGGCTTGATAATCATTAAATAGAGGACTCTAGCAAGTAAAGTGAAAATATAACCCTTTTACAAAAATGTTTAGGAAATGTGTTGCTCCAGTGGCTTATCTAGCTCTACTGAAGCAATGTTAATTAAATACTAAATTGCATTCTGAATATAGGTAAGACAAAAATCCACCTTAAACAGTAATCTAATACAAAACAATGTTGTTGCATGTAAGAACAGGCCATTTATTAAAGCTATTGAAAACCTAGTAGCAAAAACTATTATTTTATTCAAAGTATCTTTTCCTGCTATAGTATGCAATATTTAAGGTAGGTTTGGAGAATAATGGGACTGACAGAAATACTCAAATTTTTGTTTACAGAGCAACCAACTAATCCTACCTTACCCCAACAACACCAATGTTAATATTGTTATTTCTGTTAATAATACACCACTTTTTATTTTAGCTGCATATCAGTAATTTTTAAACCTTTCAGTCTTAAACCTTTTCAGTTTTAAATGTTTACAGAAAATACAGCCTTCAACTATTCAATTTATTAACTGTTGGGAAAATAAAGTGGGAACTAAGTAAACATTTTATGACATAGGGTTTGTTCAGAATAATTCAGGTCTATGCAGTGATCTCAAACTGCAAGATACATTTTCTTTTAAGTGTAAGAAAAACATATTTTAATTGTGCTTTTTTTTTCTATAGGCATTCAGTAAAGCCTATTCAGTAACAACTAATTCAGTAGCCAAGTAAAGAGTAAAGCTAATTCAGTAACAGCTATTGCTTACAGGAGAAATTTGCATGTGTGATGACAGTGATAAGTATAAATATGTCGAGGCCTGGAATTATCCTTCCTAGTTTTGTGAAAGGCTGACTTAGGGGCACAGTTATTCTAAGTAACAGCAATAGTTTTCAGAAAAAGATGAGTGCCTAGAAATATCAATTCTGATCTCTGGGTGTCCGAGTCATGATTGGGAGGGTCTTATCCCTTCCACTGACTGGACACAGTCTGAAGTCAGATACCTCTGCAAAGTGCCTAAGTTGTAGCACAGTGAATCTGGGTCAGAATGTCTTTTTTATAAAGCAAGAGTTAATTAAACAGCATGGTCTCTTCATTAAAATAACATGTTTAGAAAGGAAATCAGAATAACCGTGTATGTGAACACATGAACACTGAAACACTTGAGAAGTGCTGTACATTCCCTGCTTGCCAGTGTGCAGCTGTACATCAGGTTGCTAGGATTTTAATTCTTGAAGGAAAAAATGCCTTTATTTTTTTAATTTTTTAACAGTAAAGGGTAACATGAAGTTGGCTTCTCTGCCTGTTCACTTGGTGGCTTATTTTCTCCCTGCTAATTTGCAGCGTTGAGCTAAAGTCCAGAAAAAGAAACCGATTTTAATGCCATTGAATATACTCTATTCACTGACTCTCTTTCCACCCACAGGTTTCAACAGATAGGAAATACCAGTAATTACAGCTTTGTCCCCATGCTCTCTTTTCCAGTTCTGCTAGATGGAATTTGCCTTTAGCATTCTTTTGATTTTCTCTTGCATGAATATAAAAAACCCAAGACTTTCTATTAACACCACTTGCTTTAATAGCATTAACCTGGGGATTAATTTAGTCATAGATCTAATTTTTCGTTTTTGCTAATTTTCTCAACAATCTCACCCTTCCAGCCTGTATTTAGATTTCCAGTAGTTCCAGTAGTTCAGCTATGGTTGAACAGACCAAAGGCCTGTTCTTAAAGAAGCTTGTAGCACAAATGGGAACAATGGCAGGTGGGTAGTGCAAGGCTGAGGTTTGCATCCCTCGTGTTCGGTGACTGTGGTTCCTGCTTGCCGTGTAACCATATAAATCATTCACTTGGGAGCCTTTTCAGAGACCTGTAAAGGGACCCTGCCATCAGGCTAATCAAACGTGTCAGACCAGCTCCGAGAAGAGATAATCCCTACAGGTACAGGCTGATGGAGAAGCTGGGAGAAGGAGCAGCCAGGAGGCAGAGCCACAGAGGGTGGATGCAGCCTCCGGGTAACGCGGTGCATGGGTGCAAGTAACTCTGGTTGGATCAGAAGTGGGGGAATGGAGGACAACTGCAGCACTCACCAGGCAGCCGTCTGGAAGTGCAGCCCTTCTGAGGAATGGGTGGCTTTGTGGGCCAAAGACTCTGCCCCCGTTTTTAAGCAATGCAGCACACATTCTGCTGTACCTATCCAGAGCCATCCTTCATGCAGCCACACAGTGAATGTGCAGAAGGGAAAGCCCTGTGTGAAACAGAGTGACTTCAGCATTCATCAGTCTGTAGTGCATGGGAGCTGTAAAGGTGTTTTGGCTGGTCTACACTGTACAGCTGTGAAAGCAGCACAACACAGCAGAGGAGTTTGTATTTGCACAATCTCTGTGTTTCCTCAGCCTGATCACTCTAAGCCAGGGCAAGGCAGACTATTGGGGAGGAATCAAGGAAGTGAATAGGCAGTGTCTCCCATTTGGGTCACCTTGCAGACTAGCTAAGGGTCCTTCTCAACTGACTGACATGCAAGGAAAGACTCATGGAAAAGACTATTTCTTTCTGAATAGCTCTGTAAGGGCAGAGCAATAGAAAGGCAGCAGACTCATCTAGATCCTCTTCTCTCTGTCTGGCTACTGCAGCTGCCCACAGAGCCCACCATCTCATCATTTCCCCATCTCTGTCTCTTGTATCAGACCACATTCTCCAGGCTGGATGATGCAGGACCAGAACTGTGAAATTTGCTGCATCCCTCAGGAACTATGTAGTATTATTCCCAATGACATTTAATGCTGTGTTACAACAGTAGTAACATTTTTAAAAAATCAGTTTATGCAAGATGCAGGCCATGCTGAGTAAGGTCTTAACAGCTCTACTTTTAATTTCAGTATGTCCTAAAGTACTTCAAGAATGGAACAGAGAAGATGTGGCAACTACAGAAAACAGCCACAAGGGAATTAAAATTATAGGAAGGTGCTAGATTGGTTGGTGTTTATTTGTTTGGTGTTGGTTTGATTGGTTGGTTGGTTGTTTGATTTGGTTTTGTTTTTTGTTTTTTTTTTTTTTTTGTGTGCCTTTTTTGGTTTTTTTTTTTTTTTTGGTTTTTTTTTTTTGTTGTTGTTGTTGTTGTTTTTTGTTGGTTTTTTTTGTTTTGTTTTGGGTTTTTTCAGACGGTAATGGCAAAAAATGATACTTGTGGAAAAGAGAATTGAAAATGATCAGCCCCAGGTGATAAAAAGATTGAGTCTACAGACAAGAGAAGCATTACAGTGGAGTTGACAGAGAACGGTAATTTTCAGAGGTCAGGAGATGAAGATATAGGCTCATGAAAGAGGGAGGCAAATCCAGCTGTGCAATAAAAATAACTAATGCAATAAATTTCCAGGCAGCTTTGGAGAGACTGAAGAGGTGCAGAACCAAACTTTGTAACACATCAGTTTGGCAGACCGTATGCTCGTATCCTATGAACTTCTTTCTGGATAAATGCAGCCACTATCAAACCCAGTTCAGATCTAGCAAAGTTCAATGCATCATTGAGGGCTCTTCTTTGACAAATTAGAAGACAATCCTGTCCATGTGTTGCCATGGATCTTGGACATGGCTCTTGTCATATCCATATGTCATCCTTAAAGATTTCCTTTACGTATAAGAGATTACATGTATCAAGTCACAGAAAGAGTCTCAGTGTTGGTCTGTTATTTGCCTTGGCCAAAAGATGAGCACATTAATGCAAGGTTTCCTGGAACATGAAGACCTCCTCTTTTTGTGTGTGTCTATGTGTGGCAGTATCTAGGAACATTTGCTTTGTGAAACATTTGGGAATAGTTAAGAGCTTGGTAAGTCTATGAGACCATCTCATAAACAGAGTATAATGTTAGTGTCAAGAAGCATTTTACCTTTCTATAAGTTAAATGGACAGGATTCAGGGTCCATGATTTCTGTGTTATCTGGGGATCAATACGTTCTGATGAAATCAGGAGAGAGGAAGAAATGATACAGGTAATCTTCTTGCTAATGTTTACCATGGGTATAATGGAATTGTGTTATATATGGAAATATATTGACTTTGATTACAATAGGGGATGGACAGGATGACAAGTGAGGTACCCTTCATGCTTTTCCAGAAGATCAGGGAATGTAAAGTTTTATACTTCATCTGTCCTGAAACCTTTTTATATAATATAGAATGTTATATGGGGTTTTACTCTCATAATCTTTTGTTTCCATAGGTTAAGGAGAGAAATGAGCAGGATAAAACCATCATGATACAGAACATTTAAGGCACCTCATAGTTATGTGACACAATTATCTCTGAGCTGTGGATTAAAGTACTAGAGTTAATTAAAGTAAAATAATAATTGTTCTGGGACATGTGGGACAGTGATCAGACGAGGTAGTCCCCTTTGGTTGACAAGACAGAAGAATTAGATGTATTCTTGCACTTGGGAATGCTTGTGGGTTTTTCCTCAGCATTTTCTCCATCTGTAGTTATCTGTACCTATAACATCCATCCTGATCACTGCAATGAGCTCACTAAGAATTGGCTTACTCAGGTTAAGAGTTACTGCAGACCTTCACTTCTTAGACCAATGTAATCTATTAATCACCTACGTTGGTACTGAACATGAAGATTGGTTTTACTAAGGCATAGCAAGTATATAAATTTTGAAATACCAAAAAAGTCCTGTAAATTCCAAAAAGTCTACCGGCTCTCTGTTTGTTGGCAGATAGGACTCCAAATATAAGCACTGGTTGTAAGAACTCTGTGCTGTTTTGGGAACTACTGCTGTCGTTATTCATTACCTCAATCATTGGCAAGCCTTTGCTAATAAACCTTTGACTGTGATGCCTTGATCTTATCATACATGTAGCCAACAAATTTAACTCCCATGTGACAGTGGCCAGGATTTTCTAAGATACTTATATAGGTTACATTAAGACTGTGGCTTGTCTACAGCAGAAAGAAATAAAAAGCAATTTTCTTGCATCAGATGAAAGAATATAGCCAATAGTGCTAGACTAATTTGTTGTGTGTGTCACAATATGTCAGCATTTGTCCTAGGCCACTATGTGGAGACAGCTAACTTTTTCAAAAGCAGTTTATTTGGGAATCTAGTCAGGCTATTTAGATGGCAGGCATGGAGGTGCTAGGGGATCCTGGTGAGTAGGTAGGGCTTTGGCATGGGTGAGACTCTGGGTAGTCAGGCCAGTGGAAGAAAAGGAAAAGCATGACAAGGTAATGTTTCAAGAAACTGCAATACGGACAAGAAAGCACCTGCTGCTGAATTTTGAATTAATTATAGGTCTAAGATGGGGGTTATCTAATGCTTATGGAATTGCCAAAAAAACCCTTTGCCACTTGTTAGGAAACTATTGAGCAAAAGACAAGTAATGTCACAAGTGCGGAGAGGTCCTTTGACAGCACTCTGCTGTCACAGGGATAAAAATATTTTCCCACTGATAAAGATTTGGGTTTTTTTTCCAATTACTTTTCTCAACAATTTAGCTAGCAATACTTTCCTTTGCAGACCAAATCCATGCAAAGAATGTGTGGAGTAGAGTTATCTCCTTGTCCTACCTGGTTGTCTTCTGAAAGGATGTGCATCTAGGCCTTGGGGTTAATGGGCATAAGGGGACCAACAAGCCAGGCACTCTTCTCTCCTCCACCCCCTTCATCATTAGGAGATGTTGTGAGTCAAACAGAGCTCCCACACTGCTCTGGCAACATGGGCCAGAGGCTGTGTGTGAATACAGCCATTGTGTAAATAAGTAATTATGTAAGTCCCCTTCCAACCCCTGTGACTTGTGTCAGCACTCGTGGGCAGATGCCAGGCTAGATGGAAACGAGCAGGACGGGTGATGCCAGCTGGGCAAGGCAAACCTTGCATACCTCCTACTAGGGAAACAGAGAACCTGTATAGACAAGCACCCTCAAGTCTACAGATGCAAGAAATCTTTGATCCGCAGGTATCTGAGAAACACCAGTTCTTTCCATGGTAATACAGTGGCTTGCTCACTTCTGAAACCCAAGGGTCTATTTATGACTTTTTGGAGACTCAAAAAATACAAGGAATAAACCTATTCAAATCTGCTTGGTTCTGAGAACACTACCTCCAATCCTGCACAAAATTAGCTGTTGTAAGAAAACGAGAGTGTGTGTTCTGCAAGAAGGGCAGGTTTACTCCTCGAAGGAGGGAAGAGAGCAGGTGGATGGCAAAGCCTCCCCCTAAACAGCATGGCATTCAGGAAGATAATTCCCCTGGGATTAATGAAAACACACATTGTTTAAGTGACTCCCTGCAGAGGAAATTTGGAAATCTTTGCTTTGGGGCTTAAAAAGAACGCTTGGATTTGCTTACAGGTAATGAACAAAAGAGGAAAGAGGCCTGGTTGCAGCAAATGGCGTTGGGTCTGTGCCTGGGGGAGGAGTAATTATCCTGAGTCCAAAGGAATGGTTTCTCTTGAAACAGAAGGTTGAGACCATATTTTTGGGGAAGTCAAGAGTAGGAAATAAGCTAACAGCTGTGAAGGTGCTGAATGCAGGTTTAATTAATTTTTTTTGTCTGCAAGTTTTAGCCAAAGAGCCGTCATAAAGAGCTGGCTCATGACTGCACCTTCTTGTAATGAACTTCCAAGGGTTAGAGAGCTGCTAGGAGGTGTTCATATCTGGGTCAACTTAGCACATTTTCCAGATTATAGCAAGATAATGTCTCTCTCTCCTCTCTGCTCAGGCCTGTTCTCCCTCCAGAGCAAACTGACAGACAGCTATGGCTTTCTTTTAGCATCTTTGCAGTAGGTAGGAGATGCCCAAATAACTAGTGCAGTCACATACGACAAACTCAAGACTTCACAGAAAATGAGCTACATGGACAGAGCTTTTTGGGCTACGTATTACCATATCCTCTCCTTTGAACTGTTTCACATTTGATCCTTTTCTGTAGTAACAGTATGGGTGGAAAGACACTTGTAGACAAAATCTTTGTGGAAAATAAATGATCCCTGAAAAGATTGGTCAAAGATATTTTTTTGGCAAGAGGAGATGCTCAGTGAGTATCTGTGATCTGTTGAAGGAGGAGGGAATTCTGCAAAGTATCAACACCATTAAGCCATTTTGTTGATATGAAGAAAACATTAAATATCACTAACTTTTGTTTCTTTTTGCCAGTGTAAACTTCCACTGGAGTAGAAGTAGTCAGTGAGTTCAGAGGATAAATCAGTTGGTAATGCCAGAAGCAGGCCTGTTTGTATGAGATATGCTTCTACCTCTGGGAGCAGATGGAAGGACACAAAAGGTCAAGAAAGAAAGAGTAACAACCACATGAAATAGAGATTGATTTTTGCCTCAAATAACTCCCAAGCAGCAGTACAAGAACTCTGACAGAAGAAGCCCTTTCTAAAGCTCAACAGGTAGGAAGGACTTTGTGATCCTTCAAGTCCACAGTGGGGCAGGAAAGATGAAGAACAAGGACCTACAAGGTCCTTCACTTCTTCTCCACCTGACATTATTTTCCCAGCACATATATAAGGGTCTTGCCCTGCTATGTGAGCCAGACAAGCTGTTTTTCCCTCTCACAGTCCCCCAGGCTGCCTGAACCACTGGAGACAGTCCTTTCAGCTGGGATGGGCCTGGGGAGCCTGCTTGGTCTAGCTCCAGAGACTCCTTCAGGCCACCCAAGTCTCTCCCTCTCACTGAGCAAACAACCTATTTAAGATCCGTGAATGAAAAGCAGACATGAGGGTTTTTTATTGCTGTCCTTGAATTTTCTTTAGTTACCTTCTCACTGTGGCTGTTGCTTCCTGTGTGCTCCTCTTCAGTAGGAAAGAATAAAATAAAAGAGACAGAGGAAAGTTCCGGAAATCAGGAATATTCTCCACTGGTTTTCATTCTTTGTCTTATAATGTATCGGGAACAGAAGAATCCTAGAGAGCATGCTTGCTACTGCCAAGCAAATCTTCATTTTATAGCACAAAAGCAGCCTCTTGGACAAGCAGCCTATCCAATGATGCAGTTTTTTCCCCTACTGAGCATCATGGTTATTATATGGAAAAGTGGAAAGTAACTAATATTAAGACCTTAGAATTCTCAGATGTCCTTAATTAACTAATTTGGAATTAACTTGAGGTTTATTTTATTATTTTACAAATGGAAGCAATTTGTTAAATACAAACTAGAAAATTCAATCTGAAAGTAAATTACTATAGGACACACAAAAGGCAGTTGATACTGAAGGGAAAGGTAGCTGTAAAATATAATGGAGTTGAAAAAAAAAATAGTGAAGCTCATTCTGCCAACAAGAATGGAATTGCCCATATTTTTGTATTCTATGTTTTTTCTAATTTCAGATTCATTTTCTGAATAAAATTGAACTGTCATTTTTTACTGTGATTCTCTATTTCAGCTGACATAGCTTTTGCAGAGAGCCTCTCCAGGCCCCTGAAAAAGCTGGCTAACACAGAGAGGAGCGAAAAAGCAGCAAGAATGCCGCTACTTAAATAAACTGAAACAATATTTTGGCCGCACAGGTTTCTGAATTCCCTCAGTAGGCCTTAAAAAGAGCCATCTGGTCAGAACATTACATCTCTAGTTAGATCCTGCTTTGGAAATTGAAATGAGGCTCGTGAGTGCTTGTTAATGCTTTTTAAAAATGCATTTTGGAGGTAGATAGTTGCCTCGGTTGGTTGCTTTGTGCAGAGCAGGTTTTGGCACGACAATGGGCAGGTGTCTGCAGTGATGGGTGTCTTCCCACTCATGCCCGTAACAAAGCATTGCCTGTACTGGCAACATGCCAACACAGCATGGCCCTTCAAAAGCAAGGGTATTCACCTCACCAAGACCCATATATACCTCCTAGAGCCGATGGGGATAGAGGGGTTGTGCCTTGCTGAAGAAGAACCCAGAGAGGTGCCATACTGTGCCCTCTGCAGGGCCCGTGCCCCCTGGGACAGGAGGAGCCTCCTCCTCCAGGAGCTACCTGTGGGTAGAAAGGTTATGGAGGGGCACAGCATCTCTCCTGCTCCTGGCTCAAGGAGAAACTTTGCCCTGTGGGAAATACCAAAGTGCCACCTGAGTCTCTCTTCCTCCATTTTTTTGGACACAGGTTTCTAATGAGTGGAGGCAAACAGATTAAGAGCCACTGAATGCCTGCTGGGGAGTGAGATGGGGGGAAGTTGGCAAGAAAACATTTTGTATGAGTTTCTTCCCTGCTTAGAAGCTTTTGCAGCCCCATGTAGTAAAATCTGTCTCCTTGTCTCCCCACCTGGCATAACTCCCTCAGGACTGATTGCACCAGTGTAGGAACTAGTACAGCACAAGCAATTAGCCAATACAGCACCTTCTGCTCTATTGTAAAGGTTCAAAATTTGCCCCCAGATGGACCTTTCTAAGAGAAAAGCCTTCAACTGTGACACAAAACACATTTCTAAAGTATTTTTCAAATTCAAAAACTGTAAAAAGAAATTTTGAGTACTAATATGAGCTTTTGGGTTCTCTATTTATTCCTCAGTTTTCACATTAAAAGTTCATTTGGCCACTTTTTAAAAAAGATAAACAATGTAACAGTGGTCCATTCTTAAATCCCACCAGCATTCTTCATCTTTGCATAGAGATGCCCCTAAGCCTATACTTCTTAAGGCCAAAGCTCAAAAAAGGTGACAATTTACCACAAATTCCTGAATCCCCCACTCTGTAGTGGAAGGACTATACATTTTCTAATTAACATAAATGACAGCAAATGCCTAGTGTTCTCAGAGGGAAGGCTATCAGTGCTGCAGCCCAGCATGCACAGAGGCATGGCAGCACCAGGACCGTGTGCTGCCAGTGTCGCCCCAGGATGGGATTCAGCTTAGTTGGTGGCACTTCAAAGACCTGCAGTCTGTCCTGGGCAAGGAGAGCAGGGAACTGGGCTGATCCCTTACTGCCAGCTCCACATAAAGCCTGAGATATAATGCCCTATAAAATTCAATATAATCCCTGGGGGTTGATGGGGTCCCATACAGCTCCATGCCAAAGGGAAGCTCCAGTGCATCCCTTCCAAGAGGGTGCCCAAGCCTGGCACTCCTGGGACATGGTCCTGCTTTCCTAGCAACCACGGGCTGGATTGAGACAGGATGGATCCTACATGACTGGGGCCGTTCGTGGAGAGCCCTCACAAGGCCCGTGGCACAGCCGGGAGAGGGAGGGAAGTGTGGAGAGACCTCCTTGTGAGGCAGTGGGAGCTGGAGCTGGCCCCAAGAATGAGGGTGCATCGTCTCCAAGATACAGTGGCTTGGGGTAGCTTTTCCTAAACAAAGAGCATTATAAAGGATCCACTGCTGGAAATTTCCACTCTTTTGTTGGGTTGATGCTGTGTAAATAAATGCATTCCTGAGATTTTTCATAATCCTGGAAAGGTCCGTAAAGGAAATTGTATAGTTTGCCAAATCACTGGAGTTCATAGATATTATTCCTCAGCTGCCGGGAACACGATATACAATGGCACAGAATATAATGCAAGAAACGTATGTTAAAGGTCTTCTTAGAAGCACTCTGTGCATTTGTATGTGGCATATACAGATATTTCTTTTGTTTTGCTCTATGGGATCTAAAATATTCAACCTATATTACAACTTGGGTTCATGAATTACTTACCTTAACTCTAAATAATCCTTACTTGACAAGTGACTTTGGTGGCAGCATATAGTTATTCCCTGGTTTAATGTGTGGGTGCTTTGAAAGCATTTATAAATTAGTACATGAGATAAATGTGTAATCAATCTTTTACATTATTCCTCTGCTTTTCTTTATATTTGAATTTTATTTAAAAACAAGACAATCTGGGAAGATCTCATGATGATGATGGTATTGTGCCTGATGTATTTACAAGTCGAATGGCTTAAAAATACATTTTCAATGTCTTAGTTTTTTGTCATATATAAACACTAACTACATATAGAAGAGACTACAGTCCCACATCCAGTGTATTGGTAATGTAAATGCAGGAGTTACTTAAATAGTAAAGACTATTGTACTCTTATTGTGAGAAATCAGATCTTTCTCTTAAAATGGGCTAGTAGCTTCTCCCACTAATTCTACCCCTTGAATTCAGTTGATCTGTATTTATAAGATCACTTTCCTGTTTAATGTGGTACAAAATCTTCAGAAATTTCTGACAGAAACTATCCTTTAGACTACTGGAATGGTGTTTATTAGTCTTCTTTTTCATTTTCGAACACACTGACTTATCTTATATTTAGACCTTCCCAACAGCCATGCCTGCTTTCTTTAGGATGAATATTTTAATTTTGAAAATCATATCCCCTAGTAATGGGGAAATATAGAGAAATTATATGGAAATAACACTCTACTTTTTAGGCACTTTTCAGTTTTAGATCTCAAAGCTCTAGATAAAAGACAGCACTTAATAAATACCTGAATAAAATACAAAAGGTACTTTTTTGACATTTGTCTTCTACTTGTCCAAATTACAATGTTACTATTTATTTCCTAGAGGTCCTATTTTTCAGTTGGATTAGAAATGTAAAAAACAGCCTCACAACCAAAACAAACTAGAAGCCAAACCAAAGCAACCCCTCAAACAGGACTATCTCCATAAGGTAAGCCCAAATACTTCTGGCTAGCTGGCTAGCTGTCTAATTTCCTTCTGTTTGGACACCGCCACAGCATCTCTAATTCCACAGTGCTCATCTGAGATCCTAATTTTTCCTGACCTCAGTAGTCGTATTTGGGGGCTACTATGTCAAAGCATTTCAGCCTCCAGGATAAAGTAGCCTGGTTCAGTCTTCTTTCAAAAGATGATTATTTTGGCAAGTGTAGGTCTCAAATAGGAGTAGATTATAAAAGCTTATTACTATATTTTAATATAAAATATTGTTAACTAAGGGCATCAAACTTTAAACCAAATTAAAATTTAAACCAAACCAGTAACTTATCTACCACACAAACAGCTGCACAAATCCCTCACATTTATTTTTTCCAGGCTTTCAACTTTGATTAATAACATGGCAAAACCATGCAAGTCTCAACCATATTAACCACAGCTACATTTTTAGTTTTACTGACATGAACACTTTAATATAATAAAAGGGAAAGGAAAACAGAAGAGGTGTTTCATTAGGACATGAGGATTACTAAAACCGCCGTGTGGAGTATTTGCCAGGAGGTGGTAGAGGAAGAGTTATTACTTACATTTTAGCATGTCGCTAGGACATGGAGTGAGAGGATCTCTCAGTGAGCTATGTTTGCTTTGGAAAAAAAATGAAGTAATCAGACCGTCCAAGCTCTCCTTACTGACACAGTCATAACAGCAAATTATAAACTCAGTTAAGGAGTTGTCAGCACTACATAGAAAACTATTTTTCCAGCTTTGTTATAAAGTCTGGTAATACGACAGTGCTACAAGATCCAGAATTCACGTATTAACCTGCCAGTCCTTTTTTATTGATAGACAGCTACATGCAAAAATATATGAAGCATGCAACCTGGTTGGTTAAAAAAATAGCCCAAACCACAAACCCTCAGCCAATATGCCCCTGCAGCTGACTACAGAAGCTTACAACCTATTTTAAAAGAATTTATGAAGATAAACCCTCCCCCCCAAATCCAACCCCTCCCAAATGTCAGATATAAACACAATCCTCCACTATGATGTCCATAAAATAGCAGCTTGAAAACAAATCCAAAGACTAATGCTTGTCTAATACAAAATTATTCAATATTAAATGTTTGGCTTAATGATGGTATGATACTGGGACTAGAGCTAAATTTAGTCCAGTCTCCTGACCCACTGTTCATATTACAGGGGTATTCCTTAGATGAGTTTCTGATATTAAATTCAGATGAATTAATAGTATTGAACACATCATAAACAAACAATATTTGGCTATGTTATTTGACTTTCTTCTTTCTGCATCTACCTGCCTACACATTTGCACCAGCAGTATGTTTATAATGATGCGTTTTGAGAGGGAGCCAAGCTTTGTAAATTGGAACAATGGGCAAAACCAGTCACACATTTTCTATTTCTATATTGTTTGCATGTAGGGAGCTACATTTTAAAACTGAGGGAAACAGAACAAAGAGATCCAGGTGCACAGAATCCTAATGGTGACCCTGAAATCACTGCTCAAATATCACAGTCATGGCTGTACTGGAAACACACAGGTATCACAAAGGGGATGCACTAGCCCAATGAAGAGAAGGGCAGAGCAATAGCCAATACCTTGTCATATTTTTACTCTGGGAAGAAAGCCTAATTTCTGTTTTGACTTTTACAGTATTTTTACTGCACAACATCTGTAGTATCAGAAATGCAGGGGTACAGAGAAGACATACATCCCAATCTTTTTCTACCTATCAGAAAGCGGGAAAAAAAAAGTGCAGAAAGCATTTATATGGCACCAGGGAAAGTGAGACCCTATGCACAGACTTATAGATGAACTTCACAACCAGTGGGATTTGTCTCCTACTTGAATGCCACACAAGCACATGTGAACCATTCCCCGTTCTGACATTGGGACTTTGCTTTTTAACTACCCCAGGCTTGGCTGCGACTAAGATAAACATATTTGGCTGCAACTTTTTTTTCTTTCAAAAAGAGGCAAACTGGATTATAGCAAATAACCTTTAAGATAATTAACTGACAATGCCGCAACTAGCATAAAATCTTCCTTCAGGCGACCCCTAATTTAAGTATTACTGGCACAAAGTGGAGACAGATTGTGCATCACCACCGCAATATTTACATAGCAGAAACCCACAGAGCAGGAAACGTGAGACTCAATGATGCACTAAATTAGGAACAATCATATTCTAGTGTTAATTTGCTTTCTCCTCTGTCCAAAATTCAGGTCCAGCAATTGGTACAAATGCAATAAAACATTCTCATTTTTAGTGATTAAGAACCACAATCTGTAAGCAGTTCTCCTCAAAAGTACATTCACTCACTACTGGGCATGTTTGTGGGATCAACCCCCCAAAAGTGAAACAGGTCTACCATAACAGAGATTTTTTTAGAAGCCCTAGGCTTCCTAATCAATTTATTTCTTTCCATAAATGATGTCTGTGCAAGCAGTCTGAGGTGTCTGCCAGGCTATCTGTCTTTTAGTTGCAAATATTTTCCTCTGACAGTAACACCGTGATTCTGCAGCATAACAGAGAAGCAGTTTTAATTCATTGAAGCTGTAGATATATGCAGGTACTCAAAAGGCTGTGTAATCAAAGAACTAAAGTTAAAACAGGGAAAGAAAAGATAGAAGTTCTATTTCTAAATATATTGAGAAGTGATACATTTATAATAAATATACACTCTATAGTCTTATCCAGAGACAGATTTCACAAGCATTACTGCCAGTTACAACACACTTCATAAGATAAATACAAACAGCCATCACCAACCTTTCTAAACCTTAAATATTATTCAAATTTGTTTTTCACTATGGCATATTAACAGAATATTTACCTTGCCTAATCGCTGATGTTCTTCAAAAGCAGAAATCAGTTCTTGTGCCCACTTTATTTTTTCAGGGCTCGGAGAGAACTGTTCCTGGACAACAGCAATTTGGTTGGGGTGAATCACCTGCTTACCTACAAAGAAGATTAATAACACCAGAATCATGCATCGACAAACAGATGTTCAAGCAAAATGTTCCAACCACTTGAGGCTCTCATATGCCTTGCAGACTTTCTTGCTCTCTTTACTTGGTTTCTTTTATTTTGAAAACTGGAAAACAGGCAGACAGATTTTTGCTGGTTTTTTTTAAGAATAAAAATTTCTTGTGCTATGCTTGCATTCATTATAGTTTAAAAGAACCCACAATTCTTTCTCCTCTTTCCCCTTTTTGATCCATACATCTTTTCTCAGTCATTTCAGGTGCAATAGTTTGTCTGGGGCAGTAAATAATACTTCAGTATACAGCACCTCTGAATTTACCTATATAAATAACAGCTCCAGTCACACACAAATATTAAAGTGTATTAAAGTGTGTTCAGAAAATGAGATCTGAAGAAGATGGCAAGAGATTTGTAGGATGGAAAAGTTATCAGTACCCTAAGGATCATGCCTTAAATTCTCACTATTGGCTTAGCACCATAAAATTCTCAATGTTGTTTAAACTTGTTGCTGCAATTGTTGGCAGTTGCAGGTAGGCTGCAATATTTAGTCGCCAGTATTCTAAGCAAGTACCAGCAGTGACCTGAGGTTTTATGAAGCAGGTTTTTTTAATCCTTTCTTGTATAAACATAAGTTAAGAAAATAAAAATAGAAGTTGCCTTTTTTTTTCCTAGAGATTTTCAAATGTAAATAGGCAGCCACATAATCCGTTTTAATCTGTGATTGTATTTAGCTACCTTAAAACAAATACATGTCTAATTTGTTTGACAGTTTTAAAAGTGCAACGTTTGACGTTATTAGCTCATTTCTATGGGAATTTCACAGACCGGCGTGATTTCTGCAGTTTGCTTTCAAAGTGTTTTAATAAAGACAGGCTGCCATAATTCCCAGCTTCCCGTAGAATTAATGACTCTCCTCGGTGCCAGATAACAAAACTAGTTAGAGGGATGAGCCTGATCCTGCAAAACTGCCAGCAAGTGAGCAGTCCCCAGCAGACCGAGGGTCCCACAGCCCTGCCGTCCTGCCGCCCGCCGCAGCCTCTGGCGGGAGCGAGATTTTTGCACGCAAGGAAAAGTTGGAAGTGTCAGGACCTGAGGAGGTTTCCTGCGCAACGGGGTCTGTTCCCATGTCCTCGCTGACGTTATGTCAGCTGTGCGTTAGAAACCAGCCCAGCGCTTCGTCTGAGGAGTCTCATGCATGACCGCAGAAATACACCTATTTTCAATGAAATAACCACTGCAAAAACCCCTGGGATTACTTTTATCAGACTGCGGCGCATCTGGGTGATAACCTGGAGTACAAAGAAAATCTACTTAATTAAATGAACAAAGAAATAGTAGTCTTTTAGTGTTGCTATGGTCCTTTGCTAAAAAGCCATAAGTAGCTCAGTTTCATTTCCTGTTAAACAACACGTAGTTTATGATTTCACAGGCATCCAAATACTCTGAAATTTCACTATCATAACTATTTTAAAAATAGCTTAAGAATGGGTAAAAGCTTAAAACCCTGTAAGAACTATATTTTTTGAAAGAAATTACACAGAGGCTTTTTTTAAACCAATGTGTTTTACATTAGGTCTACTTAAAGGTTTCTTTAGTCAATTTAATAAAATATCATTATTAAGATTATGATGTTCTTTATCTGTAATACAACAAATTCTCCCTAGCTAAACTACTAAAATTGAAGCATGTACAAACAATTCTTGAAAAATCTTAAGGATTAGCTTTCTGGAAAAAATGTATATTTGAAACTATATTTAAAGTCAATCTATAATTATAACAAAATTAAAAATACATAGATATGATTTTTTTAAAGTGTAAAACATTTCTGTAAAAAGATTTGCTTTCAAACAAAGATACCTGTACCAGTAAACTATGCTTTTGATCATTAAAACACTACTGAACAATTTACAGAGAATATAATCTAACTTTTGATTTATAGCACTTGGTTGATTTTTGTCACAGACTACATATCCAAACAACTGTATAAAAGACATAATGTCATTCAGGAATGAAGCAAATATTTTAAACAGAATTGTTGTTATTGACAAGTTACTGAGAGAGTGCAAAATTGGAAGACGTTAAAATTTATGACCATGAAATCCTTTTTACAGTACCACTTGATATATCGTGCTTTAAATCAATACCTGTCAAGTCCTTTAGGTAACTGTATGATGGTGTCATTTTAGTCTTCTACAAAAGACTGCCAAAGAGAGGAACCTATACTGTTTCGTATTTATATCTGGCCTCTCAGCATGTAGCACAGGACTTTCTACAACGACTAAGTCAGCTGTTAAAGCTTATGGCAAGGTTTACCTAATTTTTTACAGAAACGTTCCTAAAACCTACGCTTATTTATATAGGAAACACACTGATTTAAAGTCCACAGGTACTGGTATTGTAAAACATCTTGCAAGTGTCTATGGCTACATATATAAAAATAAATCTATATAAATACACATATAAAAGGACTATTAATTTGGCTAAATTTCATTTGAAAACATTTGATTTTATGTTAACACACTGACTGAAGGAAAACCAATCTGCTTTTAAGATAACTGGAAAACTTGGCTACAATAAGCAGTGAGGTTCACCACCATAATTACATAGCTGGTAAATTCTTTGTTATATTATTTCACTTGCTTAATCTTGAGTGAACATATTTGATTACATTAAGGCCAATACTACTGGTCTAATATGGGAACATCTAAGGACATATAACTTCAGTGAATATTTTAGTTTTGCTTTTGAGGGTGGTGAATTCAGCCCTGTGCATACAAATAAGTGAGTGTTTTCCAACTAAGGGAACAATCTGGAAGCTTCAGCTCGTTTTGGTTCTGTTGATTTCAATGATTTTGATTCTTTCTGAAAAAGTAGCAGGAAGGGATCTTATATATTTAAAAATTAGAAGAATTGCACATTTCAGACTTGTTATTAAGGTGATATTTCAATACTTTCACATTATCAGAGGACTGTCAGTGGCAAATATGGTGTGCATACTTTTACTTTATACAAGGTCATGGATTAAGATAAGACCCATTAGCTTAATTTTCTGTGCTGAATGTGAAATTGGAAATGTTAAAATATTTCATTTATATAGGTTTGGAAAAAAATTATTTTGCCTTCAGTTTTGAAATTGCATTTTGTTTTAATCAAAACAAGGAAGAAAGATTATAAAAACATTAAATAAACTAAAAGCAAAAAAAACAAAGAACAAGTGAAACATTTTAGATCAATCTAAAATATTTCTGTTCTTTTTTTTAAAAAGAAAATGAAAAATGCTGTTTTGTTTTAGCTTAAACAGAGTTTTAAATCTTCCCCCCCCCCCCCCCCCAAAAAAAAAACCCCCCAGAAAAGTCAGTATTGCCCATCTTTAATTATGGCTGGACTGGTCAGGTGTTTTGCTGGATTTTGGAAATGTGTGGAAAGGCAGGAGGGAAAGAACAGGAACTGTGAATTCACCTTAATGAAGTCGGTACCTTTTACAGACCTTTGCATCTTGTATGGAAAGGCAAGACACATCTATGGCCATGTTAGAAAGTCACTTTACACTTAAAATTGCTACACATGACCTTTTTATTTGTCTCCTGTCTGGACCTTGTCCTAATGTCAGAGAACTTCGACCATAAAATCGGTGGAGTCCAAACCACCACCAACATTGGTTATGCTGAGCATTTCTAAATATCCTAAATTGGCAGCCTGAATTAAGTATTTAAATGCACATTAAGCGTTCAAAAAGAGTGCTTTCAAAGGTGTTAGGCATCTGCAACTCCATCTTCGGTCAACAGGAGGTTCAGATGCTTATGTTTTTTTCAAAAATCAAGCCTTTCCTTAAGCTAGGAAATACTGGTTGGGACTAGGTAGCCGTCAGCAGGTGCTACCGTGCAGCAGTTCTATTATTTTCCCAACTTCAAAGGCAGACAAGTGAAGGGTGGAAATCCACATGGCTGTGGATAATGTAGCTGTGAGGAGCTAACCATTTCGCCTCTGAAACAGGATTTGGTTTTGCAAATGTCGAAGCTCAACAGACAGTAAAGCAGAGTTTGTGCTGAAAGACCATCGATTTCTATTCTTTCACTGGCATGCCAAGATCACTTAAAATAACACTTGGGCTTTTTTTGCTCGGTGCTTCAAGATATCATGTAAAGCTAACCATAGAAACAGAGTTTGCTAGATGGGATTGCCAGAACCCATGTTTTGGTAACAAAAACCTAAGGTCATACTATTACTGTATGCATATCCTGAGCCATGGTCAGAGAAAAATAATCCAGTGTCCGCCCTATATGTTAGAATTCTCCCCCGCATGTGTCAAATAGCTGTTCTGTATTGCAGATCCCCAAACTTTGGTGGCTGCACTGTCCCAACAGGGTGTCTGAGTGACCTGGTACACCAATCACAGTGTAACAGGCTGCATTACAGGACTCTGGGGCAAGGAACCTGCTGCTCTTGCTGTCTGCCAATACTCGTAGGTGTCACTAGCACTTACTGGGAGGGGCACCAGGGGATGAAAAACAAAGAAAATAATAAGAAAATAACTTTCCTCTAGCAGTTAGTATATGAGATTTGCTTCTCAACTCCTTCACATAAAAAATGTATTTTAAAAACTGCCGTTGTTAAAGAGAAAAAGGTCCAATTGTGGAGTGGCCACTGCAGAGTTCAGTATTGCCTTTCCCATGCTCTGTGATGGGAGGAATCACTGCACAGCCTCTACCCCAACTTATCTTCAAAACCAGTCAATGCTTCATGAGATGTTGTTTTAAAAAGCAGCCTGTGACTTTTCAGGCAAAATTTTGAGCTGCAATTTTTAAGATAATAATGAAAATGGAAGAGCTAGGTATCCATGAGTTTTTCAATAAATGTCCTGAAATAAAAATCAAGTTCTTTGTCTAAGTGACAGCAAATGTAGCAACATTTAAAATGAAGAAGCTACGCCTTGTTTTGAGTCATCGGCAGAAAGTCATACCAGTGAATCCCATTGAGGCACCTTCTCTCGATTGCCTGCGGAGCCCATCTTCATCATGGAAATCGATGTAAACAAGGTCTATTGCTTGAAGGCCAAATGCCTTTGCTGTAACTATTATTTTTTGCCTGGCATATAGAATATCGTGAGTTTCCTTACTGCTTGTTGCACCTATGAAAATAACGAAAACAAGGAAAAGCTGACAAGAATATTTTAAACCTTTCTGCTTTAAATACTTCCTGTTAAAAAAATGCTATTTTTGAGATGCTGTTTAACCAATTTAGAAAACAGAAGAGGGGTGTAAGGCTACAGAGCCAAAATGATACTCTTCTGAGGAAAAAAATGCCACTTAAGCAAAAAATAAGAAATACCTTCTCTTTAAACACCAGCTTATACATATTTTGATGTAGTTTAAACTGGAAGTTGTAAGCCTGAAGTCAGTGTATTCTTTGTCTGGTAAGGACTGCTGACTTGGAACTAAAATGAAGCAATTAATTGATTTTACTATTTACTGCATGTACAGTGAGAAGCACTACGGCAAGAGAAGCTTTACACAAATTGATATACTGGGTCCAAATAAATGGTTAAAAAATTCACACTGAGAATAGAATTGCACTTTCCTTCGTTCTGATTCTTGTCACAACTGATGTCCTAAGCTGAATATTTAAGCTTTAGTATTTGAATGAAAAAAATGATGGTAGATGACTTTCACAAAGAAGCAAAAGTATTCATGAGACTTCACATGCTCACAGGGCACCAGCTAAGCAAAGTGTTCATGTGAAGGCTGGCAGGAAAAAAATAACAATAATAATGAGATCACTATTTAGACACAGATTTCCAGTTTTTAAGGAATACTTTAGTAAAGCAGTGCTAATTTTTACATTAACATACTTATTTTTAATTTAGAAGTTGGTAGCTCTGTGCTTTTATATTTTGTCTTTAAATCTGAAACTAAGCAGCCTTTTATAAGAGAAATGGTGAAGCATTTTTTATTTTTTAGGAAGTCTAATAGTGCTTTCATGCAAACATGTGGTTGTATTGATATGTGACATATTTAAAGTAAATTTATGAAAGCAAAATGTAGCAGAAGAGCATTTGTGCGTGATGTCAAAAGCCTGATTGACAGTTGTCTATAAAGAAGTGATGAAGCAGACACCAGAATTTTAGGGCTTTTAGATGTAGTTCTAAAAAGCATGTGCATGTTGCTTATGGGTATAACATTTAAAAAATATTTCAGTGACTCAAAAGGACTCAAAAGGCTTTTTTTTTTTCTCATTAATTTTTGGTACTGAATGGCAAGAAGCACAAGAAAGTATCCATGCCCTCTTTTACATGTTTTACAGGGACCATGTTTTACATGTTTTAATTTGCTACTCATACATTCTGCATTGAAAAGATTAATGAGAAAAGTGAAAACATAAAGTGCAGAATCAGGTGTTGTCATTGTTGCTGTCAGAAATGCCATGGGCTTCTCCAATGCAAACGCCATACATAAACATTTATAGTAAACAGACAAGTAACAACCTATGCTGGCACGGAAATCCTCTCCTCCAAAGACAACTGCATCCAAATGAAAGCCAACCCGGGATCCTGTTCGCAGTGCTTCTTCACAGACAGCCTTAAAATGAGAACAGAGTATTAATTTCTACAGAAATGCAGGATGCAGAGAGACTACAGAGGATATTACAACAACTCAGCATTACCAAAAGCCTTCGGTGAAATTTGCTCCTATTAAGAAAAGCTGTGGTAGGTGCTTGACTATGGACAGTGTTTTTAAATGACTCAGCAAAAGAGAAAAAGTGTTTTTCTTTTCCTAAGCACCTATATCCTTAGACTATGTAAATACAGGACATCATAGCCGGTTCCTCACCTTCAGGTTAATATAATGCTCTGAGTATTACTGTGTTCACTACTTCAGACATTTATGTAATATGAAAAAAAAATTTCGCAAATACTGCCTAAAAGCAAGCAAAAGGTATTAAATTTAATTAGTTTGACGTGCAATATATCTGCATGAGAAACATAAATAAAGATCAGAATCTCTTTCATGAAATAAATAATATGAATTGTTTAACATTATTGCAGCTTCCTAATAGGATATAAGGATTTCTTACAGGATAGTCAATTTAAAGTCTTCTTTATAGCTAATAATTAGCTAAGGAAGGTAAAAAATGCAACAAGTGCTGCAGAAAAGCATTAAAATAAAAGTAAGAAAAATTTTGCTGCTGTAGCTACACTGTGAAGAGAATAACATTGCTATTTTATATCAGTGTTTGGATAGTATCAGTATTTTTTAAGGCTAAGGTACGTGGAGAGAGACAGATGTCATTACTAGCTCTACTAATGAGTATTCTTGTATGGCAGCTTTTGGGATGCAAAATTATTCTTTAACAGAGTGTTTTAAAAGGCAGCTCTCCTGCCAACATCAGGAACTGCAATATTAAACCTCCACTATAAAATACTGTAGGTGAAGAAAAACCTCGGAGGGTTTAAAATACAATTTGATTCTGTGTTTGTACCCCAGACAGGAGTGTGTCCATTTGGTTACTGCGTTATTATGTTTCCGGACAGGTTAGCGTGCGCTGTAAGAGAAATGGCAGTATCAAACGAGCAGGCTGCCTGTGAGGCCTGACGGTACTTCTGGAGGTACTTCTGATCTGTGTGTCCTCAACTGGTCTGAAACTTTTCCCTTAGAGCTCAGGAGGGGAACACAGAGGTCCTTGTGCATGCACAAGATCTTCCATTTCACTACTATGCTGCCCTGCCTTTCTGAAAAATCTGGACTTGATGGTAAAGGTTGAGGAGTGATTTATATTAAAATGAAATTTATAAATTACCGTAAAAAATGAGCATGTTCTCCAGATAGTTTCAAAGTTAATTACACTTCTAATCTTAGCATTAAACACACCATCATATACAAAAAGAAACTATACCATGGAATTTGGTTGTAATGTTATCAGTAGAAACCATTATAAAGATGCAAGTTTAGCAATAGCGAAATAGTGACTTCTGTTAATTAAATGTTATATAAAAGTTGAGTCTGACAGCTACTGAATAGTGAACTGTATTGCAACACTGAGTGTTCCAAATCTTTGGAGAAGCCCGTTTCTACTCCAAGTGTGTTCAAAATTATAACCGTGCAGACAGGTTTTGTTATTTGGCATGGACTGTCTGGAGCTGTTCTGTAACTGAATTATTTTGAATTTATGAAGGTCTTTACAATACAAACATCAGAGTTCGACGTGCAAATGTTTTTTGGGATTGAACAAGATGTTTAGTATTTTTTAACCTCTCTTCCTTGGTGAAATTAGGGAGAGACTGAGGAGTATTCTTCTTATCCTAGTTTGCTGAGATGGCAAAATATGAAGACTTTGAGACTTGCTTACCTTAAAATTGAGCAAGCCCATAGCAGTTTCCACAAAGGGGATGAAATTCATTGGTTCTACAAGTGTTCGTCCTTTTAGGTGATGCAAGAATTTGTCTGAAAACTAAAACTAGACAGAATGAGCTATCAGAGAGGAAAAAAATACAGTCTACATGTGTATGTAACACGTTAAATACTCACCTGAGTACAACAAACACCTTTCCCCACCCCAAAACCTGATAATAAAAAAAAATAAAAGCAGCTTTTAACAAGGCCTGCAATTTGAAACTCTAGCATTCCCATACATTTCTAAATTTGGAGGCTGGTTTGCAGGGGGGGAAAAAAAATCTAGGCTTAGCACCTCTCACCCTGGCTTAGTGAAATGCAAATCTGTGGGCCCTGGAAAACAATCAAGTGCTGCTGTACCTGAGGTCCGGTTTTGTTTCAGGTCCAGCACTGCCATCACTGGAAGCACTCCCCAGCCTTCTAAGTGGCATCCGTATTATTCATTACGGCACCGTTACTCTTTTGTTCAATAGGCTTTTCTTCATAATTTTTTAGCTTACCTAGGAAGGCCTTAAAAAGGAAGTTTAATTCTTTGAAGACCAAAGCTTGCCAATTTTTTCCATGAGACCAGTTCACAGCTAGCTCTGAGCTGCCAGTGGGGTAGCCCAAATTCCAAAATCTATCATCTGGAAACATACAAAAGCTCTTGCACAGATTTTTCCCCTTTCAAAAGGGGAAAAAAAAAAAGAAAGAAAAAAAGGGAAAAACCTTCAGCCCTATATTGTAAATATATTATATCTGTCCAGATTGAGTAATTTGCTTCAAGATAAACATACTGCAGGTATTGCAAAAATGTTAGTAAATAAAGACAAAAATAACATGCATATATTTTAAATTTAAGGAATATTCGACTATTAATGGATATCAAAGGAAAGGGAATTTTAATCATCTCTCCATTCAGTCTCAGTTGGGTAAATCATATCTAAGAGATTTGCATAAATATAAACCATCAAAGACTTTTCATCTTCAAAGGGGGTTTCAAGACCCTATAAGCTTTGTACTGTAATCATCGCAGGTCACAACCCTGCAGGAATAAGGCTGCTATGGCAACATAAAAAACTAATGCTTAAGGCTTAGCATAATATTCTGACTAATAGAAAGGAAACTCATTTTAAAAGCTGGCAGCCTATTTACCAGAAGCTGGATTAGAGGTGTTATTTCCCCTTTTAGCTTCCCCCCATCACCCCTCCCCAAAAGAAGGAAAATCTAATCACTCAGATCTTGAAAAAAAAAAAAGCTTTCCAGCAATTTGCAGTAACTTTACAATTAGGCCAAAATAAATCACAGCTTTCTTCGATGAAGAATTCTGCCTTTCCCATCCTTGCTTTCATTGTCACTCTGGACCTCTTGGTAACTTTTCTTTGGAGAAGAGAATTCCACTCAAAAATGTGCTAGGAGATTAAAAAAAAAAATCAATGCAGTTCACTCTGTACAGTATAGCAGGTACTACTGTGACAGAAAACAATAAAGTTCACCCAGGCAAATGCTGAAAATGAGGTAACACAATGGTATCAGCATATATTCTTAAGACTCCTATCTGTTTTTTTTTTAAGATGAAAAGAAGTATAAAGTGCTACTGTGTTTATATTTTAGATGCAAGTTAAGGTAGCAGAGCACCTGTTTTATTTTAAAATGTTTTAAAGGTCACACTCCTGGGATTTTTGCTATCTTTTGTTTTGAAGGTAAAGCAAAAAAACCCCCACACATTTAATTAAATATTGCCTCCCTTCCTCTCCCTTGTAAAAGATTTGCAATAAGCACCAATACAAAAGGTAATGAGTGGAGAAGTTTCAATTAATTTTTTTTTTTTTTTTCAAAAGGAGATGATTAAATGTTTCCGGCCTGGTAAAGTGTTCATTTCAGGGAGAAAGGGGGAAAAAAAAAAAAAAAGAAGGCGGAGGAAAAAAAAACCCACAAAGCTTGGGGAGGGGATGAAGTAGCAAGGCCTCAGCAATTCTTTCAATTCCAGTGCACACCCAATAGTGTGTCGGGAAGAATGCACACTGGTCGGGATTTGTGGGAGAATTGTCCCGCCACAAAGGAGGGAGAGTTACGCTTGTTATAGTCCAATAAGCCATGCCAGTCAAACAAGTACCCACACTAGGGACAAAAGGAAAGCAAGAGATTCTCACACAAAAGAAAACAAGTAAGCCCATCTTTTAGTTGTGCATCAGCCTCCAGGTTTTCTGCTGCACATAAATAAAAATGAAGGGGGGGAGCGGGTATGCGTGGGGGGAAAGAAACAGCTTCTGGGAGGCTGAAAAATCATGCCAGAGTGAATTTTGGGAGGATTGGGAAAAGAAGGCAGCGGCATTAAGCAGAGTGTGTTCTTTGTGTGCAAAGGTTGGGCAAAAGGAGAGGGAAGTAAAAGGAGGACAATGAGGCAGAAGCTGTTGGGGCTGGCTGGTTTTCCATGATGGAAATAAAAGTTAGCAAGAGGGATAGTGGAAGAGGATGAGGGGACAAAGAGCCCCGGCATCCCACCTCCCTGCAAAACCTACTTGGTGGCAGCAAGGGCTCTGCCATTTTGGTGTCATGAATATTCATTACTGACAAGTTATGTCTAACACTTACATGGCTGTAAACCCTGAGAGGTATACTCTGGTTAATTTAATTAAATGTTGGTGGAAGGGGATGGTGTGCCTTCCGTCGTGAGCGGCGGAGGCCAAAGGGGCAGCGCCACAGAACGGACAGGGCTTGTCACATACCCAGCATATCAGGTTGTGCTCAGCTGAACGTTCACGCCCGATCCCCACAGTTGGATCAAGGTTAGATGCTGAGATTAAAATAGATCCTAATACGTCTGCCTGCCTTTCATCACAGCTTGCACGCGTGCTAGTTGCTCAGCTAGTGGTTTGCAAAAATATAAAGTGAATAATTAAGCATTATTCCTTTACTGGCATGTTACAGCAATAACAGTATATCTAAACAAGTGTCCATCTTTTTTGACAATTAAAACAATTATAGTGTAATTAGGCCTATTTCAAAGTTTTCTTAAGTAATTTGACTTGCCAAGCATTTACATTTCAGGTTTTTATTGGCTGAAAAGTCAGTTGTGAAACACAAACACACCTGTCAGCAATTAAAAAGGAAGAAATAGAGAACTGTTCAGGAAATAATATCTGTGCTAATTAAAAACACTAGTTAAAAGCTTCCTGTTTGTTCCTCCAGTTGCCCCAAGGAGTGACCTTCCCCCCAACCCATTTTTTCATATGCCACTGACATGGTTTCCCATCTCTTGCTTCCAATGCACGTAACTAAGGCTCATGGACAGACAGTAATTTTTCTTGATAGAATAGAGAATAGTCAGGAACTTACTCTTCTATTTTTGATAATATACTCTGACAGCAATATTGGTTCTTTGTTGAGTGTGGGAGAAATAAACCTGGTTTTCCTTATAATGCAACACGTTCCACGTATGCTTTTTATACAGCACATCGCACACACATTTAAGCGGATGCATTTCCCAATTATCTTAGCCAAGCAACAGCATTACAAGGTACTTGCAGCCTTCCTCTTAACTTACTGTCATTCATTTTTGTGCTTGTGTGAACTTGGCCCAACTGTTTCAGTCAAAAGCTACTTTGTTGTTGGTACTCACCCATCTTATTTCCTCAACGTTTTCAACCTTTGGCAGCATCATGCTTGAAGGAAGGGTCTTGGACTGCAAAAGCACCTCTAGATCTCCTTCTGCAAGGCCACTGGACACAGAGTTTATCCTGACACACTTTTCAGCATGGCCAAAGTCAAACTCTTCAAGGGTTTTCACAATGGTCAGTCTTGCTTCTCTCTACAATATAAATGAGTTTAGAGGCACAAGAAAAGAAAAATAAAGCACTGAGAAGAACACTTGTTGAAATTACATGGGGAAAAAGCTGGGCAGTCAGTATGTTGGTGTCCCCCAAATGTCTGTCACTCTTGGACTTTTATTGAAGCACTCATCACCAGCACCTTGCAATTTTACCTTCCTCTTTACTGTTTCTATATAACTGGTAAATTAAATGTTTACATTTTCTACCACTTGTACAAAACAAGACTTTTCTGTCTGCTATTGCTGAACATGTCTAACAAACACAAATCTTTATACTAAGAAAACGTGTTGCACTAACTGTCTGCTCTCTCAAAAAGAGCATGTTACTAAATTTGCTTAAAACAATTAATTTCTGTAATTCATCTCTATATTGCCTAGACATCAATAAGCACAGATGTACATTGACTTATTTGGTTTTCCTTTTCTCCATGTATACAAAGTGTATTAAAGCCAGCAGTAGAGTTCACAAGTCACATATGAAAACAATGCTGAAATAACCTGGAGATTTTTCTTAAACCACAGAAAAAGATATTCTGCTGGCACAAAATATAATCTCCAAAGACACATGTTTTCCCTGGTAGTTTGCCATTTTTGTAAATGTAAATTTACAAATCTGTTTAATGGTTGATTTACATGAAAAATACTTGCATGCTTTTCTGAAATGAAATTAATTTCTTGGCCTGGCGAAGTGGGTTGGGGTGGAAGGAGGGTTCTGGGTTTCCCTGCTTCCTGCTAACTGCAGTTTCAACCCCAAATTCCTTTCACTCACCAACAGCCCCTAACAAATTCGCATTGTCAAAACGCACACTTATCAAAAGTAATTTCATTTGTGAAGAGTTTTTATGGGCCTAATAAAACTTTAAAGCTCCTGACTCATAGAGTTCAGGAATGACTTTAACAATATGCAGTTGCTGAATAGAGATGCTTTTCAAGAAAACAGGCAAACTCAAAGGGAAAAAAAAATCATCAAAGTTAATATCCAGGCTAATACTAATCAGTAAGAGAGCACATGACAGTAGATGTAAACCAGACGGATGCAAATCTCTGCCGGAGAGAGGGGCAGAGGCAGTTTCCCAATGTGGTCTGAGTTAAACAGTGTGAGGGAACAGTAGCTTACAGTTGTCAGGTCCGATGAGAACCGGGTCTCCCAGGCCCGTTTAAGACAGCTCTGCAGTGTACTGATTTACAGGGCTGGGACCTCCGATAATTAGGGTAAGTTTAGAGAAAAGCAATTGATGGCTCTAACTGGTTAAAAGGAAGGAATAATGAAGCAGAAAGTTAATGAAATCTGAAGCAAACAGCCTTCAGCTTGGGGCTACTAGCCGTGCTTCTCTGAAGGCTGGGAGCATATGCCTGTTAATCGGACAGACAGGAACAAGGTGCACAGGTAAGTATCCCTGTGTTGTGATCAAGGGGCATGTTCAGCGGTAATCTATGGAAAATGCAACCCAAAACATTTGAACTGCTGTGAATGGACGCTGTCTGGGGCCATTAAGAAAGCCACATAAAGATGCGTGCAGTTTAGTACAAACATGTCCAGCTGGAAGACATCTCCAGCGTGTAGCTGTCTGAAATGGTTCTTCCAAATTAGGTAAACTGAACCATATGATGCTAATACTGGATAATACAAATCCCCTATGTTTTCCTTCTCCAACTACGGGCAATGGGCTTTTAGGGCTGGGCTGAAAGTTTCTGGATATGATGCAGAAGAGTAGCTTAAAAACATGGTCCAAATGAATTTATGCTTTTAATTAAAGCAGATTATCACCGTTTCAGCACACACGGATCCAATTTGCAAATGAGAGATCTCCCCAAAGTATCCACTAAGGCAGCATACGATTCCAACTGAAGGCACATTTGTAGCAAACTTACAACCTAATTTGTTATGATTTTTTTCAGAATATAATAATGAGCAATAGACAGTCTCATATCTATTTTTCTCCTCAGTCTGCAAACCCCTTTCCCAAAAAAGACAGATCGTGTCTTTCTAGGTATATTTCCATACAAAACATTTATTAACAGGCTGTTGCTGTTATCAATTTACATAAACTAAATGTGCAGCCCTCTGGTACATATCCCAAAAATAACCAACAACTTCACTGAATTTATACCAACCAACAAACATGGGGAGGGGGTTGTTGTTTTTTCCCCATATTTTAATAGAAAATATGTTGCTATGTTAGTTAACACACCCATGCCATCTGTTGGGTTGAGAATTGATGCATTTTCTTAGAACCACTATGTTTCAGATCTGTCTGCCTAGATACCCCAGGAACGGAAACATTTCCCTTCCATTATATAATACTTCTACTCACCATAGTTTCCACATCAAGATTCAATTTATGTTTTTAATTGTAGAACAAACTGAGGGGACCTGACTGCCAAAGCCAGAGCTTGTGGTGGGGCTGACTCAATGCCGACCCTTCCGACATTGGAGAAAATCCCATTGTTGTTAGTGAGGTGTATCAGGTCCCCATGCAGGTTTCCAATAAAACGTTTAATGGGTAAGTAAAAAAATATGCTAAAAGCTCTGACTAAATCTACTAAAACCAAGGAGGAAAGGGAGAGTGGTTTCTGCCTAATTATGCAGGGAAATGTAGATGCTATTCCTATTGCAGGATTCATGCAAAAGCTAAAATCCTAAACTAGGTAAACTACTTTAACATTATAACAGACAAAAAAGTAGTCCTTGATGCAATAATATCTTTACAGGAGTAGATGCACAAATAAACACATTTTTCAGACATTGTCGTGGCCAAGAATGGGCAAATGAGAATTTTTAAGGTAGGGTGAAAGAAGTTATTTGCTCTATTCTTCATACAAGAACTACAACATCAGATAATACTTGGTCACGAAAGAATATCTGAGAAAGAAATAAACTTGATTGTTAAGTAAACTATTCCATGCCCAGGTAGCTTTGGATGGTAGTATTCCCATTGGGTCCCACATGAGTTGGGTTCTTTAGCAAACTGAACTAGAGAGAAAGACAACAGAGAGCTTCATGGTAAACAGCGATACTATTAAAATACACTATTTGTAACTTGTGCTGTAACACTTTTTCCACTGGGGGAAAAACGGTTGTTCAGGGTGGCTATTTTAGCATCCCTTCTGTTTGACTCTGAGGAGGACACAGGAAGATGTTTGTTACCATGTGCAGCTATGCCAATGGGGGAAGATAAAGGTTCTGGTGACGCAGCATTGCTGACAAATCCACTGCTACCCAGATACATAAACACGGAAACAAAAAATGGGAATACGCATATTGCTGGCTCAACTGGCACCCATTAAACCTAATAACTAACCGTCCTCATGAGTTTCTAGCTCTGAATTATCAAATCTGCAAAGAAAACAACATCCGTCCACTTTTACACTCCAGTGGAAGAGGTGGTCCCTCGCGGCAGGGCTGCGCAGTCTCGCCATCTGGAGAATAAATCGAGTGTGAAGTACAGTATAGTTTGGGACCAAGCTCCGTGGCAGCAGCCCAGCAGTTAGTTCATTAGTCCCAAACTTGCAGGGATTAGTGCGGTATCAGCTCTACTGTCGGATGGGATCAGGCAGGCAGGGCACAAGACTTGGGGAAGGGGGTGGCAGTAAAGAAGGAACCCCTCAGGCTTATTTATAAAACTACACAGTATAAGAGCACCTAAATAGATGCTTTTGGTAACACTATTTAAAAACAGTTTCCCACCAGGTGAATCAGTACCTTTTAATTTTTTCCTTCTTTATTTCCCCTTTTTTTACTTTAAGTTATATGTCAAGACATAGAAATTTCTGCTTCAAACAGAAGGAATGCCACAGAGCTGGAAGCTCAGCCACCCACTCACCCTGGACATGTTGTTAACACAGCAAAAATGAAGCAAAAATGGTCAGATTAACAGCAGATGGAAAAATTACATTTTCTTCTTTCTTTTCAAACTGGTATGATACCCTACAAACCAGTTTTCTAGCACTGTGATTTCTAGACCTACCTGATTTTGAGGGCAAAATTTCTGTTTCGCTTTATCATTCTTGCCTAGTCATACCCCCTTTTTTTCTAAAGACCATCAGGTCTTAATATAAATATAGTGGTCATACTTAAAGATATGTTTACGTATGGATCTCATCCTGTTAACATCCTTTGGTAATAATTCTTCTTATGGAAACATAAATATATGATGTGCTAAAATGGCAGGCCAGAATCTAACATCTTCATTGCCATAATAAGTTGCCATGTTTCAAATGGGAGAGGAAAAATTAATTGTTATAATCACAATTCGAGATCTTTTTTTGTGACAGATCTGACATGGTGAAAACATACAATTATGTGTTAATGTTAATTCCTTGGAGTGGTTTGTTTACAGGACTTGACATTGCTGAATCTTTTGTCATTTATACTAGAGCGTGCCCTATGAATGCTCCTCTCAAATGAGATATTGCAGAAGCGCACATATATATGTTATATACTCATAGTGGCCTTTGTGCATAATAATGGAATTTCTGCAGGGGGAAAGCCTCACATTTTTTGCATGCTTAGTTCTCCATCAATGAAGTGATGCAATACAGAATGATACTGCGTTTTGTTTCAAATTCGCAAATGAGGTTGGCAAGAGAAAAGACAAATTACATTTGTTTTTCAGGAAACAAAGAAAACACTAACTGTGAAGCAGAGCATTTCTGAGAGCAGGAGGTGCTAGTCTCATGAGACTTGCCTTCTACCTTACATGCATCAGGTACTTGTGAGGGTAAATCTTTGAAATGGCAAATACTTATTTCTAGTTAGTTCTGTTAGACTGAAGAACTGCTGTAAAATATGCATACATCTCAAATCCTCCAGAAAGTGGTTATTAAACATTTTCTTATTGTTACCTTTGAGCAGATAATCAGGTAATGAGTTTTTAAAGGCTGGGGAAACTTTAAAACATGTTTTCTTCTGATTTGACATGGAACACATCAAACCTACTACGTAGTTAATTCTAAATGAAAGAAGGGGCAGGAGTGGGGAGGAAAAGGGGGAATAGGGTCTCCCGCATGTATGTCATGTATATCATCCTCTGCAGTTCAGGCAAACACACCTTTTAGAGTACTGCAAGACACTGATTTTTCTGCTACTCTTTCCTGAAATCTTTAAATAATTTATTTAATAATTATTTGGTCTATTCGAGTCTTTTCCATTTTTTTTTTATAACAACCTTTTCACTTGTCTGAAAAAGATTCTTCATGACATAATGAATCATCTAACTCTGTGCATCTCTAGCATCTGCTGCTTTTCTATCTGCTCTGCTAATTGTCTTTACATGTAGTACATGGTCTAGCAACACTAAAATGACGCAAATGTTGGTAAGTCAGCATTATGAACTAATCAGCAATTTAATTATGCTCTGCCGAGGAAACCTAATACCTTTGCCTATTTTCCTAGAAGTTTCATTTAAGGTCTATGAACACATCAGTGCACCTATCAACAGTATCTATCCTGTAGTTTTAAAAGACAAGATTTCTTAAAGCAGTTTAGGAATAGCTGGCATTTGCTTGCTGCCATGTAAGCCTGGCAAGCCTCTCCTTCTACCGGCGTGGACAATTTGGATCCTGAAGATGTTAGGTGGGGGTCTATCCAATGTCATCAGAGTTGGGCAATTTCCCAATATTCTGATCAGGTGACCTCTCTTGAGATGCTGTGAATGTGGAGAACCAGCGAACAAGAGCCCAAGATCCACCTAGCTGGCAGTCCAGGACCCAGGGCTCATGAATCGCAATAAAGCCTTAGCGATGCTCAGCAATGTAAGCACTACATTTCTTCTGAGCCTAAGTATCCAAGGACATGTATATTAGTGCAACAGCAAGACATTTTCACAAGTTGTCATCAAGATATTTTTCTGACTTGCACATATCTTATAGAAATTTAAACAGAGGCCAGTAAGCTGCTAAAACGAACTGGCACATAGAAATATGCACATAATATGAGAACTGAGTATAAATATCTCAGTAGCAAAAATAATACAGCATGGTATGTGTGTGTGCATACATAAACACAAAGACAAGCTTATACCTTAAGATTATGTGTACAGAAATATTTCAAGAGGTTTTTAATGACAATACCATATACAACAGCTTCAATAAAGGAAATTTTGTTCATGTGAGTAGGCAGCTATTCTTCTGTCTGCCAACTTTTATAAACACTTACAAAAGAGACATAAACAACCTTTCAATTACGACAAATCAAGCTAACACTAATTTAAGCTGACTGCAAGATGTAGTCTCTTTTTTTTTCCCCCCTGGCTTTCTGAGGATAGTTTTGGTTTTGTGACAGATCAGCATCACAAATGAAAATTCTTTAAAAGCATTAGTGTTAATTAGTCTTCCTGGACAGTCCAAATGAGCTGCCACATGATGAAATAAGGCCACAAAATTCACAATCTGATGTATCAATAAAAAAAAAAAAGGCTATACTTTTCTTTCATCTGGCACATGAACTTAACTGTGTGCTATGCTTATTTTTTATTTAAAAATATTACAGTTTAAGATATACTTACTTGGCAGTATGTAATAGATAATTATGGAAAATGTGTATGCTTAGGCATCCATTTTTAATTTTTATAAATGCATCTTTTTGCTAAGGCTGATAGTGAAATACCTTGCTGTCTGTCAAAAGTACATCTGCTTTAGCAAACTATCAACCCCTGTTCAACAGCTGATTTTAGGTGTGATGATTCTAAGTGACATACAGATCAATTGTTTTGAAGATCAGCAAATGGGTACCATCAGAAGCACCATTTAGTTACTGCCTCGATTATTTAATAAATTAATTAAAAAAATATTAAAGCCAAAAGAGGTAAACAGAGGTTTTCAGAAGAAAAAACCAACTGGCCAGAGGTTTACGCCAGCTTGTACTGAAGGAACTAGTGTCTGCCCCAAGCTGGTTAGAAGCCCTTAGGAATGAAGAAGGCATTAAGCGAAGTCAGGTAGGCTGTGCCATGGCATTTTTCATCCTTTCTCTCTTCTGGCAGAAAGTCTTCCCAGTCCACTACAGTCTGAATAAAACTAGGTGTTTCAACAAGAAAGCTTGGAACAACTGTGCGTGTTTTCTGGTGTTGTTCAAATACTGATTAACAGCTCTTATCTCAGTTTTCATAAAGAGCCTTATCTGGACTGGTAAATTAGCAAATTAGTATTCTGTAATGTGATCAAAACCCCACTGAATGCTGTACATCCAAGTGTTTACAGGTCATGTTCACAGTAAAATTGTAATTGTAGAAAAAGCTCTTGACTTTTCATTTTCAGCTTCCATTTTAAAGTTAAGTGGTGTCACCGTGTAGATGCATGTGTTTCCATGCAACAGGTTTAGTATCGGATTCATAACCCTAACTGGTCACTCAGGTGTCTTATGATGGGTGAGGCACCCCCAGGAGGTCCTTCCACCAGGTGGGTTCTTGAGCCATCTAAAGGAGGACTTCTGAAACCTTCTCATCTCACAGGAAGCTTTTCAAAGCAGAGATTGCCTCATGTAGTCCTGTATGCCTGTGTGAGATCATGCCATTCATATCAACTTCCATTTACAGACCCTCTGAGAAATCTATACCATCAGATAACTCAGCTCCCAGCTTCACCTGAAGGTCTTGGACCCCAGCTGCCCACAAGGCACATGTACATTCAGATGCTCCTTTGGGGGACTGAATCACCTATTTCCTCCAAATCACAACACAGGTGTAGTTTCAGAGATGGATCGCTCTAGGCATCGTGCAGAATGGTTTGGGCAGAACTGCACCAAATTCAGCTGTCTCTGTCCTGTTCAGTCCTGTGACGCTGCTCCAGCAAGGCCTATGTTCTCCCAAACACTCACATGAGTCACCTAGCCATGCCCCAGGGTACGCAACACATCATCTGCTGAAGTTTAACAGCTCCTACACTGATATGCCACCCTGCCCATATGCTGAAAATTAAGAAAAATCACCCCAAAAAATGATCATACTACATCAAAGCCCCATGGGGAGACACAGGGCACCCACGTGCTACTTATCCATCACTGCACTTAGTCTTAGAGATTTATCCCTATGCCATGGGCACAAGCCCCTCTGTTACACTAGATGAGGGGAGCAGGGATTTCTCCTTGGACCAGATGCATTTAGCATTGTAGATGTAGCCTGTAATTACAGTAATTACTTCCGTGGGAGAATAATGTTAGGAGATGTTCAACACAGGAAACTTTGATCTAACAAGCTTTGCACTAAGTTGACACACAACTTGCTTTCCTGCAAAGCAAACTGGTTTTATACATGTATTTCACAGCCAGTGCTTACCTCAACAAAACCCCACCTCAATAAACAAAATCCCCACCTGGATTTTGCCAGAAATCCTTCTTCTTTCTCTACCAGAAGGGCTTCCTTCTGATAGAGATCTCACTTGAATGAGTGACTGGGATGAGTCAAGGAACCCAAACATCCCACTCCATCCCAAATGTAGGTTTTAGCACCTCCTGCAGGCAACATTGTCTCAGATGCTCCTAATAATGAGATAAAGCCTGTTACAGCTAGCTGTTCACTCTTGGCAGAGTCCTAGAAGGATGGGCAGCAGTACAAAAGCAATTGCACTCCCTTCTTTCCACCCCCGCATCCCAGAAGTGGGAGAGGGGAAACAGAACCAGAATGCCATGTCCCACATGTCCCTGCATTGGCAGTGACTAGCTAAGGCAGAGACTGATCCCTGATATAAAATAAAATTATTAAAAATAAACTCCATGACTCATGTATTCATGGCAAAGAGTAAGAACCTTTTAGAAATTACTTCATTTGTTTTCTGTGGTCTAAACCAAGCCTGACAGTGTGAATTTTTCCCTACCTAGACCTGTGATTGGTGTCAAAGGAACTGAGATTTTTTCCTCCAATTTGAAAGTGGGACCTGAGAAGGTGGTTATTTTCTAGGTCAAATCTCTCTGGTGTCAATCCTATGATTGTAGGATGGTATTTGTACATCACTGATAGATGTATTGTACTGCTACAATACAATACATACCTTTATACACATGTAGAGAAGAACTCTTAATTGATTACTGATGTTCTTCAAAAACTCTTCAAGTTCCTCATTTAGATATTCATGATTGCAGTGGAAAAAGTTACTGCAATTTGTGACATTTCTTTCCTTAAGTCTTTTTCAATTTTATTTTCCTGATGAAATCAATTATTTTTAAATGTTAGGCTGACTGAGAAGTTGCTCCTTAGTGGGGCTTCTGGAATATCTATGAAGTTTAAAGTAAGGTTGGTGCACCTATTCCCCAATAGAAGGCTAAAATAAATCAACATGTGATTCTGATGTATCAATCTAAGCAGTTCCTCTCTTCTGCAGACATTTCCAATGCAACTGTTTCTTGAGCCAAGATGCAAACTGGATCACTGATGTAATCCCATTAGAGAAACTCAGGTTTTTGTGGGTGGGAGAGTAGAATATTTTTTATCCCAGACCATTTCAGCTATCCTGTTTACAGGCTGGCCATACAAACAATTGCATCCCCGCAAGCACGAATGCAGGATGACAATAAGCAGCTAGGAAGGGCAACATGGAAACAGGAACTTCTCAAGCTGTTCTTTTCTTTCCACCATAGCCAGCCAGCTAAGCACCCATCATTTCACTTGTTTTGTGCCAAGCAAATGCCTGCATCCTTTAATAACTATCACAACAAGTCCCCATTCTTACATCTGTAAGTATTTATCCATAGCATTACCTCAGCACAACTGACCTGGGCATCTGGAATCAGAGCAACTTGTTAAATCGTTGATTACTTGACCAACACAACTTTTCCCTTCACTTACATTGTTCCCTTCATAACATTATCACAGGCCTGAATATGTGGGACTCCTTCACCTGTGCTTTTGTTACCCATTCTTACATCTGTCCAAATCTGACATGGATTTCATTCATTTTAAGCAGACTGTCAGGCTTTGAGCTCAAATTCTTTACATTTGGATTATCAGGTAATTTCTCTCATTTTCTGGACAATGACTCTGCCAAATGCAGAGTCAGTAAAAGACTAAGAAAAGGATGGGCTCAGCTTTGGACCATTTCTAAACACATACAGTAGATGTTGGGGTCAGCCTGGATTTTGTTTCTGTACTGATTTAACTTCTTCAGATTTAGTTGACATCAATAACATTAAGTTGATGCAAAGCTCTGGCATGCAACTGTTTGCTAAAATGCTACTAGCAGTATAATTTACTTTCCTGTGTGAATGAAATTCATTGACAATTAGGATTTTACAGCAATATAACTGCATTCATACGGTACTGCTGCTTTGTTTATCTTATATTAATTTTAAGCCAACAGTGATAAAATGGAATTCAGTATTCACAAGTTTGACACCCATTAAACTGCCTTTTTTTAATCACTTTTTTTTTTGTCCTCTCACATTTTTGCCCAGTTTGTTTTATTGTTGGCTAACTGTCTGGACTAAGTATGTATTTATCAGGTTTTTTGTCCCTTTGACTTGGTATGATTCTCCTTCTTGATCTGAATGAAGGACTGACAAAAGAGGGTCAAGAAAATACGTCCTATTTACTGAACAAATGCTTTTTATGGGAAACTGTTCTGCTTTACTTGCTAAAGCTGTTTACATTTTTGATTGCCCCAGTAATAATGTGTTTGGTATTGAGAACAGAAGGTAGTTCTTCCCCCAAAGTGCTCAGAGACATCTTCTCCAGCCAGAATCTCCACTCTCATCACCTGCATCAGGTGCAGGTTAACCCTGGTGGGACTCAGGTGATACTCCCTTCCCTTTTCTTGGCAGTGGCTGCTCCCTTTGCTGCCAGCCTGCCACCAAGCATCATGTCTGTTTGGCAGTTGCCCCTGCAACCTCCGGAAGCTTCCTGGCTCCATTTTCTCATTCCAGCTGGGCACCGAGGCACTGTCCCTGCCAGTGTGTTTGCAGTGCTTGTGCTGCTGTGTGGTTATGCTGCTGGATACAGAAGGTTGTCCAAGTCCTTTCCTAGTTCAGGTGTCTTTGCTTTTGCTTAGGATGGGGCTGTAGCCAATACAGTCCAGAGTGGTCCTACTGATTGCTCTATATCTAGAGAACTTTCTTTCTGAGGACAAAACATACTGTGACACCAATGTTCTTTGTCTTTTTCTGTTGGCAAGTTCCCTGTCCATTTCTTTCCCTACTCTTTGACTTGGCATGGAATCATCAGTAAACTTCCTAGGAAGTCTCCTCTTTAGAGGCAGTAGGTTTCTGTAGCACAGGTGGAGGAAGAGGCTGTTGTCCTTCTTGAACCCACTAGACCGTTTCAATCTCTAAGGACTACTGTACCAGATACAACAGTACCAGAAAACTCTTGTAAAGTCTGTATCTTACCAAAGTCTCTTTCTTTTCTAGTTCTTCATTTGATCTATTATCTTCCTCAGTGGACTTCAGACAGAAGGGCTTTCATCCTGAAAGAATCACAGGATGGCTGAGGTCGAAAGGGATCTCTGGAGGTCGTCTGTCCAAGCCCCCTGAAGCAGAGACACCCAGAGCTGCTCACCTTGGACAGTGTCCAGACAGGTTTTAAATATCTCCAAGAATGGAGACTCCAAAACCTTTGTGAGACCTGTCAATGCTCGGTCACCCTCACACTGAAAAAGTGTTTCCTGATGTTCACAGGGAACCTCCCAAGTTTCACCTTGTGCCCATTGCCTCTGGTCCTGTCATGAGGCACCACTGAGAAGGGCTGGGCTATGTCCTCTTTGCACCCTCCCTTCAGGTCTTCATGAACATTCATGAGCTCCCCATGAGTGTTCTCTTCTCCAAGCTAAACAGTTCCAGCTCCCTCAGCCTCTCCTCACAAGAGAGATAATCCAATTCCTCCATTATGTTGAGAGCCTGTTCCTGAGGTATCTCCAGTGTGTCCATGGCTCTACTGTACTAAGATCTCTGACATTCTCTTCCAAATGATTTACAAGGTTTAGAAGTCCTCTCTGCTATTTGTCAGAAGTCTTTGAGCATTTTAAAACTGCCTACTTCTTTTTGATTTGTGAAAAATGTTAAGGTCCATTTAAAAAAAATTACTAGTATTCAGCACGCTATTTTATTTATTAATATTATTTTTTTTAAAAATTCCCATGTCCCTTCCTGCTCTCAGCATCACCTTTTCCAATACAATTCTCATTTCAAACTGAGTGATTTGATCTTTGCTTTAAGATAATTTTTCATCTGTTGCTTATTTGGCTTTATTTCTTCTTGACCAGGTTTCACAGCTTCAGATTCTGTGTTGGCAGTTTCTTGGACAGTTCTCCTTTCCCATTGACCAGATATAATCTCTGCCAGTATGGATGCTAAGTCCTCTACTGCTGGCCAAGCAAGAATCAATCATGCTGGATCTTACTAATATAAATCTACACTTAACAGAAAAATAATCCTCTTGGGAATTAGTATCTACCCTAACATAAATGTTATCACATTTTATTAATGCTTATGAATATTAATTAATTATTCTAGCCCACTTATATGCACATTTGTAAATAGACAGCTACCAGGATAATTAAAATAGCAAGACAAGAGCAGCAAAACAGCTGCAGTCTAACATCTATATAAATATATATATTTAAGAATACTGCTTCTGCCTGTGTTTCTCAGGATAGGTCATTGTTTGGCTCCATACACATGTGGACCTACTTTCCAGCTATTCTTGTTTCACATCTATATTGTAGAATCACTGTAGAGCCACAGGCAGGTTGAACCCCATTGTCCTCTAGACCATTCAAGCTTAGCACAAATGCACGAACTAGCGACGAGAGGTTTTGCTCAGCCAATTCTGTGTGCCCAGAAGTTCAGCTCAGCTTTTTCATCCTGAACAATGGGGAAGCAAAGGGGATAGCCTAATATTTTATCTTCTATTTTGACTACATAGTCTTTGTCCACCAGCATTTTGCAGCATTAAAGGCAAACCTCTTTCATGCAATAGCTTTCAGAAAGTCTTCCCCCTCTAGACAAGGCAATGTTAAGTTAGAGTCACCGTTTGCTGTTATCCTGATCTGCTTTTCAAATGAAGATGCCTTTTCTGTTATCTATATAACTTGTTCTCTTTCTGTGTCTTCCCACACCATGACACAATTTCTGGGTTGAATACAAGACAAAATTCTGAAAAATTGTTCTTCTGCTGCCCTGTTTCCCAAGGATCCTCCCTGTCTCCCAAAGATCCCCCCCATCCCTCTGAGCTTTGGTTGTACTTTTTTCTCTGCTCCTAGTCAAACAAGTTATTGAAATGTTTTTGTTTGTTTTTTGCTGTTTCCCTCCCTTGCCTTCAGTCGATGTTTGTAAAGCATTTAACACTACACCAGGCGGGTTAATTTACTGCACTGGTAAAACAGGCTATTTGGAGTGTCTTGCAACACTGACATGTTTTCAGCTTGAAAATCAGATGTCTCCATCCCAAAGGAAAGAATTCTTGCCAAAGCTTTGTTTATATCGATGCCAGGTGCAATCTGGCCCAACAGTGGTAATGACATATGAACACTAAACAGTTTGTAAAAAACACGCTTCAAAATGAAATCTGAATCCTGTCTATAAAGACCCAGGTAAGAATCTTACTAGGAATTTGCCTGGTACAGGAAAGTATTTCTTTGTAGAAACATTAATTTGGCTTCTGGGCTCCCTTTAGTGTTATTAGTGGCTTCTGATTTCAATTTTTTTTCATTATAGTTTGTTTTTCTTTTGCTTCTGGTAGAGGTTTCAAAGCCACAGGTTTATTGTGTAGAAATATTTTAACAAAAATGACTGTAATTACTGTATTTGTTATTTCATTTTGTACATGGCTCTTGCATGTACAATTAACAAAATAAACCTTTTTTTTTTTTTTTTTTTGCTTCACAGAGAGCAACCCTGATTTGGTGAAAATTAGAAATACTGCAATGCAAAGCATACTGCAGCACCTCTTGAAAGGGAATTGCCAGAATTGAGTTGCATCCTCTTCTTCTTAAACAAGTTCTAAACAGTCTTTCATACCTAGAGGAGACCTTTTTGGTTACTGAAAAGTTAAATCTGTGTAAGAGTCCTGATCCTCAGATTAATTTACTCCTTGCCCATAATGTGAAAGCATTAGAAACCCTGGTAGGCTTCAACTTGCATATATTTGTCTGAGCTCTGAGATGGTCACATCCTTTGCAAATTTACGGTCAGATAAAGCTGTAAAAAACAGCAGTGGGTTGACACACTGAAACGTGCCCAGATTTTGTTTGCAAATCTGTATTAATGTGACTGTCTCACTAAATCAACAGCTATTTAAATGAAGATCTGGCCCTAAAAAAATCAATTGACATTTATGTAGGGATCAGATTCTTCTCTGTTCTTCTCTCTTCATTTGTTAAAACCAAATGCTCATTGATGCTATTGAGTATGTGTGCTGCACTAAGGAAGGTGCCCAGCATGATCTACATGTCATATAGGCACAGAGCAAATCACTGCCTCAAAGAGTAAACCAAATGGAAGTCCAAACAGCAATATGAGACCATTGGACAAAAGGCTTTTTGTGTGCAGAACCCATTACTTCACCACATACATAAGTGTGAGTCAGCAGCATTGGGTTTTGTCTTGAAAAGAACTCTGAGGGAAATTTTCAGGATGCTTTTCCCATGTGTTTGACATAAAATCAGATCAGTATGCCTTTAAAATGAAAGAAAACTGCTTAATATTTTAACTCAAACTTCAGAAATCATGATTCTTGAATCAGTGCCTCAGCAGAAAAGGAAGGATTCAGATTTGCAGATGGCAAGTTGCTTGCTACAATCTGAAAGGGTCTATACTATAATGGCAAAAAATATGACTATATACACTTTCTTCCTCTGTCCATCTGCCACAGTTACAGTCTAATGTGGGGGTGCTTTTATTTAAATTTGGACTGTTTGCAGGCTGATTTCTCATTTCTGCAATCACTAGGTTTGTCACAAAAGAGTAAATAGATTTAAAAAACTCCAAACCAACAACTGCTGCCTTGGTGCTGTGTGACTTAAACAGTGAAATCATTGCACTAGACTTCCACTGAAGAAATCTGCTGGTCTGGACGATATCTCATTCACTGACTGCAAATGTATGTGGAGTATACATGGTTATGCATGGAGGGAATTTTCAGGAATATTCTCAATGCTTGCAAGTATTTTCTGAAATGGAAGATGCAGAATAGTGGTAATAACCAGACAGACTAAGAATAACAGAAGAGAAATACATTAATAATAGAAAATGAGTAATGCAAATGGATATTTAATTTATTAATATTTAAAGGTCATAGGAAGAGTCATCTTGTTTTACTCACTTATTATTCTCCTTCATCTAGGGAAATTATACAGTAGTCTACCCTGCAAGCTAGTTTCCTCTGCACTCATTTTGTAAGAAAAGATGTCAGTGGACAGAGGTATGTATATATCAAGAAAGAGAGACATTGACAAGCTGTCAGGAGTCATGGCTGCAACCATCAGATCATTCACGTTCCCCCTTGCTCAAGACTTGCCAAGGACAGAATGTATAGTTGGATTTTTGTTTGTTTGTTTTTCAGAGGGAGTGGATTTGCCTAAAAGAAGCCTTTGTGCCTTCTGCCATCAAGCCTTCATTGTTGCAGGGACCACTTGGTGGACCTGCCTCCTGGAGCAGTGGTCCTCAAGGACAAATCCCCTCAGCCCAGGATGGCCCCCTGTGCTTTCCTCATGCCCTTGGCTCCCAGTGGCACTGGCGCACCAAGGACTTGTCCCCACCACTCTGCAGAGTCACCCCCCAGCACATCCCTCTTCACAGAAGGCAAGCTGGTGACTGAAGGGGACAGAAACAGCTGGCTAAAGCTGCCAGCTCTGCCAGGCTGACAGCAAAGGAATTGCAGCAAATAATGGAAATTGACTCCTTAACATGTTTTGGTTTTTAAATGGCCTGTGATGTTATAGAGTGCATATAGTTATTTTAGGGCTTGTAGGTCATTAGCTCAGGGGCTCTGAAAAAGTGATATATGAAGACAGACTTTTAAAGAGTTCACTTTAAAGAGCTAATTCTGTGAAAATGAAAAAATATCAAACTAAAATTATTGCAGAACACCTATTCCCTTCTCTTTTGTACTGCAGAAGGGGTGTCAGTGTTCAAGCTGGAAACTCAAACCTATCAAGACAGTAAATATTTTGGACCTGTGTTTTTTGCAAGATGGAAGAAAACAAAGCAGCTGCCAATAAGGTTTCATCCTGCTTTGAGTCCCATGGCAACTCTACCAGTGAAAAGGGAAAAAGAGTTTGGCCCATTAATTGGCAGTACTTTGCATCCAGATATAAATAATCTTCTTTGTCTAAAAACTAATGAGGTTTAGTCATCTTTTGGATGGCCCACCTAATTTTTATTTTAATTTTTTTCCCTTTTATATTTAAAAGGAACTTTGATTTTGTTGTAGTTTGCATTCAATATTTGTCCTCCATCAAGACAGTATTGATATAATTTGGTAAGCATGCTGTTCTAAAGTCACTGAAAACAGTGTTAAAGAGCACTGAAGAACATTATTAGCTGTGGATCTGAAAATTTAAATACGTTAATGTATTTGCTTAATATAAAAAATGAATAAGCAGGACACATTTTGTTGCACAGTTCTGAAATTAGGATATTTGTCTAAAGCTGATGTAAAAAATAAATGGGTTTTAAGCTATGTAAGGCTTAAATGATGCAGCATCTTTGTCACTTATTCCATGTCAAGTGGGCACAGACTGTAGTGATTCTGATAAGGAGGCTTTTTACATCCATTTCTACCAGTAGTAGCCCAAGACGCAGAGGGGGGTAAAGAACAAGGGTCATATTTATAATCTGGAATGCTGCAAAATGTATCTCTTCGAGTTTTCAGCTGAACTGAGATATTTATCTTAACAAGATCTAATTAGACCTAATTTCCATAGCATATCAATTATTTTCCTCATTAGAGTAGCTAATGCCATGTTCAGATATCATGGCAATCAAGCTTGCGATTTCTGGAAAAACTGGTTAGAAGGCTTAGTATTAAGTGTGTTTCCAACTGTGAAATTTATCCTTTTGAGCAATGCCTCCCAGTTTACTCACTTTGTTCCAGGATTCTCTGCAGCATATGGCCACTGGAACCCATTAAATAACACAAAGTAAGACAAAGTCAGTGATGAGTCAAAAATAGCCGCACTAGTGAATCGCCTTTCAAAATTCTCTTTCTTACAAGAAAAATAATGAAGAATAAGACACGCAATTAGAAGAAATTAAGGTCAATTTTCAGGCCAGGTTGCTACATAGTGGTTTAGAAACCCACGTTAGGCACCTCAAATAAAAGCAGTCTGATTGAACACCTGCAGCTCTTGGCAATGCAGTTGTGTATATAAGGCAGCCAGGCAATTCTTCTACACAGACACTGTACCTCTCAATTTTATTTTCCCCATTACCTAAAACTCCAAGTCCTAATCGCAAGGTTTGACACGTTCCTTTTTTCTCCTAAGGAAGATTTCCAGTGCACGGCCATATGTGTGCCATATACTTGTTGGACAAGTCCCATTTGCTCAGCATGAGAGTGAAGGCACCTTTTTTATTTCAGGAGGTTGTCGCAATGTATCTGGCCAAATCCGTTGTCACAATATACTTTGATTCCTTGCATCCAACCTGAGTCATCTTAAAAGTTAGGTTTCTGCTGCAAGGATTTTGGTAGAGTTTTTTTACAGTTAATAGTGATAGGTCAGTATATCTGGAAGGAGTCTCCTAGAGTGGCTGCCTAAAGTGCAGAGATTGTTCTTTGGAGGCACCCAGCTTCCTTGGCTGAAGTACAGGCAACCTGAATCTCACCTCAGTGTTTTCAGGGCTGGTGTCTCCTATCCCAGATGAGACACACAACATTTTGCTGATATGAAAGGTCTAACTAGAGACCTCTGCTGCTATATATATAAGAATATTGCAATAACAGTGGATCTGAACTCAATGTATGTTTACGCCAACATGCTGCATTGCCTGAGGGCAGGGACACGCTTCCATTCACAGCTATACCTTAACCAAATGCTAGCCAACTACATTTATTTCCTCTCATTTAAAATACATCTAGTGCTCTAAATGTGTGCATCTTGAATGAGGCACAGGAAACATGCAAGTTTCTGAATAAAAGAATTCTTGATGCATAGAATCACAGAACAGTTTTGAAGCTTTGTAGTTGTTGTTATTATTATTATTTGGTTACTTTTGTATCCAATTCCCTTCATTCTCAAATTAAAAAATGCTTCATCTGGCCATCCAAATAATAGATTCAAACAAAATATCCCAGGAAATAAGGAACTGTGCTCTCCTGACCTGCATTATGAACAATAACTTACCTAAGAGTCCACAGGCTGTACATACTGTGCCTACCCTCTCATACCTAAGCATGTCTATGAATTTAATGGGCATATTCAGGTATCATGCAGATCGGAATCCAGCCACATAACGCCTAATTGACTTGAAATTATATGGATGGTAACGGTGCCAGAAGACAATTTAGTTTGCTCTTTCATACTGAGCTGAAGTTGTTTGGTTTTCTTAAAAGAAATAAAACTGATAATTGTCACTACAGTAAGTAAATATGTCTGAATACATGCAGAAAGCAGATCTATTGGGTAAGAAGGTTACAGAATCTCATTTTGTGGTCCATCTGCTCCCTCTTTGCTTCCCAAGCCAACAGACACTAATCTGGGATGAAGAAACTGACAGGACATGGGGGAGGAGTAGACGGTCATGATTCCGGCTCGTTTCAGCTTTTTGATATATGTGCTCATGCCATTGTGATATAATAGAAGGAAAATAATGCAGTGGAGTCAGGAGGACAATTCAAACAATTATGCATTGCAGCAGCATTTTCCTGTTCAAGACTTTCTCACCATTTCAGTGCAATTTACATATTTTACCACTGAGATCTGAGCACTTGAAATTAATGTTCAAGGGGAAAAAGATGCATTTCTGGAAAAGATTGTTAAGCAGATCATAAGATGAAATAAACAGTAAAATAATCAGACTGAGTTAAGAAAAGTGTCCAGTGTACTCCTGTTGGATTTTTTTTTCCTAATTTACATCTATGCTGATGGTCTTGGAGAAAGTGCGAACATCACTGTATTAAAAATTTCTAGCAACCCTAACATAAACCCCCCCCCAAAAATGACAAGTGCAAAGGTTGAGAATTAAATATAAAAGAGATGAAGATAGAAACAAAATTCAAAGCCACAGACCATTGGTGAGAGACAAAGCTGAAGTGGCAGTGTGGCAAATGAGGGATGGCAAATGAGAAAGGGATGTGCTATGTGACTGTGTAGTAATAAAAAAAAACAGCCAATGGAGCTGTATTGTGTCATCTCCATCTCTGTGCAGCTCAGCAACAGTATTGCTAGTCTTTATTTCTAATTCTGGTCACTTTGTAATCAGAAATAATAAATAGAACAATAAATAGAAATAAATTTATAAGGAAGCAAGAAGAACCAAAGTAAAAAAAGAGATTAAAAGAGAGAAATACATATTAACTATAATCAAGATGCCAGGCATGTACAAATAATTTAAGCATGTGAACACTTCACTAAAAGTGCTAAGTTCTTGAACCTAGTAAAAGAGAAGCATTCTTTCCATATAGTTTAATGACCATAGATGGAGAAGAGATGACTAGAAGGAACCTTTTTGAAGCATTGGTTTCCAAAGATATCCAGAAATTGGCTTGACTTCCATATCACTCAGTGTGAAAGCAATGTTTGAAGGCTCCTTGTTTCATGTTTTTTTCTGGGCATGCTGAGAAGTACTGGGCAAAAGGGTAACTTTTTCCAGCTCCATTCTCTCCAACACATATATACACACCTCCATAGCTGCCTCAGTTTTGCATATCCCAGACACCTCAGGCCCTGACACAGGGTCTAAACTTTCTATGGCCTAAGGCCTTTCTCCTTATGGGCTTGCCCTCCCTAGGATTAATGGCCATGAATCACATGGTACTGATTTTGTGAGCGACAGGAATTCCATACAGCAAAGCCCATACATAATTACAGATCTTCCTCTGAACTTCATCTAATGCATCAGAATTTATGAAAATCAAGCTTGAACTTGAGATAACACAAAGAATTCCCAGCACAGCAAGCTTTTCCAGACAAACCTGCCCAGAACTTGTCTCTTATAGTTTAGTGTACTGCAGGCACAGTGTGCAATTGTGCAATGAGGGTATGCTTGGCACGAGTCAGCCTAGAATAGCACAGATCCAAGTCACATCCTCCAGTCTGTGTGGTGCCTTCAAATGGTCAGAGTGATCACCAAAAAGTCAATCTAAGCTCCTTCTCCTCACTCTCTTGTATTTTGGAAGCTGGTCTTGATGCATTTATCTTTCACTGAATCTGTCAAAAATTCTCTGTTCCCAAAAGTAAGAAGAAAATAACTTTCCCCTTCTACCTACACTGGATCAGAGATCCCTGGAATCAGAGGCAGTCTCTCTGTGTTTAATAGTCCTTGACTGGATTATTTCATAAATATATTTTGTTACTTTTTGACTGATGTTCATTTCCACACTATCAAGAGGGAAAAGAGCTTAACTATGCATTGTGTGAAACAGAGCTGCTTTTCAATTTGCTTGGAACGTGCCACTTGGTAATTTTTCTTGTTTGAAGCATCTTGGCATCTGCAGCCAAAGGCAGACAACTCAAGGACACAGCTGGCCCTACAGGCTCTAGAGAAACCCTGGGAACAAAAATCAGGGCTGCAGAGTTGAGAGAAGACTCCACAGAGTGAACGTGCAAAATCAGACTTGGCAGAGAAAGTCACCATGAGTGTGGAGCACAGCCAGGCTTCAGTGAGTGCCTCAGTGGAAAACGTAAGGGCCATTGTCCAGAACATGATTAGCAGAGGTCAGCTAATGAATAACATAGTAACAACACTTTCTCCTCCTCTAAATCCCGTGTTTAGCCTTTAGATCCCACCTCTTGATGCAGCTAAAAACCCCACTGCAAGGGAAAACTGCTTTGACAACCAATGTATCCACTACCTGTGAGAAGAGAGGGCCAAGAGCTTCGATAGCTTTCACTTTGCAGCTCTGAACACATGGTAGCGTAGCAGAGAAGGCTATGTAATCATCAGCTTCAAGGTGGTCATGGCAGTGGTTTTGTTCCCTGTTTACAAGGGCATTCATCAGCTATGATTGTGGTCCTTTTCATCCTGGAGCTCTTGCTCTGCTGCTGAGCCCTCACTGTGCTGCTACTGGATCCCCTGTTCTTTCCTCCTCCTGCAGGACAGATGCTGGAGTGCTCTATAAGCCAAGATACACCTGCACCCTGGCTTTCCCTTGTGCATGTCCTGGATGGCACAGGAGATGGTACATGAGGCTGGAGACTCTCAGCACAGCTCTGATTCCCCTTGTAGGGTCTTTGCTGTCTCCTGGCACATGCTTCTGTGTTGTGTGAGCTGCTGAAAAGCAAATGGCATCCTGGAAATGGCACAGAGTTTCTGTGGCAGGTTATCTGATGTGGCGGCCAGTGTTCCACACTACAAAGGGCTGGTAAAACCAAATGCGATGGGGCAGGGTATGCCATGCACCAGATCCATATCCCACACAGGCAAAACCAGTGTCCCACATGCCCTCCCCTGCTCAGTGAAGGTACCTGATTTGGAGCCACATCCAGACTCAGCAGTGCATCAGCTAATGCAGCACCAGCCTGGGACTGACTGGCTTGGGAAAGAGCTGACTTCTGGAGTGGTGAGACCTGGCAGGTGGCACGCAGATGGAAAGAAACTAAACCTCTGTCATCTGCTTCTATTTGATTCACTGCAAATTCCTTTCTAGGAAAAAAAATCATGTCTTGTTCTAGACCAAAGATCTGGGTTTGGAAGATCGTTAAATACTTCAATTCTTATGGGGACTTAAAGACTAAACAAAACCAAAAGCTCTGAAGAAATTAACATTCTACTTCTCTGCGCATCCATCTTGGGATCCCACCTTTTGATACGTACTTGTATGAAACCACAAGTTGTGGTTCTTCTACTTTTACTCAGCTACTTACTTGCGTAACTTGGTTCAAATACAATATTCATCACTTCTAAAATCCAGGCAAGTCAAAGCATTGTAAGGATTTACTGCTCATGTTAAACTACCAGATGCAGTAACTTCTTAAGAAGGAAACAATGCCAACCAAAACTAACATGAGGGATATGTGGAAGGAACTAAGTAATCCATCCCAACTGGGCAGACCTAGAAGGAACTGCTGCCAACCACACATGTAAGAGAAACTACTTGTTGTTGTAAAATGCACCCTGAACACAATTATAAAGAGAATTAGCATGAAAATATGGATGTTTGGGTGAATGAATTAAAAGCAATGACAATTTTTCTTGGTTCACGAAAAATGCAATTGATTTTTTTTCCTGCAGATAGGTCAAAATACACAATTTGTAAAGGAGAATGCAAATAACCCTATATGCTTTAGGTCCAATATATTTAGCAACAGCCAAATTGAAGAGATTTAAATGGAGCTTTACACAGGTGTTGGATAAGAACCCAGCCCCCTTGATTCCAGACCATGCAGGATCTAATGCCGTCCTCTGCCCGGCACCAGACTCCCACCCTTCTCACCAAAATAACATTCGCTTACTAATGGCTCTTTCTCCAAAAGGTGTAAATAGGCACTTGTTTGGGCTCATCACAGATTCAGCTATATCCTTTTATCTTCAGTAATCTGGAGATTTTTTCTCCCTGCAGATAGTTTCTGTGCTCCACTCGCTGCTATTTGCTACAGAAAGACTCTTGGGCTTTTTGCCCTTTGTATTTCCTCTCTTCTTTCATGTGGAGAAGACTGCCAACGTGGGATTTGCAAACTGCTGCCAATATGGGATTTGTGCTGCTGCGGCTGCCAATCTTTAATTTAGCATATGTATAAAGCTAATTTTTGGACACGATGCTAGTGCCTGGCATCTCTGCGGGAGTCAGCCAGGTTGTAATGTTTGTATTGTACTGCACTATAAAAAACAATAAAAAGAAAATATAAAGGAAAAAGTCTTTTATCTCTAGCTTTATAGCTACAGATATGGTCTAAGTACTTGTATTCTCCCTCTGCATCTAAAATTCGCTTCCTCCTTTCTATGCCGTAGCCCTTTCTTTTAGATTTGCAGTTTGTCTTGCCTGTAGTAGGAGCCAATGATAGGCTCCTGCTCCCTACTGAGCATATCTTCATATTAAAATGTATAAATTCAACTCTTTAGAGGGAGAAAACCCCCCTAGTTTCCCTTTAATTATATTTAAACTACAGAGTCACATGTGCAAAATAATACTTTATCCTTTTTAAAAATATTTTAATACAGAGAGTCAGAGTAAAAAATCCAATCATTAAGGAAACATCTTTCTTATAGAAAACATAGGTTTGACTACCCTTCCTTGGCAAGGACATCTATAGTTTGAGAGGATGTTCCTGCAGTGAATTCTCTAAAATATGGTTGTGCCATTCTGGCCGCTACATGGGAGTGGGAGTGAGCCAAAATCCAGATCAGGACCCCCCATTTGGAGGACCCCATGTAGCTGCAGGGAGCTCCTTGGCCATACTTGGGAGCAGGCAAAGGGGAAAGCTGCTGTGGAAGCCAGGGCCACCGGGTGGGCAGAGGGAAGCAGATTTATGCCACCCCATGATAGTGGCTATAGCAGGACAAAAGCTATAATAGGGTGGCACAATTCCCAGAGGTCTTAGAGGGATTTATGGGTGAATTTATAGAAAGAGAAGGATTCCTAAGAAGAGACAGATCATAGTTCTTCCTCATGGAGGGAATTTCCTAAACCTTTACCCAAACCTATTCCGGTCCTTGCACTCAAAGGGTGGATGTTCACTAGAAGAAGAGCAGTATGAAATGAACTCTAGAGAATGGGTTGTGGTTTGAAAGGACATGGCAGACCACAAGAGTGGCACATTGAGCTAGTGAGTTAAAGGAGGACTGACTGACTGTATCAGTCTGAGCATCTTTCGCCAAATACAGGGGAAAAAAAATCAGGCAAACATAGAGAAATATGAGGGTTTTGTACATTTGCTTTTTGCAAATATTTAGTATATCCACAGGATGCAGCACCTACTTTGATTTTGTTGTTCTTATCAACAGAGATTTTTGCTATTTCTTTTTTCCATGATAGAAATAAGATGAAGGAAAAGGATATTACACTATCCTGACATCACTTTTTCACTTTAATTATTGTGATTTAAATTACCTCATCTACAGAAGTCCACAATATAGGGTTGACTACCCAGTAATAGGGGGTAGTTTTTCCACACGGCTAGGCTGGTATTTTCTAAGAAGGAGATCTGCTAGCTTGCCTACTTTCACAGCGGCAGTGCCATGTGCTGTAATGAGACAGGATTATTGTTGCAACTGCTCTTGAAGGCCTCTCTCCCCAGGCAGCCAAAGAATTACTGAGTCACGCAGGTGATGCATTGGTTGTAATGAGACAGACAAAACCCCAAAACCCACATCCAGAACAATCCCTCATGTATCCACGACTCTGGCGGAGGGTATGGGGGGGTGAGAACAAAACCATTGATGTTGGGGAAAAAACAAATGAAAACTAATTATTTTAAATAAATAAATAAAGGAGGTGGGGGGTTCTAATGCTAATATATCCTGCACAGTCATGCAGAAAACCCAGAGTTTGATTTCTAATCCCAGCCTCTCATTCCCCCGGCTGGCAGGAAGCACACATGGAGTGGAAGGAGGTGCCGTGCATCACTCAGCAGCAGCCCCTCCGGCTGCCTAATGAAAGGGGCTGACAGACCCTTATGGGAGACCCATCCAGCCCGCCTTGGCTGGAAGGATGATGGCCTTGGCACACAGCATTGTGCCACAGGAGGGGATTTTTTTCTCGGCTTTATAAATGACATCCTTGAGGCCCTGTGTCACTGCCAACTTCTTCTGCCCAATGCAGGACTGTCTAGGACTCCCTCTGGGGCTCATCCGCCAGTTGGAGAAGCTGTTATTGAGAAACACAGGATACCCTCTTGCAGAGTGTGCCGAGCCTGGACCACCCTCACTGAGCTTCCTGCACCTGCTGGCTGGGAGACCAAACATAGGGACTGGGAATGGTCATAAGAATAGTAGCATTGATAGGAAGCAGAAATGCCAAACAATTATTTATCTTGTGCTAGGAGTTTGTAAGGTGGGTATCGTGTGGAGTCCTCTGGAAGTCAGAAATGGGCTCTATTCCCAGAGCACTGGTGCATCAGAAAACGCTACTGACAGGAACCTCAGAAATTCAAAAAGGATTAGCACTGTGAATGCCAGGATGGTGTCATCGACGTTGTGCTCACGTAAGCAGTTGTGCTCTGAGCTCCCCCACGCTCTTCCATCATAGGAGCAGCAGGAGGAAATGCTTTTATCTTTTCACTATCAAGTGTAACTGGACAAACGTGGGACAAATACTATTTTATAAACCTCTGCAAAGCTTTAGGATTACAACACAAAAATCAGCTTCTAATTTGTACTGGAGAAAAGGCGGGAGGATTTCTGCATCTTTGCTTTGCTTTGCAAACTTTTCTCCTGGGCAGCAGGCTGGAAGCACTGGTGACTGCTCTGGGGAGCTATTCCTTGCAACTAAGGTCTCATTTCCACCATGATTACCTGCTGTGGTTTGCATCATTAATTTGATTTCATAGCAAACAGGGCTTCCCTCTGCTATGAGCCAGGGGCATCTGAAGCAAAGCAAGCAGTTAAGGAAGCTTCAGGCTTGTCTACCAGGATAAAACCTACTACAGGTTTTGTTTCACCTGTGTCTGGCCCTTCTCTTCTGATTAAATCCCATGATTTATTAGGCTTGCTTGATGCAGTCAGAACCCAGGCACCATTTTCCCGAACAAAGTATCATACAAGCTCATGCAAGTACTGTTCGTACCCAAGACAAAGATGTTATCCCTGGACTGAAACCACAGGCCAGTGTCTATGTCTGACCGACCACTGGTGACTCTGCTAAACCTGCTACAGAATCTTGTTGGTTGCTGTCAGAGAGTTAAGATCTTTGACAGTGCCAACCAAGAATAAATCTGAACCAAGGGACAAGAACTTAAACTGCATGGTGCATCGTGAAACCTATTCAGAAGCCTACACAAAACCCAATCTAACCAAAACAACAACAAAGTACGTTTTTGGAGGTGTTGATATGAGCTCATCATTGACCTACTGATTCACCATTCAGTTAGGCAAAGGATTCATATGATACTAGTCTTTCCCAATCATGTGAGGAGGGTACCAAATAAAATTGAGTCACTGGTGTGAAACATGAAATTATCCTCTCACATTTCATCCGTCAATTATTTCACATCAGCAGTCAAGGAAAACAGATGTAATGAACAGCTCATCATTCAAAACAATCACCTACTAACCCAATTCCCTCACTAACTATATTCAGGGGAAGACCAGCAATGGTTAGATTTACACATGATGTGAATTGAGTTCACTGGCCTATTTGCCATGTTGGACCACACCAGCCCTGCTGTACCCCACACCTCTCAGGGTCGGAACAGCTGCCCACTCCCAGCACATGAGCCCTCACTCTACAATACCATGTCCCTGAACAGAAGTGCAATGCCTTAACATCACTTACTTGACATCCTGGGCATCTACCTCGCCTAGTGTACCAGTGCTCACAAATCCCCTATCTGTGCAGGGCAATAAAATAAAGACAATGAAATAGCCAGGAGGAGGTAATCGCCATTGTGTGCAAGGTAGATCACAATCAGCAGGTGAAAATGAGGGCACATCAAACATGAAGACTACAGTTTCACTTCAAAAAAGACTGATGTTCCCCAAAACAATCCATATTTAAGAGACAGGCAGATACATCAAATTTTTTCATCTATTTTCTTCAAGTCTTTGCTCTTGACAACCTTTGCCATCCTACCCATGTTTGACTTCAGGACTACCAAAGCCTGAACACCACTGACTGTATCTCAGTGTAAGAAATACCTTAAAATTGCACAGATGAGATAAATATCACTGCAGACTACTATTTAAAAATGTGTTACTATGACTAATGGGAGAAGAAAAAGGAGTATTTTTTATTTCTCATAATATGGCACACACCTCTATAACACAACCATTACATCCAGAGTTTTTACCTATAGCTCTTTGCTGATGTAAATACTAGAAAATGGAAGATATATGGTCAATGGAGCACTGCCGAAGCACGGGCAGTCACACAAGAGTGACGTTTCCCACCTAATCGCACAAACATGCCAACAAACCGCGACACCTCGGTGGTCTGGTTCCTCACTGATATTTCAGTTGTTCAGTTGCCACAGCCACAGACGCAGTGAATTTTGAATTAAACAGTACTGCTCAGCGATGCTGACACTCGCAGTCAAGCATATCTTGATGAAATTAGAGATGCAGAAAATATTTTTTGACAGAGTGCATGAGCAAAACAGCCAGAAGTGCAGCGAGTTTGGTGTGAATGGCTCGTGCAGAGAGAGAGACCGGGGAGATGTTGAAAATTGGACTCTCTGATTTTGGCAGGAAGAGGCGAATTTTATTAGCAATCTATGCTGCAAACATAACTTTCTGACTATTAACAGTTTTTAGTTGCCAAAAGAAAATCACTATTTCTAATTGCTTCTCAGCTTTTACATTTGTAATGGAAAGAAAAAAAGGCGGCAAGCAAACTTACATCTCCATTATGTAAAATATCAGGTAAGTGTAGAATATGGTAGCATTCCAGTTAAACAAAATCTTCACAAATGTAAACACTTTATGACCTTCTGCCCAAATCCAGCACCTGTAATTCCACAACAATTTAGCACACATACATTAAAGATGTGCAGGAAAATTTTGCAAAGCATCATAGACTAAATAGGAATTGGTAAAAATAAGATTGGTTATTCTTACTGTTGCTATTTATTACCTTGCATGCAGGGTCTTAATAGTCTAAGAGCACTTGGTTTCCTTGAAGAAACATGCGTTCTGATTTTCCTTTAACAGGATAGAAATTTTAAATTAATAGTGCAAGTGACAGCAGGATTATTTCTAACCTGTAAAGCTCAAAACCTCACCAGTTTTACTGTAGTTCTTCCTAGTTTAGAAGGAAAATACAGCCTTTCTGACTGCACAAGTACCACCGTGATCCCTGAGCAGAAGAAATTGCTATGAAACTATACTTTAAGTGTCTTTGACTCAGAGGTTTGGATGGGCTGAATGAGAATTTTAAAGCAGCATGTCTAAACTCCATTGAAAACATCCTCAGCTTTTTAGAAGGTCCTCAAAAGTTCACTAAGACACAGCATGTGAAAATTAGCAGCTAGCTCCTTTACAGAGAAAGGCTGGCAAGCTCGACTGGGAAATACCCTTTAGTCATAGCAGAGAGCCCTTGGGGAAGGGCCCAAATGTATCTGGCTCCCATGGGCAGCTACTCTGCCCTGCCAGAAACACACTGCTTGCCACTAAAATCAAACCAGCTGTTCTCAACCACAAGGCTGTACAGCTAATAACTGCAAGGTTTCTTTCTCCAGTGCTCTCATCATGCTAGTTAAGGTGACCACACACGTGAGCTTTCCAGTTACATTAAGAAAGCATTGATTAGCTGCTCTATGAGGTAAGTGGTGACATTTCCTACCCTGCATTGCCAGAACATGGCCAGCATATGTACTAGCTTGCAGAGGACAGGGCCTTGAAAACAGAATACAAATTCTCCTGCATGTGCAATGCTGGAGCCATGGATGTTGGTGAGAAGGTAACAGAGAGCTGAGCAGTGCCTGGTATGCAATGGCTTGGAACACGTGCTGATGACAAAGCTAAAGGAGCAACACTGTGTATGGACACAAGACAGGAGAGATGTGTTCGACAGGGAGCTCCATGGACTATAGCATGCCAGCTGAAGCACACAGCTGCCGATGGCCACACTTTCTTGTTTGTCTTTGTGGCTGGCTATAGCCAAGCACATGTGGCAGTGAAGACTCGCCCTGAGACCTCCGAGGGCCCGGATGCTGCCTGCAGCATTGCCACATGATAGCCTTGGGTCACAGTACTTTCTTTTCCCTCCATGAAACACTCCCAAACCAGAAGGGACATGCAGGCCAGGTGACACAGCTGAACGGGAAGCACCCCATCCTCACAGCAGAAGCACTGGACCAGCCCTTGGTAGGATCCAGCCACAGGGGCAGATCTGATGCTGCTGTGACTGGCCACGCTCAGCTCCTGCGTCCAATCTGGGCCCCCAGAGAGAGCACAGAGGAGCAAGGGGGCAATGAAACCCAATCCTTCTTTTGTCCTGCTAGACAGCAGAGGGACCCCTGCACGTGCGTGCCTGCATTTTGAAGCCAGGCCCTGGGAGATGCAGCCACCACGACAGCCTCTGCACGATGTGCCCCGCCAGGCGCCTGCTGGGCCGGCGTGGCTCTGCACCCACCCCTACTGCTAGCCCCCTCGCAGTGCAACAATTTACCCTTGAATAAATTAGCAATAATTGGAAATCCACTTCACTGGACCTTACGCAGCATGACTAATGTGACTCACTTTTTAGCTCTGTTTCTTTTGTGTGACTACTCAGCAAAGAGGGTGCCTTAGAAAAGAGAAGAACCAGTAAACTTTATGCTGTGGAAAAAGAAATGACAGTCTCTGAAGAGTGATTTAAAGGTTTAATGGGTGCTTTGGATGCACAAGAAGCAAGTGTTTTAAGAGTACTGTGGAGCACAATGCTTCTACTGATGGCTTTTTTGTCTTTGTATCCTTGTCTTTACCTTTTAGATGGTGCATGTTAATTTTGGTGGCACAGGGACAAGGCTCAGAAAAGTACATCTCTGCAACAAAAGGAATACAAATCTGCAGAACACAAATAATTTTGAAGAAAACCCCCAGACTTGTACTATTTACTAGCAAGGTTGCAAGGATTGGGTGGGCCGAGAGCTATCTGAATCTCAGCCTTTGTCTTTGCCTGGATCTCTTATGAGAATGTGGTTAAGCCATTTAAACCCTTCCTTTGTGGGAAAAAAATAGTAAAGGGTATGGTTAACACAGTGAAATTACAGCATAAAAATCTAACATGCCAGAAATGTAATTTTTAAAAAGTGAGAGTGTAAACATTGTTAATTCTAGAGTGTCACATACATCAGTTTTCTTCCATAGCCCTATTCAAGCCCAAGCTAATTGCCAGGCTATGTTTTTTCAAGAAAATAAAAAAAGAAATATCCAGCATATAAATGGCTGTGTAAGCCCTGTAATATAGCACAGCTACAATATTCAAACAATTTGGCAAACTCTGTGCACTCACAGTAACTTGCAACCTGGTATATGAAGAAAGCACCATGAATTACAATACAGAATTTGCAACATAATCAGTGTGAGTTTATAAATGTTATATGCAAATGACATGTTTAAATATTTATCTTTTGGTACCTGCCAACAGGTATTTTCCATTCTAGGGGGAGTACTTTTCTCTTGATTTATGCACATAATTCCTACTACACGAAGCCCAGATATGCTTGCAGAAGGAGAGAAAAATGCATCCCTGTAGCTACAATTTTTTCTACGACATTAGTGAGACAAGTATTTCACAATTTCTGTGCAGGATCTTTAAGCAGAAATTGTGGTGCATGAAACAATCCCAATTTCCAAGGAAAAAATTACAGCCTTTCATTCTCATAGCAGCATGTAACTAAGGTTTAGATGAGTGAACAGATGCATGCAAAAATCAGCCATGAGAATGGAAAACATTCATTTTCACAATCTGCTAAATCTGCTAGGTATGCATGAAACGAAGCCAAAGAGATCTCCAGCAGAACGCAATGTCACAGTCTTGGCACAATAGGGAACTTTCTCAGATGCAGTTTGTGCCAGCACTGGCACTTTTACTGTACAGCTGTGTTTAGAGATCACTGAAATATACTGAAATCTCATAGAATTAATAGTATGACAGCTAGTAAAATATATTCTCTCTGCTTCCTACTTTTCCAGGAAATTAGATGTGATTTTTTTTCTTATTATTGCAGCTACTGCTTTACATGAAGTAATGAGCTCAATAGAGAGATTTTCTAATGTGTATTCCTCTGCAACAATACAAGTCCCTTATCAAACCCTTTCAATGAAAACTCCAGTGTTGCCTGCACAGCACTTACATGACCCAAGCTTAGTGACCTCATGCAATGCTGAAAAAGATCCCAAATTTTATAGGATTTTTTTATATTACTGTTATTCTAAGCTAGAGGAGAAATGAGTATATAATTAGAGTGGGTAGTTTAGATTGAATTGAAGAGTATAGTCAAATCTTCTCTTAAATAGCAGTTTCTCAGAAATAAGGCTTCTGACTTTTCAAGGGTGAATTATATGTCTTATTCTGTTGAAATGTAGATCTTATCAATTTACAGCTGGTGCCAGGCCTCCAAAAGCCGGACTCTCTAAAGCCCAAATAAAGTGACTGTATTGAGCACCACCCTGTCTCATTTTAGCACGTTAAAACAAGGGCCGTGGGCAAGAAAGGATATACGGAAAAGCAGGAAGGGAGGAGACCGTTTCGTTGAGTGGCAGGCTTAGTCTGACAGCTCCTTTGTGCCTCCTCTTGGCATGGAATCTCGGGTCCTCCCGTTCTTAAGGAAGGCACCTTTAATCTCTTTTCCCCTAAATGCTATTGCTTGGAAGCACTTGGTTTTAGCAGTACCTTCAGGCTGCAGACCTTTTTCTGAAGTGATAGGGAGAGGCTTTCTGCAGAGGTAGCACTGTTTTCTGGTCTCCTGACAGGATTATTTCGTTTTGGAAATCTGGCAACTTCACAAGTAAGGGGAATTTCATAGTTTATCTTTTGGGATCTTGGATCAGTTTTAATGGGAAACAGCATTAAAGGAACTTTTCACGTGGCTTCTGAACCACATGGAGAGTCAAGGATGTCTCCACGCTCCAAGGCTGCTGCTCAAGCACTTGCATTTTTATTTCTTGGCAAAAACTGCATTTATGTACTCACTTGATTTCCAGAACAGGGTGAAAACCAGATGCCCTTCTCTGCACCATGCAGCTTACTCCCTGGGATGTCTACATGAAAGATACCGTGATGATGGGGTTTATTTTAAGGAGGTGGTTGATTGGTAGCCTACAGTGTTGCCCTTTTTCATGCCACACTCTGGAAGGGAAAAAAATATAACTATGAAAGGAAGTGTGCTTGCGCCAAGGCACTCTGTGAAGTATACCTTCCCTCTGATCTATGACCTGGAATCACTCCCCAAAGGCAGAGAGGTAGATGCTGCCAGGACAGCCCTCGGACTGCTTACAAAACTCTGCTGGAGTCCTGACATGAGGAGGAGGAAAATGAAAGGAGTAGTTTAGAAAAAAATACTTTTGTTTAGGCCAGATCTGTGACCTGTAAAGCTGCCTCAAAAGGGGTACACAGCCTCTATACTTCCTTCAGAGGCTCCATCAAAAGGAATGCTTGGAATCTGCAGCTCTGAACAGTAGTATAAAATTTCACTTCTACTCTTTCCTCTTTGTTAAGCTCCAGAAGTGTGCATTCAAATTTTGTATCTTCTTCAATGACTTACTTGTCCTTTGCTAGGGTATCTCTCTTTCTTACTGTTTAAAAAATTTCCAGGAAAATTTATTTAATTTATATAATTTATTTGTGTAAGTCAGATGCAACACCAGCATCCACTTCTCTGGCTTGTCCTATAATGGAAAATAATGATTTTTAACAGTATTTTGGAGAATGAGTTTTCTGCATTTAGGGAATCCCAGCAAAGTTTGCAAGTTTTGCAATATTGTGATGAAAGGTTAGTGCCTTTTCTGCTGTCGTAAATGGGGTGCAAACCCATGTTTTGGGATCCTATGTCATGGATTACAGACATGCTCTCACATAAGTGAAAAACATGTAATTCCCATTCTCTGACAGCCTGGTGCAGCCATTTGGAAAAAAAGCAACAACAAAAATAAATTAACTAGTTTGCTGTGGTTACTGCAAAGCAAGCTCTTTTACTGTACGTGCTGTGAGGCTACCTTGGCAACCTATAGGCATAGGTTGCTACCATGAGACTGACAAATGCTGGGGAACCCATTTGCATGGTTCGGTGAGTCCATAGGAGAGAATATGGTGTGCAACCTCGGCAAGCGTTGAAAGCGTGAGTCAAGGAAACGTGTAAAGTGCCAAAAGGGAACCGGCAGAACATTAGACTTGTATGAAATGGGAGTAATCTCATTACCAGAGGTGATAACCATTGCACCCCTGATGGAAATGCATAATTACTGAAAACAGCTAATCAACTGCAAGAGCAGCAGGGTAGCCAGAAGCTCCTATCTATACCATCTACTGTGCTTAACCCAGTTGAGCAGCTCCTCCTCCTCCATCACCTTCTACAAAAGGATCAGTAAAACATGCTGCACATATAGACCCTCACATGTGGGTCAGCACAGCTAAGTGATACAGTGCTTTGAATTTTTACTGCAAATAAAATGTGTATCAGTTCTGTGAAGTCTCCTTCCTAATTCTGTAGGATGCTCAAGCACACCACACTTACAGCTGTTCATTTCATAGCTACAGCTCTAGATGAACAGGGTTTGTAGTAACAGTTTAACATGACTTGTATTGAAAAAAAAAAAGTTTCTTGATGTTAATCTCTGACTTTCAGAAATTTTGGCTTAAATGTACTAACAATGTATACGGCTATGGACAATAAGAAGTGGTAATTCTCAGTCTGATGGTAAGGTAAGTTAACTGTTAATGGGATCTGGGGCCAGCTGTGGGAGCACTCTGGTGTCTGTGCATGTGTTTAATGAAAACGAGTCTGTCTACAGCAACTGCAGTGGGGCCATGAACTTTCATGCTTCATAGGTCCAGGGGACAGAAACTGAGGAGATCTGGAGGCAGTTACAGGATATACTGACTGTCTAAAGCTGAATATGCCTGGTCTGTATTATGCATGTATAGTGATATACAGACATTGTATGCAAATGTATACTACTGTACAGAGAGACCATATGCAGGACTGGGAAGAGGATTTGCCCATCATGCTGTCCATGTTTGTATGAGTGCTGTGTTTATGTGAGTACCAATCAAATTGCTACTTTCTGACTGTTCTCAACCAAGTAGCTAGCCAGGCAGTTTATTTAACATGGTCAGAAAATAAATATACCTATGTATGTATAAACATATATGTAAAGATATGTATGCACACACATTGGGAACACTTGCCCAGCTCACTGATGGTAAAACTGGTACTAACCAGCTGCTGGTTTCAGCAGCCTCTAGCACACTGGTTTTTTTCCTTTTCCTGACCTTTGCAGTCTCTATTCAGGCACTTCCAACAAAAGGAAAAACTGGTTGAATTGTTTATCAAACTGCAACAGGTGAGGAAAGAGTATGAAGGGAGGGAAAAATTAGCTGTCAGCAGGTATAAGTAAAATATGTAATTTTCCAGATACAACTGAAAAGCAGTAAAAACTACATGACTAGTTATAAAGTTTTTAAATAGGAAGTTTGTGGAGCTGGCAGGCTGTTAAGAAAAAGCATGAATGAAAATTTCCCATAGTGATGGTACCAGTTTCATGTCTGTCAAGGATCTGATTTCTTGATTAGTTTAATAAACTAGGGCTCGAACCACACAGTGGTACATGAACTGTGATGCTTGGAAAAAAAAAACCCTCATAGATTAAAATGTATAAACTGTCCCTGGAGCACAGCTACAAATCCAGATCTGCCTTCTCTTAGTTTCATGTCCTAATCACTGAGCTAGAAAGTCAGCTTCAGCCTTGCTTTGATCTCTGGATCAGTTAATACCTACTTCAAGCAAGGTGGAGTATGTCTCTACCACAGGGTTGCATGCATAAAGGTGTCAGAGCAATCAGGGTGCTGTCATCACTCCAGATAAGGACAAATACACCTATGTTCCTGGGTTCCTGGAAAAGTTTTATAACCACTATGAAAATCATGCAATCGCACAGTCTAATTCAAGTTGGAAAGGACCTCAGGAGACCACCTCATCCATCTGCTTCCTCAAAGCAGGGTTAACTATCACTCTACATGAGGCTGATAAGGGCCTCACTCAGCCAAGGCTTGGATACTCCCATGAAAGGAAGATACATGGAAGGAAGAGGTGCTCTGGACAACCTCTGCCAATATCTGACCACCTGCCTGGGGAAGACCTTCTTCCCTTTGTCTCCAGTCAGCATCGCCCTTCATGCACCCTGTGATCCAGCCAGTCTTTGATCTTCCTCATTATGTGCTTACAGGCCCAGGTAATATTTCTCTATTCCTCATTGGTAGCCCACTCCTGCGTCCATTTCCTGTATGCTTCCTTTTTGCATTTGAGTTAAGAGTTTTCTGTTCAGCAAGCTGGCCTCCTGCTATGCCTGCCTGTTCTTCCACCCTTCAGATGATTTATTTTTGCATTTTGTGCAGATTGTCACTGAAGTTTGACTAGCCCTTATGAGTTTCCTTGCCTGCAGGGGAAGCCTAACATGGGATCAGTTCTGCCTACAAGCTGAAGACTTGCGTCCCCGCGTTCCTCACTGCGTTCAGGATCATAAACTCCAGCATCTGACAATTTCTGCAATCAAGACTGCTATTGACTGACAGTTCATTTTTATTCAGGATTCCAGCAAAGCATCAGCACTTGAATAAAAAAATTGTCTTCTCTTCACTCCAGAAGTCTGGATTGCTTTGCAAACCATCACACTGTCCTCTCAGTAAATTCTGGCATGGTTAAAGTTCTCTGTGAGAGTCAGGAAGAATTCGAGATACTTCTTTCAGTTGTTTAAGAAATCTGTGTCTGCAGTGTCTCCTTGTTCAGTTATGACCATGACATTCTCCTGTCCTGGCTTCCCCTTTGACCCTGACCCATCAGCTCTCAGTAAGCCTGTTACTCATGCAACCATATGAGTTGACCGTTGTTTCCTCTTTCCTACCCTAGTAATTTTAAAATAAAAAGGCCATAGTTTCTGTGCTTTGCATGTGTCTCTTGTCAGAGTCTGCTAGACAAATTTTGATTACTCAAGGGCTTTAGAAAGAAGATATCTTTCTGATAGCCTTGGCATGAGAGAGACAACAAGCTGCCAGAAGAGGACAGAAAAATTCTGAGTATGCCCAAAAGCAGACTTTCAAGCACTTAAGAGCCTTGATAGATGTTAGCAGTGTGGCTGGGAATTGCATTCTTGGATGTTGGTGTCTGAAGTCAACTCAAAGCAACTATAATATGCTCCAATGCTAAGGTTGCTTTGAAATACCTGATACTGTGAAGCTGTATAACATAGAAAGAACAAAGTCTCTTGTTCATTATATCTATTTATTCTAGCTGAGTAAAGAAGAAAAGGGGACAGAACAAGTTGCAGTCACAGTCTCATGATAATCACAGGCAACCAAATGAGGGAAGAAAATGGTCAAGTTTGTATGGGTTGGAGATAGGAGGAGGACATCTCTGCTTGACCAATCTGGTGGTCTTTTATGACAAAATGATTGGTTACATGACAAAGAAAGAGCAGCAGATATAACATACCCTGACTTTAGAGAGCACGGCATTTTAATGTGAAAGCTGAGAAAATACATGCTAGAACTATTAGATGGGTTGAAAAGTGACTGGACAGATGAGTGCCTAGTTGGCAACTGGAACAAGTGGAGAACCCCGGGCTCTGATACTGGAGCCAGTTTTATTCAGCATCTTCCACATGAACCTCAGTGATAACAAAGAATGAACTCTCAGCAAATTTTCCAGTGACACCAAACTAGAGGGACTAAGGGAGCTGACTCGGAAAGATGCCTTCCTTGATCTGCTGCTTGTCAACAGAGCGGATCTCATGAGCAAAGTGGAGCTTGGTGGCCGTCTTGGCCACAGTGACCACAAAGTGGTAGAGTTTAAAATCGCTGTTGACAAGAGGAAAAGTACCAGCAAAACCTCAACTCTGGACATGAGGAGAGCAGACTTCAGGCTGCTCAGGGAATTAGTAAGTAAGGTGCCCTGGGAAAATGTGTTTTGCAGGTCTGGGGTCCATCAGTGCTGGTCACTTTTTAAACACCACCTCCTACAGGCACCGGAACAGGCAATTCCCAAATGTCAGAAGTCAAGCAAGTGAGGTAGAAGACTGGCTTGGTTGAACAGGAAATAAGAGAAAAAAGGAAGGTATATGCCCAGTGGAAGTAAGGTCAAGTGACATGGGAAGAATTCAGAGATGCTGCTTGCCACTGTAAGGGGAAAATTCATGCAGCCAAAGCTCAGCTGGAGCTGAAGCTGGCCAGAAATGTGGGGCATGATAAAAAGATTTTTTTCAAATATATTAATGGCAATAGGCAGTGTTGAAATATCATTGACCCATTACAGGATGAGGATGGCCACCTCACAAACAAGGACAGAGACAAGACAGAGGTGTTTAACACTTTCTTTGTCTCTGTCTTCAACATGGATGATGGACCAAGGGGGTCACAGTGCCTTGAGCTGAAGGATCAGGACTGCAAGAATTATCAACTCCCAGTCAACCCTGAAATTGTGCAGGATCTGCTGCTCCAGCTGGATCTCTACAAATCTATGTGGCCTGATGGGATTCATCCCAGAATCCTTAGGGAGCTACTGATGACATCGCAAATGACCACTCTCAATGATTTTTGAGCCATCTTGGGAATCCGGAGAGGTCCCAGCTGACTGGAATCTGGTGAACATTGTCCCAGTTTTCAAGAAGGGCAAGAAGGAGGACCCCAGTAACAACAGGGCTGTCAATCTCACTTCTGTGCCTGGTAAAGTTATGGAGAATATTATTCTGGGAGGCATTGAAAAACACTTGAAAGACAGCACTTTCATCGGTCATAGCCAGCACGGCTTCATAAGAGGAAAGACTTTCTTGTCCAACCTGATTTCCTTTTATGACAAGGTAACCCATCTAAGTGATGAAGGGAAGCCAGTTAATGTAATCTTTTCAGATTTCAGTAAAGCTTTCAATATTATCTCTCACAGGATCCTTCTGGATGAAATGTCCAGCACACAACTGGATAAACACATCATGTGGTGGGTGAGCAATTGGCTCACAGATTGAGCACAGAGGGTAATAGTGAATGGGTTAACATCACACTGGTGACCTGTCACTAGTGGGGTTCCACAGGGCTCAATCTTAGGCCCTGTGCTCTTCAACATCTTCATAAATGACTAGGATGCAAGACTAGAGGGGATACTAAGCAAGTTTGCAGATGATACAAAACTCGGAGGAGCTGTTGACTCCCTCAAAGGCAGGGAGGCCCTGCAGAGAGACCTTGACAAATGAGAGGACCGGGCAATCACCAACCATATGAAGTTCAACAAGGGAAAGTGCTGGATTCTGCACCTGGGATGCGGCAGCCCTGGATGTATGTACAGACTGGGGAATGAGATGCTGGAAAGCAGTGCCATGGAAAGGACCTGGGGGTCCTGGTCAGTGGCAGGTTGAATACGAGTCAGCAGTGCCCTGGCAGCCAGGAGGATCAACCATGTCTGGGGGGGCATCAGGTAAAGCATCACCAACTGGTCGAGGGAGGGGATTGTCCTGCTCTGCTCTGCACTGGTGCGACCTCACCTTGAACACTGTATATAAGAGAGATAAGATATAAGAGAGATATTAAGCTATTAGAAAGTGTCCAAAGGAGGGCAGCGAAGATGGTGAAGGGCCTGGAGGGGAAGTCATATGAGGAGCAGCCGAGGTCACTTGGTCTGTCCAGCCTGGAGAAAAGAGGGGAGACCTCACTGTAGTCTGCAACTTCCTTATGAGGGGAAGAGGAGGGACAGACACTGATCTCTGTGGTGATCAATGACAGGACCCAAAGGAATGGCCTGAAGTTGTGTCAGGGGAGGTTTAGATTGGATATTAGAAAAAGGTTCTTCACCCAGAGGGTGGTTGGGCACTGGAAGAGGCTCCCCAGAGAAGCAGTCACAGCACCAAGCCCGACAGAGTTCAAGAAGCGTTTGGATGATACTCTCAGGCACATGGTGGGACTCTTGGGGATGGTCCTATGCAGGGCTAAGTGTCGGACTCAATGATCCTTGTTGGTCCCTTCTAAATCAGCATGTTCTGTGATTTAGTCCAGAGGCACCATGAGAAACTCAAGTACTGGGCCAACAGGAACCCCAGAAAGTTCAGCAAAGAGAAGCAAGACATTGTACAGATGACCCCACATGTCTGCCTGGCCAGAGGTGACAGGCTACAGGGTGAAGCTGCTAAAAGGGGCCTGGGACTTAGGTGGATGTCAGTCTGCATGAAGGACAGCAAGGGAATGGTACACTCTCATTGCAAACAAAACAAACTGCCTGGCCAGAAGACTAAGGAGGTTGTTATCCACTTTTACTCAGTACTGGTGAAGCTGCACCTGGAATACAATCTCCAGCTTTGGCCACTTCAAGAGAGGTGTTAGGAAACTGTGGAGGGTGGTCAAGATGTGAGAAAGCTTTTGACGCTGCTGCACAAAGCACTTCAAAGGAAATGTGCTAATGTGACAAATGATCCCAAATGGAGGTTCTAGTTTCCCCTGACAGATAAGTTTGCCAATAAAACAAAAAAAGTCACAATTCTGTAAATGCTCCGTTTCACTCAAGGAATTGGGCTTGATAGCCATGGCAGATTTACTACATAATACCAGCTTTACTAAGCACTTGTGGAGTTTTAGGTGTAAGGAAGCCACTCATCTGGCTAAGTTGGGAAATTCCTGTGTGTAACTTGCCCATTTAAAAGGTAGCATGGGTCCTCTTTTCTTGAACAGTGAGAGCAAAAAAAGGGCCTATGGCAGGCCCATGTGAAACCCCAGGTAAGACTTCATTGAGATGAGAAGCTGCTGCTTTGTTCCACTGTCCCTAAGCAGCACCTCATTGGCTTCACTAGCATTTCCTCACACCCTATCTTCCACTTACCACCTCTAGGACCACACCGTAAAAGAGCCCTTGTACCTCCAGCTTCACTGCAGTGTGCCACAACCTGCTCATAGAGGTCCCCTCTGCCACTGCCCAGATTTCCTGCCACTACCTGTTAAATATGTACCATATGCATTGCTTTTTTTACCTCAGTCAGGATGGCAGGAAGCTGCTTGCTAAGACTGTATGGCTTGGAAAGGTGAGACTTGTGGGTCTGTTCAACAACAGTAGCACAGACAAAGCTCAGAACTTTCATGTCAAAAAAAGAAGGTCTCTGAGTGCCCTTTAACATGCTGGCTGCACTTATGGCAAAGAGTTGCCACTCTCCCTGAAGGAAATGTCATCCCCACAAAGGCATGACCCGTGCAATGCTTTGCTATGGAGCACTACCTCTCTATGAAGAGGTGGATGTAGGAAGAGGGTAGCATCTGCTGACCAGGAGCCAGGATCTCTGTGACAGGCTAGAGGCCAGTTGCTCTTTCTGCTAGTTTCTGTCAATTCGCATCAAGCACTACTCAGAGGTTGCTCAGAGTGTAAATCACCTGCAGCTACAAAATTGAACATGTGTGTGCAGGGCTGCTTGTAACAGCCTCAAGCAGTGAAACCCACAACCGACCTTCACATTTCTGGGCATTTCTTTTCCTTCTCAGCACTTCCACGGTACCTCATGGATAAGCAAATTTGACATGAAGTCAGATTTTGCAATCAGGTGCTCTGGCTGGCAATGCTCAGGTGGTAGTGCTGCTGTTTGCACATGCTGGCCCCAAACCAACCTCTACAAAGCATCTATTCCAGCAAAACACATACTCAGATGCAAGAGTGCTGGGTAGCAGAGCCAAGCATTCTTCATCCCTCCCTCCCCATTCAATGACCTCTTTCACAGTCTTGCACTTGCTTGACTCACAGTCAAACAGCAGCCAGTCATAGTGGGCATAGTGGGTCTTCTGGAGAAAGAAGGGTGTCCTGCTCAGTAAGCCTGTTGCCCTCTCATATCTCCATCTCTCTCTTCTAGAAACTGAAAACAGATGATGAGTGTCAAGTGAGGTGATGTGGCTGCAACTCCTGGGTCATGTAATGATCTCATTCCACATAATCTTTCTTTATTTCCCATTTGATAGCTGCTTCCATAAGAAAAACGAAGAGCTAAACCTATTTACACAAGCCGAAGAGCTAGATGAACATTTTAAAAACAACCTATCCTATGGTCCAAGTCTGTATACTTTCCAACTCAGACAGCGAACCTGGAAACAAAATGCTATGGGATTGCTCATTACTTAAGGGAGAAGGATAGATAGATCCTTTATCATGGACCATGTGCTTCTGGCAGATATCATGTTCATGTCCTTCCTGATGTGAGAAGTCACAGGCACATTCTACTCCCATTTCTTTGAATGTGCTCAGACCCCAAAGGTCTGTGGCAATGGCTAAAAGATACCTGTGTTCTTTAATGCACCAGGCTTATGGGTTGTTGCATACAGAAATAATAAAACACCCCACATTTGAAGGACAGATTTTTGAAAAAGAGCCTCAAGCAACTATTTTCAACTCCTATTAGAGTTCATTATCGTGGGTGCAACATGCACACAACAGCAAATAAATCTTGGTCCTGTTGATGCCAAATGGTGTGAGTTTTCCCTCTGACGTAATGGTGCCAACGTTCTTCCTTATGGCACTGATTCCAGAGAAGGACAGTTTGGCAACTCAGAGATTTCACACTATTTTCACAGCTTAGATGTTGTTACATGCTTTGCAAGGTAAGGTCTATGCTATGCAACCATTATTTAAGAAAACCCTTAAGGCCCTCTGGTAACAGATTTAACCAGAGCAATGACTGCTACACACACATGCTCTGGCAGAAAACATGCTCAGTAAAAATGAAAACTGAGTAATAATGGTTAAAGTAGCAACCCACAAGGAGGAAAAATGAAGCATTTCAAAAGCACCAAATCAAGAATCAACCTGTGAAGTCATATAGTAGGTTTGCAAAGCCATAACTAAGTCTGTAACAACAAACCCCCAGTATGATAGCGACTCAGATCTAGTTCTGCTTTACTTGAATCAAGAAACTGGGAGATTGGGAGGTGAAGTTAAAACAAATTGTTTCAGTTTAGCTCTTATTTGTAATTAATGAAATTCTCTATTTGATAAGAAGAAACAAATTTGTGAGGCAAGATGGCAGCCAAAGACACAGTTAGCGAAAAATTTGTACTAGGCCAGCAACACTGAATATGCTGTTGTAAAATCTAGAAGAAATTGCTCATCATGTTTTTGTGACTGGTAAGTTTTTAAGTGAATTCCTCTTAACCCTCCACACAACAAAATACTAATTCCATTATTCCAATGCTGCAACTGTGAATAAGCAAAGCCTCAGATTCTAAACACAGAGCTTTAAAATAATTTACAGGCGATGCATATTTAAAAATTTTAAGTAACAAAGGTTTATTCTGCAACTGTGATGTGGACAAAAAAATTTTATTTGAAATATGACATGGTATATACCCTTATAGCTATTCAGTCTATCAGTGCTTAGAATAAGGTATTGCAAGACAAGCAAGTTCAGTGTCCCACTCATCTCCTGCCTCACTGCCTACAGCAGCTGTCCCAGAATTGTTCTTCAAGGTACACAAGAACCTCATCAGGGTCTCTGGAACAGCTGTATGGGCCTGTTCAGTAAAGGGATGAGTGTTTCTTCTGCGCTGCTGCCAGTCTTTTGCTCCTACAGCTGGAATGCAGAGACCTCAGCCTCCCAGGAGAGGAGGAGGCTTTGGTGGCTATCTCATGCTTGTTTGGACAACTCGTTTGAATTAGTCACAAGGCACGTATAAATCAATGTGTGGGCTAACATATGAATTATCAACTGTGGAATCTTTTCTTACGCAGTGTATTTCCTTTGTATTTGAGGCAGAACATGACCACTCCCAGATTTCACCTCATGCATATTTCACTCTATTTTTCCTTCTTGCAGCATTTGTGCCATTTATCTTGTCCTATATTCACTTTATTTTTTTTTTCTACTTTTGGGAAAAGCGTCTAATATCCCTGTAGCATTAGTTTTTCTTTGTTAATGTCAAAAAATGTTAATCCGTGAAGACTTGCTTCCCAGATAATGTTAATTCAGCTGCCAGTTTTATAATAGGATTATGCTTTCCAGGATTTAAAAATCCCACTTGTTAGCTACAAAACAGACTTCTACTAACAGCTATAAAATCTAATTTAATCCCTATTGGCATTAACTAAATAGCTGAGGTATAATTTCTGTCTAGCTGCACTTAACACCCCGCTATTGCCATAAATATATAAAATTCCCTTTGAAGTTATAAAAGAAACTGTTCAGTAGGATAAACAGGGTCTCGTGAGTCCAATCATATGCTATCTCCAAGGCATAACAAATGTTGTTTACATATTGTAAGGATTTTGTGGACAGTGTATTTAAATAGATTCACCCATACTTACACATATTAATTTGCCCTTTTTCTCAAGAAAATGCATACTGAATTATGATCCATAATTATTCTATTTAAAAATAATTGGTTAATGAATGGAAGATAGGGTCTGTGTGGAATCGAAGCTTAAAATGTAAACAAATAACCTGACTAAGATGAAGAAAATACCAATTTGTTCAGCATATTCCTTTTTAACACACAATTGTATTGTGAAACCTTAGAAGACGAAGTTAAGTCTGGCTTAGGAACAGCTAGTTTGAGGCAATCTAGAAAGAGACTGTAACAAGTAAGAAAGAAAGAATGAGCAAGCCACGGTTTATAATCATCCTAAAATGAACAGCCAGGATCTTTATAACCATTTATTCCCAAATGAGGAACAACACAAGGATTGAGCTCTTCGGGAGCTCAGTGATCAGAATAAAGAAAAATATTTGTAATTATTTTCTCCCAATCTTGATATAACTAGTAAGTACATTGTTCTGAAGAGGGTAGCTCTAATGCACTGCAGTGAGAGAAGGATAGCAAAAGAGCCATTACACTCATTCACCATAGGCAGCACTATGTTATGCAGGAGTTGAACCAGCAATCTCAGAGCAACCAAGCTGCCTTAAAGACAGAAATTGTTAGTCAAACTCAGAAAACACTAAAATTTCATTTATGCTTTCAAAAACGATGCAAAGTGCTGATCAGACTCCACAGTCAGCTTATTACTTTCTTTATCGATAAACAAGAAGACAGATCATATTGTGATATTATAGCCAAAAGGAAAGATGGACAGCCTTAGGAGACCAGCTGACAAAAACATGCAGATCTGTAGCAGGCTGGATATAAAAACCACTGTCAAGCCACAACTTTCAAATGCAGCTTGATGTTTCAACTTACCCATAAGGAAGAAATAAATTGGGCAGGTTTTTCTCTTCTTTGTAAAAGAATTCTTTGCTTGGAAGCTCAAACTCTGGGCATGGCAAAGTGTAACCTGGGAATGCATTAAGAGCTTTCGTGCCCCTGGAGCCTACTGCATCGTGCCCCTGGAGCCTACTGCACACTATGTAGCCATCAGAGTTATGCAAATTTAGATGGGGATAAACAAATGCATATAGTTCCTAATGTTCTGTCCCATTTTATTATGGATTTTATGACACAGCCTAGAAAAATCACAAGAGTTGCATATTAATCTGGTATGTGAGTGCACAATAAAGTCATGGCTCTGGATGCTCTCCACTGTCAGTAAGCCAGAGATTTTGGGTATCAGCTTGTTCCATGAAACTGTATTCTTTTGGCATATAAAGCAGAGCTTAATATACAGTCTTTCACAATTCAGAGAAGAAAGTAATTCACAGAATATGTAAAACCAGGGCTTTAGGCAATCGTAATCCACGTGTTTTGTCTTCTGTCGAACAGAGATAAATTCCTCCACTCTAAGCTAAAGGGATGTCATGACATGGGTTTAGTTCATGGTCGAAATAAAAGTCTGGCTTTAGATGGTTCTGTGCTTATTTTGCAACTAGCACAGTACACATGCCTTCAGTTCAATACATGGTGGTGTATAGGAGGAATAAGCTCAAACTCTCAACGGCCTTAATTCTGAATTACTAATTTAGATACAAATGTCCTTAATTCATCGTGAACTGTTACCTGAATAAGGACTGCAAAATCCTCAGTAAGTATTGTGGACTCCTGCTAACTGGTCACACAGTGCAAGGAAATTAAGTTTTTGCATAGGTACTAGTGGTTTAGTTCCCACCACTGAGTGCTAGGCTCCTTTTATCTGGTCTCCAGAATAATAATAATAGATGAACCCAAAGGTACAGATGTTAAATATCATGCATTCGGCTGACAGCTGCAAAGTTTTTCAAGCCTAGCCATGACCACATAGATCCTCACCTTCATGTGCAGCCTCCATGTATACAGATATGCTGTTTCTCCACCAGGCTTCAAAAATTCTTTTCTCTTGCCCAGCATCTCACCACATTTCCTTGTTTTGCTACCTAATAATACTACTAAACCCCAGGTAAACAGGTAATGTTTGAACAGTTTGGTAAAATAAACCACAGATTTTGCCCATAATCTTCTGAGTAAGTTTCTTCCCACTTCACACCATTCTAGGACAGGTCCAGCTTTGATGGCACCAATGCACTGGGCAAAGTATCATGCATTTCCACCTTCCCTTCCCTACTTATCCAGATCAGACCATAGGTCCACTAGACCACTACCCTGATTGTGACCATAGAGATACCTTTTACAAAAGTTTATCAAAGAGAGTGAGGGCTGTATTCTGTGTGTGTCCTAACACTTTCCGATCCATGTCCCTGTTAACAGGGGTCTGTGGGTTTCCTCACTCTTCACCTGCCTCTCTGCTTTCGAAGTGTGGCCCTTGAAATGAGGAAGAATAAGCAGGGTGAACTACTGGTTATGAGCACAACGGAATCTTAGGCTCAAGACTAGGTTTCAAGACTAATTGCAATAGAAACTTGGATATACAAACACATTCCTCTGCCTGCTCGTTGCCAACTAAAAAGCAAAGGAGGCCTGGAGCCAACAGTGTTAAGTGCTGAGTACCCCTGTGACTATGATCTAGGCAGTACTTTTATGTTCTCCTCACCCCTGGTACCACCACAGCCCTGACAACACAACCCAACACATGGCTTTGCATGCAAACAAAAGTGCCCAAATTTGATTTTACATATTGTTTCTAAGCTACACATGTATACTGAACTTTTTGTATTAACTTGATTTTCTGTAGCACTCTTGAAACTCAATATCATCTTCCTTCAAACTAAGTGCTAGGTGCTCAGTGGCTGTGCAGCCAGGTCCTTCCTCCTACAAGAACAGATGAAATATTGAAAACTGGTCCAGAAATGTGTAGCAACACATTCTGGTCCTGCATTTAGCCTTCACTACCCAGGCATGCTGATGTGCCTGTGGACAGTAGACTATACACGAAAACTTGAAGTACTGTGACGTCCATACAAATATTAAATATTTTTTAAAATACTTTCCCAGGTCTATTAATATATTCCTGTCTGAAATCCCTGTTAATATTGAGCCAAGACATTTTTCTTAAGTTTTTAAACACCATTCTGTCAGCAGTAATAGTAATATCAGAACATGTCCAAGTCAAACTTAATTGGATACATCTGAATCAGTGGAAAAGAAATAACTGGCAATTCAAAGGCTCTGCTCAAAGAGACACAGGCATTACTGAGCTCATTAGGAAGAAAATTGCTGAATATTGTGATCTCCTTATGAATCCTCAAATCCTTATGTAAGGAAGATGATTGGCTTGTAGAGTAAAACAATAGGAACAAAAACTTTTATTGTCACAGTTAGTACTCAGGAGTGGCAGTTCTTCCAGGACCATGGTGGGATTAATGAGGAAATGAAAACACTGTACAACTTTCATAAAAATGTATATTCATCAGAACTCTTCAAGGATCAAAAAGGCCTTGCAGAGTTTCACTGTACAGTTCAGCTTCCCTACAATAAACCAGAGAGACTTTTGGACTCCCCAATTCCTACAGAAGAAATTTCCCATGCTACTGAGACTTTTAATAATGGCAAGCCACTGGGGAAAGCTGCATTCCCATTTTAATTTTGTGCATCTTTTGAAGAGAAGTCACCCTACTATGCGCCTGTGTACATTTAATCATTCTCTACACACTTTATCAGCAAGCCTTCTCCCTGTAGGAGCAATACAATTAGGTACCATACTAATTTATTATAAATAAAGCAAAGACCTGGTAAAATAACCTAGTTATCAATGTTTCATGCAACTGTGCCTATGAAGTACTAGCTAACATTCTCACTATAAGCCTAGAGAAATACCTCCAGCATTGATAAATCCTAACCAACATGGGTTTATTAAAAAAAAAAAAAAAGATTATCATCATATAATATGGAAAAACTGTTGGTTTTAATTGAAGTAGCCAGAGATTTATGGAAACCAACTGGAGCTTTCTTCTACTGATACTGTAAAATCCTTCAATAAGATCAATATGGAAATGCATTTCAACAAAGAAAGGCTCAAATTTTTCTTTTGTATACCACACTGATCCATTTTATGTATTTATCTCCACCTCCAAATTTAGTTGAAGTGTTGTTTTATATGCAAGAGCCTCTTCTCATCAGTGCTAAGGAATAAAAAGGTCAGAAGTTCTCAGATTAGGGGAAAAATGGTAGGTAAAGATGCTCTCTCTCTGGTGTGCTGCTTGTTCTGACCCCAGGATTAGATCACTAGAGAGATGGAGGAGGCATTCTCACAGAGAGAAATCTCCATAAAATCAGCATGTATGTGGATGATCTGCTCTTAACTGTAATGAACTCAGAGTCATCTCTTATGTATGTGTTATTCATAATGGAACACTTTGAAAAGTGGTCAGGCTTTAATCCTATTTTTCAAAACAGACAATTCAAAAGAATTAACTGAGATATTTTTTCCTTCTATGACACAGCACAGCAATTCTCTTTTACGTGGCTCCAAGATATTAAGTAGGAAAACAATTATGCTATGACTCCAAGAGGCCGTGCTGCAGATAAGCAAAATAGGTCCTTCTCTATCCATCCTCTTAACCCAACCAAACTTCCCCTAGCTGCTGAGGGGAGTGGGGAGAACAGGAAGGGCTCAGGGGCCACCACTTCCTCTCTTGAGGAAGGGACATGGGGAGAGGACAGAGCTGAGTTTTCCTCTTCTCCAGCTTCTCTTGTTCAAGTGATAGAGGAGAGAGCAACTTTTTTCTAAAAGACACAAAGTGATGCAATCACGATCACAGCAAATAGGGATTAGGAGCTGAAAACCTAATCAGTGCTACACCATTTTACCGTGCAGCCCTGAATATCAATAATCTTTTATTGGATGAATGAGGTCTACTTATTTCCAGAGAAACAAACCCCGAATTTTATATTTTCAAGTGGTTAGAGGACTGCACAGACATTTCTCAGCCATATGTACACTCCAAGGGATTGCTTTTACACCTCTGATACAGAAAACATGAGGAGAGGGAACATAGGGCTTTGCTTTGATTCTTAATTATAACACTGGCATTCCCCATGGAAAGAAAAGGCCGAATGCTAACACTTCCAAAATTTGCCTGAGATAATTTTCAAAGGTCAGCTTTGGCAGAAGGGACTGTGCCTTTCCTGGCCTGATGGCACATTACAGGATGCTACAGAGTAAGGCACTTTTTATCTCAATTCTTTAAAATCATCCTATGTACCTCAATGAAGATAAAACCATTAACAGCATTGGTCTGGAGGCTTTAAAATTCTCCAAAACTCATGTCAAGAGAGAGACATAAATACTACAGTAGCAATTCCAACTCTCCTCTTGCTAGGTTGACCTCCTGATGCTCTGAAGAATAGCAGCATTAGGACAAGATCCTGCTGGAAAAAATGTCATTCTAGAAAACTGTCTTATAAGGGTGGTAACCTTACATGACCCATGGGAACTAACTACAAAATCTCAGCTCACTAAGCCCTTGGAAAATGAAAGCACTAACACTGGAATCTTACTTACTCCAACAAGAGGAGGAAACTTTTCCACCTGACCATAGGTTTCCCTGACATGTAAGCACAGTGAGTAATGTCACTCTACAGAGAAAGTTATACCAGGGACTGCTGGCTTGGCTGAAAGCCCTTGAGACAGCTCGGCTCCTACCCAGAGATCTCTCAATTTCATAACATGCAGTTCAACTTACTGGCTCATATGAATCAGACAAGCATGTCAGTGCAGCCATCTTTGTTATCTTTTTATTTTTTACAATCAAAAGGAAAGAACATTCAGACCTTCTCCTGTGAAGAACTGAAATAGACACAGGCTATTTTTGTACCACTTCACAAAAAGTCTCTAGAGTATGATGCATTTGCGACATAACAACACTGCAATCTGTTTATATCTAATTTTATAGTTTTAGAATTTCTATTTGAACTGTTCACTTTAAAATATCACCAAGCCAATCATTCTGAGTAATTTCTTTATAATGTATAACAACACTGGAGAAGCTTTACATGTATAGAAATGGTGAAGAAATCCTATCTTCATCTGTGAATAGTAGCTCATAGAAAGTAACTTCCTTTTATTAGTATTCAGTTCTCTCCCTAATCAAACCCTAAATTTTTGTTGTAGAAATTCTCAATGCCTTACAGAGTCAGAAATCTGGAGAGGCAGCTGACAGTCTGTACCATGTTACACTATGCATTTGAATCTCTAAAACCAGCATGTGGAGCCCCAATCAGGATTTGAGATCAGCATGATTCATAGGATATGTTCAGCAACACTGAAGCTAACTTTGTAAAAGAAATTTTCAGCAACACTAGCATATCTTCCTATCACCTTCCCTATTCTGAATTTTTGAAGACCTCCTACAGCTCCATCCAGTCCCAAAGAGGTTGTAAAAGCCCCATGTCCTACTCACACCAGGATCAGCTCTAACCCTACTTTCAGGCTTAGTACTTGGCATGCTATAACTTTGCTTTTTTAGCCATTTCTTCCCACTAGTTCCCCTCAGAAAGTTCACTGAAAAATTTTCTCCTTGTGAACTGCTTGTTACAAGGTTGTTTCTTTTTTTCTGATTTAGTCAAAATATCAACTTGGAAAAAAGATTGAAAAGAAGGAGGAGATGGTACCTGAAGTCATGGTTAGTGCTGTAGCTCTTGAAGGTAAGAATTTGAGGCACCAAAATGGCAAGCAGATTAGGGTATGGGTTCTCCTCTTCTGATGCTCTCTGTGAGCCATTAGAAAATGTAATTGTGGTGGGAAGGCACAGGGGAGGAAATCTTTCAAAGTTTCATTGAGACAAAATATTGCATAGAAAACAGAAATTTTTATGACTGCAACTTCATAAGATGTGACTGCAATCAAATACAGTTTTGCAAATGTTATCATAAATTTCAGTTATAGGAAACTCATCTTCCTTGTTTCCTTCTAAACAAGCAACCAAACAGAGCTGCCGACGCTCCAGATCATTGATCTCTTCAAATCTAACTTAATCACAATACAAAACAAACAGCATCTTGTTAAAATAGAGCCGTTAAGATGTAGTTCAAACTTGCTCCTTGGAATTGATGCAAGTGAAGATCTTCTATAGACAGGTATGTTTGACCCAAGGCCCTGCAAACCATCAGCCTGGTCCTGATTTTCCCCAAACCCAACATTTCTGCAGCAGTTTGAAGAAAGCCAATAAGTAGCATTGTAAGTAATATAAGACACAGCAATAATAGTCAAATTCATCAGTACTATTTAAGAATAATGAATAATTAAAGGACAGACTGAGTGTTGCTGTGTTTCTAAGCGTTTTTTCCCCTCCAGTTTGATATTACCCTTTTGCAATGGGACACTGAACACTGTACTTCAGTGCATGTTCTTGACATATCTTTCACACGAGGTCTCCAAATACCTCATAAACATTAATAAATTAAGCTGCAAGAGCAATAATAATTTCAGCTTCACATTCCATAGAACCTACGTCTCAAAATCTTCCTAAGTATCTGTGGCAGATCTAAAAATGAAATTCAAACTTCTAATCACTTTGAATTAGGCTTCACTACTACATCATGAAATCACACATCCTAATTCAGGTTGGAAGAGATCTCAGGAGACCACCTCATCCATCCACTTCCTCAAAGCAGTGCTAAATACTGCTTTGCACCAGGTTAATCACAGCTTCATCCAGCCAAGGCATGAATACCCCAATGGAGGGAGGATGCACCACCAAACTGGACAAGCTCTTCCAGTCTCTGACCACCTGCATGAAGAAGACATTTTTCACTCGTCTCCAGTCACCATTTTCTCTCATGCAACTTGTGGCCATTGCTCTTGTCCCACTCAGCTTCCCTCAGGAAGCAAAGTCTCCATCAAGATCCAACTCAGCCATCTCATCCCCAGGATGAACAAACCCAGCTCCTCAGCCTTTCTTCCTGTGCCATGACAACCCAGATGGTGGTTCCTGGGCTCCTTCCCATTAATCAGCCTCTCTCTTGTCCTGGTATCCACAGCTGGGCACAGACACCCCACAAGGAGACCTCAAAAGTGGAGGAGAGGGACCCCTTCCCTGGCCCTGCTGGCTGCACCTGTGGCAGCACAGCCGTGGAGGCAGTTGGCCACCTTTGCTACAAGGACACACCACTGACCCTGTTCAGCTCGTTGTACAACAGCATAAAGAGCCTTTTTGGCACAGGTGCCTTTCACCAGCCACCCTGACCTTTCAGTGATGACAGACAGCAGCTTCATGATGACACCAGTCAGCTCCTTCGGAGGCCTTCAGTATGTCCTGTCTGGTACCATAGACCAGCTTATTTAAATAGACCCAAACTCCTTCTCCCAAGTTTTCCTTCTAGGACACAGCCTAGCAGGCCCAAGAGTAGTCAGACTGACAGCCTGAGTCTTCATGGAGCAGAGCATCCACACTCTTACTGGTTTTCCTTCTCATTTCCACTGACGATGCACTTGTAGTAGGCATTCTTGTTGTTCTGCTCATCCCTCACCAGTTTTTATTCCAGCCAATTTTTGACCTTCCTCATTCTGCCCCTACAATCCTGGTTCTATGTTGCTCCTTGGTAACCTGTCCCCCTTCTACCTCCTGTCTGCTTTCTTTTTGCATTTAAGCTCGATCAGGGACTCATCTGTCATCTCAAGTTTCTATTACTGATTTTTCCCCTAATTTGTTTGAAATCTTATACCCAGTGGCATAACTTCCCTTCACTTCAATAGAGCTAGAATTTTACCACCCTTTGGAAATTAATACTGTCAACTTTGTCATCTTGATCATAAATTTTTGTTTTGCTGTCATCCTCTATTACAAATAGATGCTTTGTAATAAAATAAAAATAATTTGTTTGATGTAATTAAGCTGCACCTAAAAACAACACAGTTTAATCCACAATTGTGTCTTGTGTCATTTTACAGCAGCGGCCTCCCAAATATGATGAAACAGTACTAATTCACTGTGACAGCAGATACAATCTTAGTCTTTCAACACAGAATTTTAGCAACTGGAAAATGTTTTCCAATAATCTTTGGCAGTACACAGAAAAAGTCAGCAATGCTATTTTCACCTTTTAGAACTAAAATAGATATATACAAACTCTGTAAACTTTTTATTTTCCAATATACCCATAAAGAGCTGAAGGTTAAAGAGAGCACTATCTAAGAATGTCCTTTTGGAAAGCATTAACTCACAAGAAAAAGAAAAGAATAAAATTTCATCCACATTTTTGAGATGACATGAAAATTTTCATGCCTATTTTCCTAACTCCCTGGACAACACATCCATATTCAAACCCTAAGCACTGTAATTGTAGTTTGAAGCACTGAAATGTGGTTATTGAAACTGGCAAATATGAAAATGATGTGACAGCAAACTTACATTCCTATTCAGAAATAGCTTTCATTAGGAAACATTTACATTAATTTCCTGTATACATTGTTTAAGATAGCTGACCTGGCAGTTATATTTAAGGTTGAACTCAATGATCTTAAGGGTTTTTTACAACTTAAATGATTCTATGATTCTAAGACATGAAACATTTAAAAATTGTTATTTTCATATATTAAAAAAATTTACTTGCAAGTGAAATGGAATGTATGCTAGATCATTCTCCTTTCACAGTTCAATATTAACGAAAACATGGCACAGAACCTTGATATATCTACATCTATCTGCCACTCTGCTCTCCATCCTTGTTCCAAATGCTGGTACACTCAGGATCTAACTTCTCCTTCCTTGAAAAACGTTCTTAACAGCATTTTTTCCAAAATTCTCAGGAAGTAAATATTTCCAAACACTCCAAGGCTCAATCTCTGGCCCACGCTGTTTTGCTTGCAATCTGAAGATGCTTTCATTTCAACAATAAACCACCCACCTAGTGATTCTGAACTAACTCTTTCTTTCCTGCTTCTCTTCTTACAGACTGTTTGTTTCTCTTCTCTAAGAAAAATGCTGCAATAATAACAGTATCTTCCACTCTTCTGTGATGGAAGCTTATGCCCAATTTTGTATTCCCTCAAAACTCCCTCCCCACTTATTCACACGGGATCTCTTTGAGTTTTGGGTAGCCAGATTTTCCCAATGCCTTCACAAAGCTTATCACTGTGACATTACTTTGTTATTTTAAGATTAAGATCTTTGTATTTCTGGTTGTCACATCCCCAAAGCAAAGGCAATGTTTTTCCACAATTCTCTTTAGTGCTGATTACATCATACAGATAATTTTTAATTACCTTTCTGTTCAGAGCCACACCATCTTCACAGTCCAGCACTGCACAATCTACATTTAGTGATGGGATTTTTCGTATCTTCTTTTCATCATCTGCAGGTACATACAAGACAGCTTGTCTGGGAACATACTTGTGAGATGATGTAAAGCGAAAACTAAACTTAGGAACACCAGCTGTCAGAGGAGAAACCGCCCTGTAAAAGATATTGTTGAAATTAGACTTTTGGCTACAGTGCTATAATACTTGACTATATTTAAAAGTGAAACATTTCTACTTAGATAGTGGATGGTTTTGGGTTATTTATATTTTTTTTCCCCTTAGGAAGAGTCAAGTTAAGGATATAACAGTATTATAGTTAATTACAATATAAAACTCCTAAAATACTCTGTTCAACAGAAGTTTCAAACATAAACAGCCAAAACTGAAGACCTGTCCGGGCTGAGGTTATCCATGCAGCCTTAATTACGCTGCCCATTCTGGGTGCTATTGCAAGTATGAAATACAGAAAGGTGGTGCATGGCTTTTCCCTGTTGTAGGACTCCTACGTAGGATGCCAACTGTGCGGGGAACAGATCAGGACTACTTTAGGGAAGAGGCTGCTATCTGCCACATTTTCTCTGGGAGCTGGACACCATGCTGTGAATGAAGCAGGAGTGCAGGTTAAAACAAACAGGGGTTTGTGAAGTTGATTTTGCAACCTTGGCGTTATATCAACAAACATATTTGCATGCAAATTTTAAATAAGCAAAATGGATGGAGGAGGAAATGAGGAAAACAGGAATGAAAACCCTATGTAATGTGGAAACCTTGTTAAGCCTAACATGTCCTCTCAGAAGCTTTCAGTCCTTCAGATCCACAGCACAGACTTCATCGACAGTGCTCATAAACCCACCAACATCACCAGCAGGTTGTTGGCTGTGTGCCTTTTAAAATTTATAAATGCTTTGTGCACCACACTTCAGTGCAGGTGTGAGCTGCCACATGGATTTAGTGAGTGACATCTGTGTGGCTTATAGGCACCAGGATTGTGGCAGTCCCTACCATGTGCCACTGTTCCTGGTGAGGACCCAGCTAACCCACCCCAGGCGTGAGCTGGGTCAGCACACTTGGAGGCAGTGGGACTGGTGGAGGAGGTGGCTCTCGAGTGTGGTGGGGAGCTTGCTTTGCTCCATGACTACAAGCACAGGGAAATAAATTGCAGAGGGTGCCTCTGTGATTCATGGCCTTCCAAAAAAAAAACCCTGCTCCTGTTTCTCCCCATTTCATGCTGTAACCCCAAGGCCTATTCTGCTGAGGACAAAATAATACTATTGGCCTTCCAACTCAGCACAAGGCACTTACGCCACAAAATAATCCCACCTTATAACACCATTATGCATTATCATGTATATTATTCAGCACTTTGAATAATGCAAAGCATTTCTAGCGCCCTGCTGAACATGTCATTATTGTATCATATCAGGGACCCATGCATTTTCCTATGTCCCTCTTAATAATGCTTCCCAAGTTGCTACACTTGGATGACATATAGCTATACATGCATGTGGGTTTTCTTCAAAGTGAACATGACTAAAGCTCTCAAATGCTTGGAAATTAATTCAGTCAATATAAATCAGAGCCAACATGGTATGTTGCTGACAGGCTGCCATGACATTTGCCTTTCTAAGCTGAATCTCTTGAAGAACCCTCTATTTCCCTAGAGTGTGTACCCTAAAAGCCTTGGGTTAAAAAGATGAAGAAAGCTTTTATCACATTTTACCTCAGTAAACTGAATTGTAAAGGAAAACTATTCCACCTTCTCCAGTGCTGTGTCTCTACATGTTCTGGTTGGACCCACTTGATGAGCCTACAAAAACCCACTGCCAGATTCTTCTTTGTAACATGCCAGGTAACGCTTAATTCAGCCTAAGAAATGGGGCGGCTTGGCTGTTAAACAAAAATTATTTTATTACAAGTGCCAGTGTTACCCTTATTAATAAATCTTCTTCATCTCTAATTGCAATAACTTCAAGACTCAGGTGGTGGAGGTCCTAACAAGACCTGGAGACATGCAACTGAGAGCCACTGAGTCTCTCCCAAGTACTCTTTTTGCCCCTTTCCCACAAACCACTTCATGGCCTCTGCTTCAGGTTGAAGTGGGGATGATAACAAAACTCGTTACAACTCAAGTGGCTGCTAGTTAAATCCACTTAATCTCATTTTCTTGCAGTAGTACACTTTGGGATAGCAAGGAGGAGGTGGAAGAGTGGTTTATCTCAAATGGAAAGAGAAGGATCTTTTTTCAGTGTGACACAGAGGTCAGTAAAGAAGTCTGCAGTCCTTCACTAAACATATATGAGGGGACAAAAGTGATTAGTTTCTATTCTCTTTCTCTGATGGCTTCAACCCTGTGGTTCCAAATGGCACAAAGGAGTCAAAGAGCTCAGCCCATTAATAGTTAACTCCAGCCTAGAGCCAAGCAGCCCCTGAAGCACCCTTAATGACTGCCTCTCACCAACCCTCCAACCCGCCAGAAACCTGATAGACATGGCTAACACCATAATCTGAGAGCATGCTGAGATGAGATGTATCTCCTGTCACACATGCTTCCTAGGATTTCTTCTGGGCTGTCATCAAATGAAGGGCTGTTTGGCCAGCCACTTTCCCTCTCGCTGCTGTTAGCCCCACAAAGGCAGCCCTGTTCTGCATACCACACACAACAGTGTGTAGTATTGTGTAGGTAAAAGCATCATTACCTGCAGAACAGATTTAGTCAGGTGTCACCATTGAGGTCTGTGAACTTGTGTTTAGATGGAGGAGCAGTACAGCTTCCACAGAAGGCCGCCTGACTACAAAGAAGTGATAGATTTAATCCACTGAAACACCATCTTTTAATAGACGTAATGTTAGAAAAACTGCAGCCCGCAGACTATTGGTATCTTCTCCTAAGGTAACAAACTTTGCAGCCACATGGGCTCAAAACATAGGTTTCTTGGGACAAAAATTATTATAAGAAATACACTGTTGCTGTGTCAAATTATTAGCCTAATAGGATATTTTAGCAAGATGAAGAAGCAATAATTTTTTCAAGAGGTATGGCCAGAAAAAAAAAAAATGTACAGGAGGAACTGGTGTCAGTGGACCAACACAAAATCTTTCTCCTTTCAAAAAAAAAAACAAAACCAAAGAGCTCTAGAAATGTTTGTTTAAATAAAAGTTTTCAACAAGTATGCTCAGGTATGACTGTAGTAAATGTTTTCACCTGATAACATTTTGACATATGTTCTTAAATTATTACTGTGCATTTTCCTTGTATAGTTGTATTTTATGTTCCACAATAAAATGAAATGTAGAGGAAGATACGGATTTATTAAGAAATCCATTTGCCTACAGACCTTTTTAAAAACAGTGGCAAGGCCTCAGGTGCTCTGTACATGAGCAGTTAGCTACTCTGTTAGGCAACACTATCCTGATTATCTTGATTTCTGTTACTTCGATAGAATAAAAAAATCCCCAGCAGTTACTTCTTTAGGACAAAAAACCCACACAGCACTGCAATCTCAATTATACTGTTACCCCTGTGCCACAAAGCGGAAGAAAATCTTACATATGTTTCCTGACTCCAAGTATTTTAATGATTCAAACTAGGCTTGACTATGGTTTAAACGAAACACAGGGACAAAAGCCAAGTGAATTTGCTAAGACAATGTTTCTTCCTTTAAGCACTGTAAGTTAAAATAAGGACTAGGCTATTGGGTAGTGCTCATTAAATTGTTTTACAGCAGCATATTTTCATTCATAGCATCTAGCAGCATGCTGAGTGTTCTTGGATCTTGAAAATAAAACTACATTTCTTTGGCAAATGTAACACTCTACTAAAGTCTTCATCAAATATGTAAAAGTAGCTGGCGAGTTAGTTACTCATGGTCCTCTGAGAACCATTTCACCCAAGAGTGAATAGTTCATCCTCAGGAAGGAGAAAAGAAAACCTTTTGGATTACTAAGAGACATTGTATTTTGCAATGGCAGCCATACAGTGTGACTGCGACCAGTGAAATTACCCCAAATTATGCAAATTTCCCTGCTGTAAACTGCATTTTCACATTCCAGTGTCGCTTATACATATACTTAACTGCACATATACTTAACAGCACACACTTGTGCAGTCTCATTGGAGCCAAAAATGTGTAGCTCACAAAGTAAAGTACTCCCACAAGTGATTTTCAGCACTTTAACCTGCGCCTCTGTTCCCTGTTTATTTGCTAAATCAAATCACCCCTGGGTGAGATGCTACATTGGGAACTGCCTAACACATTGAAAAATATCCATTGCTCAATAGGCCAAATCTCTTCTTCTACAATCTTTGGCACAGTGTTGGCAAAGTGTTTCCAAGGAGGTTTTCTAGATATTTGACTAAAACCATTAAAAAATTTGGATAATTTCCAGAACATGTATTTCTGACCTCTATGCTCTTAACTGCATACCAGCCACAATCCTGGATATCTGTGGTGCTGTGGGAGAAGGGCAGAAGGGACCCAAGACCCACGATGGCCCACGAACAAGACTCAGCTAAGGCAGCAAAATCTCCTACAGATAATTTCTCTGCCATGTGCAAAAATAAAAACCAAAACCCGCTCCAGAGTAAATGTAATGATTTTCATATGTCAAAGTTACACACAACTGCAGACAAGTAATCTGCTAAAGACAAAGGAAACTTCTGTGGAATTACAAAGACCCACAATTTGCATAGTAATTCTTTCTAATTAAGAAAAGAAGATACAAGTTGTTTGTTATAAACATCAGCAGGCCCTGTGCAAATACGAAGGGCTCGCAGCCGAGCTGAGTATTTGTCGAATCAAAGCGACTCGCCAGAGAGTTTTATTGGTACAGCTGCAGCGCATGCATTTTATCACACATGCTAATAATCCTGGTTATGGCACTAACATTTTAATCATTTGTTCTCTGGGCTTGTTTCTCAAACAATTAGCACTAATGAATGGCCAAAATACCTCGGATCATATATGTCTAATTGCAGTCAAGAGCGGTTATTGTCCGCATGTACATTTCAATTCACCTCTGGGGATAATGTTTGTTAATTGTATTTCTTTATATAGCAAGTGAAAAAAGGCTGTTCACTCAAAAAGGGACTAAGTGTTCTCTTCTTTCCCTTTGTTCCCACAAGAAGCTAAAGTCACTTCAAGAGGCACTTAATCCCATCATCCATGGTTACAATTGCCTTACAGCATCAATCAAAAAGAATCTGAAGTAAAATGATGCAGCTATATTGTGTAATTAAAAGCAATTCAGGTAGTTATTGCTTGGGGCATTTTCCAGGTCCAAATACTTAAAATGGCACTGCGGGGATTCTAAATACTGTAGTGTTTTAAATTTGGTGAACTACAATATCTCACAGAGAAAGGGGAGGAATATGCAAAAAAAAAAAAATCTCCTAGTGTGTATTGTAAAGCGAAAGAAAAGAGGAGGAACAGCTAACGTTTGAAGTGACAAAATCTACAAGTCTCCATATAAAAGGGAAATAAAAATATCAAGAAGAGAGAAAAGGGGAGGAAAAAGAAAAGAATGGCAGTTTTCAAGGACAAAAAATTCCCCGTAATTGTTAAAAAGTTAACATTTGAAAACATGCTAACGTTTCCTGGCATGGAAAACAAAAGCTCATGTCATGAGTTTTACCATCAAAATACAGGTCTCCAAAATCTTAGCACTCTCCTAGTAGAAATAAATCTGAGGTAAACTGAGCAGCTCTTCTTTGGGGGAAAAAAAAAAAAAAGAAACAAACTTAGGTTAAAAGCGAAGAGCTATGATATTTACTTCTGAATTAAAAGTAAGGGAAGGAACTTTACATAACAACTGCCACTAACCCTGATCCAATTATGCTGAAACTTAAAACTGGGGGGCTATCAACATACCGAACACTCAGCTTTACGTTTTTATTTCTTCCTTTGTTCCAGACTCAGTACGGTCATTTCCCTGACCCTCAAAAACCTAATTAAGAAACCCTCCCAAACCTAACCCCTTGCTAGGGCAGGCAGAAGCCACCAGCTCTCATGGTCTGAGATCTCCTGACAAGCAGTTTTCCTTACTGAAGGAGGCTTTGTCTGATTTTAAACATCCCACCATAAGGCTGATACTATCTCATGCAGATGTAACACTAAGATTAATTCCCCTGAAACTGATGGAAGGCATACAGGCATAGAATTGGCCCCCCAAAAGTGTGGAAAAGGTGAAAGAAGAAACCCTAACACTTCCGCAGCATCCTAAGGGAGACAGGCGGTCTGCATCCAGCTGCGAGGACTGAGTGTGGTGGGTTGAAGAAGCACTCACAAAAACTCAGTGAATTAAGAAATTTAACCTCCATAACAACCAGCTTTGGATATCAAAAGGGGCAGATTGGAGGGGGTTGCTCCTGAGACTGCTTGCCTGCTGGAAAAACTGTAGTAGAGAGAAATGAAAAGGGGGCTTCCCAGTGACCTTTCACAAGCATTTGATCCAGTGATCAGGACACATTGCATTATAGCCAAAAAAATAGAGAGGTGAACCAAATGGGGAAGGAGAACCTCACTGATCAAAAAAAATCAGGACATGGAGAAGCGTGAGTGAAAGAAAGCAGTTTAGGATTTAAATGGAAACTGAACAACAAATCCAAAGTTGCTGGAAAGTAATTTTAGGAAAAATATGTGTCTTCGTCTGCTATTTATAATTTTTTCCTATCTCCAGTAAATCAGTGTAAGTCATATAACTGGACACCAGAGAAAAGACTGAAGAGAAACCAGGAACTTACTGACAAAGGCTTAAAATCATGGACCCCTAAGCCATAAAATGATAAAAGGCTATCATAGGTTAAATAGTTAACCAAACTTTCTCCTCCCACCAGCACTAAATGTAAAAAAATAAAAAAAGACCTTTTATTTACCCCACCATGTTCTTTCAACTACATTTGACCCTGTTGTTTTGGTTCACTCTGAGCGCCATCATGCCTTAAATTGCTTTGACTGAAGATCAGGATTTTTTTTCTTCTCAATTCAAAATGGCCAAATTAGACAGAGAGGGTAAAAATAAAAGGACCACTGGCTTCTCATATTACTAACATCTCCTGTTTTCAGGGCAGCAAAAATAGTCTGTTTGTTAGGAAGAGGAGAGTGCCATGGTTCTTTGACTTAATAAGCGAATTTTAAAAGAGATTTAAATAATGGTTCAGGGTGACAAGGGCTGCTGCTTCCTGCTAATGGCAACAGGCTGCTTCTCTCAGGCAGCTTGTGTGTGTGTGTGTGTTTGCTATCATCCAAGGTTAATTGGTGTCCTGTCTTGGGGAGCTTTAACATATGTGACATACAGTCAAGGGTTTGCTCCCTTCCTTACGGTGTGGATGATTCTGAATAACTCGTCAAGCCCATAAAGTATCCTCGAGCTGAGTTGCACCTCACTTTACTTTTACCATTGACAAAGTATCTGGCTCTTTGGGATGCTTTCTGCTGCTTAATCAAACCCACAGCACTGCAGGGCAATGGAAAAGCACTCCGTCTGTCTGTGACACGTTCACTTTGCCACTTTAAATGAGGGAACATGTAATTATGATAACGATTAATTTTCCTGCCTTCCTAAATATGAAGATATAGAAATAAACATAAACACAGGATATATAAATAGGTTTTAAGTTTTAATTTCTATAAGTAAATTTTAAGCGTTTTCATTTATTTAACTAATGCTGTTTCTAATTTGCTTTTTTAAGAGATTTAGTTTTTTGAAGAGATTTTGTAAAATTTTGCTTAGCAATACATTTTCTCAAGAGAAGCTCTTGCGTTAGGTACTTTTTTTTAGAGACTTACAACTAGCAGCTGTCACAGAAAATTACAACACATTTTAAATAACAAAACCATCCCACAATAAAGATGAAGATCCCATACCAATATTGAGAGATCTAGAAAGGACTGCACATATATTAGCCTTTTTTGGGATCTGCATTGAGAAGTAAGAAGATATTACTTTGGATGTATGACATCAATGTATGCTTTGGTTTGGTTTATTTTTTTTTTGGTTTTGTGTACAGACAAATATGCACCAAGTGGCACAAAGGAAAAAGGCTTTGTGGGTCAAGCATCTTCCAGTTCAAGAGGAGGGTCAGGCACATATCACCAACAAGCTTGTCCTGGAACATCCCATGCCAAAATCTGTTTCAGAAAATGAATATTTAAAACCCACAAATTTGTAATTTTTTCACTTTTACACAGTCAGACCTGTTCTGGTGGCCTCTGCAGAAAAGTTGAACTTTGAAGAGACTCTGTAAGTCACTGCAAACCACTCTTGCTTCTTCCAGTTCTCCCCTCTGGCTCACCATCAGGTACTTCCTTTCCTCCTAGTTCTACCCCACGTTTTCACATGCCCACCTACATCTCTATGTGCACACACAAAAATTGGTAACAATATTTGGGCAGAATTTCTTTTCTTACTGAACATGCTTTTCTACTTTATTCTTCCCCACTCCCCTCTATTCCCTCCGTGTCAGTTCCCACGCCAGGACACAAGGAGCATCCCCACTACTGAGCTCTTGCAGCTCCTGCCACCGGTCCAGCTGTGTGCACATTGGCTAAATGCTACAAGGTCAAGATCGAGACCAGGATTCAAAAATTCCACGCTAATTACTGTGATTAAAGTCGAGTCCCAAACATCTAAAGAGTCTTGAGCAGTTTAGGAGTAGGCTGCTAACGAGTTATATGTAAAATAAGAAACAGGCACTTGATAAAGTCAGAATCAATAAAGTGCCATTCCTACCTGTTAAAATGACCATGCCATAACGGAGAGCCACTATGTTCCCCAGAGCCTCCCCCATATCCATATCTGTATGGCATGAGAGAAAAGGAAAACAGCACAGTCCTTAAAATCAATTCTGATTTATATCTGAGCTAAAATAAAGTTACTTTACAGATGTGCCTGAGAATATTTAGCAGAAGGAAATGAATAGAGTATCAATATACTGGCGATGCAGAAGTCAGAAGAGAGAAGAAATTTGTCACCCACCTTGGGTCTTTCAGAATTTTGATTTTTTTATTACCAGCTGTTGTCTTTATAGTTTTGGTTGTGTGGGGATATTTTACAAACTGAGGGTCCCTTTGCACTTCTGAGAATCTTTCACTAAATAGGCCATATTTTATCTCAATTTGCAATTTATGGCAGTCTACGCTTTGACAAAGCACACATATCTTGATGATTCCTGTACTTAAAAATGTAGATAAATAATACTACTAAATAAAGCACAGACATTTTTACCACATAGGAAAAAGAAAACAATATGGCAGTCTTCTCTGCATTTTGAGATTTCTCCTGTAAACCCACTTGAGCATTTTCTTAGCCTAGGGAAATCAAAAGGGCTAGTCAAACACAGTTAACCATGTGCTTAAGGGCCTGCAGGACTGGGGATTAATTTTGGATTATGAAACTGTTCCATTTCCATGTGTTCTTAGGCTATACATGGGTCAAACTGCTATTTTCGGGTTTTTGGCACAGAGACTTGTGCAAAGTTGAGACTTAGATGTATGCAGATGCAATCCAGCTGATGAATATCTTTTAAACAAAGGATGCTCAATCTCAGCTGGAGAAAAAAACCCTGCATGATATTTTCAGAGCAATATTAAAAGTAAAAATATTATTTATGTTTAGTCAAGCATTGTTTTGTAGAATTATTATTATGCAGAGGAATTATGTCAAAGAATTATTTTTTATTAAACTGAACTTATTCAGAATGGTTTCTATGCCAAATAACTGAGCAGTGAAAACAATTTAGCAAGCAATTAGTAAATATTAAACCACTGAAGAACCGAACTATAAAACTACAATGCACTGCAATTACACTACAAAAAAAGAAAATGTTATAATTACATCAGAGCTGATGCAATATGACAGAAAAAAAGAACGAATGCACAATGCTATTAGTTCAACAGCAATTGTGGTCACACTAATTGAAAACCAACTGCTCTCTGCTTTTGAATACAAGCCTGGTGGAAATTTTAAAATATTTCCTAAACAGACGATAAAGAAGAACGCTTGCAAATCCTGCAGTGCTCCAGGCAACACTAAACTTTAGAAATATCTACAGGCAGAAATACTACCCTGCAATATGGCTCAGGATGGCACAAACAAGCATCTGTGTTTATTTTTTAACTAGTCAGATTTATAAGAGCAATGAAATCCCTACATAAGCATTTTATATTGACCTAATATGGACTTACTGTTTTAACCAGCTTTTTAACTAACTCCACAAGTTAATAAAGGCAACTACATGAATCCTTACTGCCTATACATTAAGATAGGAAAAACATTCATTAAGCAATATCCAGACTGTTTTAATTAGAGGAATATCACTCTTATTTGTAGTATAATGTTTGTTAAGTACAGTATAACATTTTCCTAAAATGCCCCAGAGGCAGTTAAACTCTTGATTAGCTATTAAAAAAAACCAAACCCAAACCCTCCCTTAACTTCAATCGCAGGAGTTAATGCCTACTGCAATGAAATTCCAGCACTTTTAATCATGCAAAAATATCATATGCAAATCTTATTAACCATGAAAACATTATATAAGATGAAATAATTTTTTTTATGCTGCTATCACTCCTGAATGTTAGCAAAATCTTGGAATCTTTCTATGATGCTTGTGGTAGTAACAATAATAAGTCCAGCACTATTTCCTTTGAGAATGACATCAGCTGAAAAACAGATCTTATTTTGTTAGTTTAAAAAAACCCCAAAGATTCCCATTTTGGGAATGCCCCAAAATCCCAACTTCTATATTTTCATGCCTTCAACTATAATTATGTTAAATTATTCAATGTTAAAATATACAAAACTAGTAGCAGCAGCTGGATTAAACAACCTTATGAAGACAGAATTTTCGTGATCCCCAGTAAAGAAACACCTGGAAAAGCTTTATTATCCAATAATTAAACTTCCTTTTTCTTCTGCCTTTTTCAGTACATTACAAAAGTTAACATTATTACTATTTTTGCACAGATGACAATGAAATACCTACTTTTTATTCAGTATTTATCCTGCATCTGCCTATTATTCTAGACATTGCTTGAGAAAAAGCTGTTCATTTTTTGCTTGGTAACACCACCAAGAATTAAAAAAATCACTAAAAAATGATGCATTAAAAATTGCAACATTTTTAAAGTACACATCGAAACATTATTTTCTGTTTCTGTGTCCCTGACTTCATATTTTCAAGCTTTTCTTACGAAAAAAAATTTCTTTAAAAGTGAAAAAAAAAAAATTAAAAGTGAGATTTTAGGAATACAGACTTAAAGAAAATAGTAAATATTGTGACATTAATGATAAATACGTGACAGTGGTCAGGTCATTGTGATCTTTCACATAAGCAGCTGAATGATTATTTTATTACATAGGAACAGGCATGCCAAACCCTAACTCAGCAATGGCCCTCCAAAATAATCTCCTTTGTAAGGTCAGTAAAATAAAAATGGTAAATTTAGCACCCAGTTTAAAGTCTCTTCAGGTTCAGCACGTCTCTAGGCACTGAGTTCTCCTTAGTGAGTGATAAGCCTTTGCTACCCTGAAAGGGACAAACCCCTCACTCCTTTGAGATGGTGGGTCAGGTCTTGCCATTTCCATGGGTTCATATTTGGGGTGTGTGGTCAAAGTTCTGGGTGCACCTTGCAATAACCCTCCTTCTGACTCAGGCAGTTCATTATGTGCCTTGAGGAGGTAAACACGCCTGGGGAAGATGAACCCGGTGGTGTCCACAGCACAGAACTAATTTCAAGGAACACACTGGTCATATCATCACAGCCTGTCTTACCAAGGATGAATTTTGCTATGTGAGCAAGCTCAAAGACTGTAAATGTGCCAGACTTACCAGGTAGATAATATGACCATGCGATGGAGGAAAAATGTTGGCCAAGAGACACATTTTTAATACTAAATCAGAAGACTGCTATAGAAAGCCCCATTCCTAATTCTATAGTTCTATAATTTAATTAACTAAAATTTTCGTAGAACTCTCCAGATCAGCTTCGCCACATTCCAGGAAACTTAGAAACTGGTCATAAAACCATGGCTCCCAGGTCCCCTCTGCAGATCCCCCATCCATTAAGTCGCATCCCATTTGATGGTCAGTCAGTCATTAACACGGACATTTGAAAATCAAAATAATCATCATCAAGACAGGAAGTGAGATAGGGTGAAAATCAACTTCACTGCAAATCAGTATGATTTTACTTTCTTCAAAAAAAAAAAAAGAAAAAAAGAGGAAAAAAAAGTTGATTTCTCAGCTATCAACCCCTTTTGGGGCACTGAGAGCACCTGATGGGCCTGTGCAACTGCAAGTGCTCTTATTACATGCTCTGTGGGAGTTTCTTATCTGTATTTCCCAGGTGAGATTACTTGTGTTGCTACAGCATATATTTGCTGTGGCTAGTGAACACATGAAAAAGCCAACTGAAACTTAAGCAAAGGTTGAGAATCAAAGTTGCTCTCCTCGCCAACAGCCTTGTTTCACAGAATGCCCCTTTTCTCCCAAACACCTCAGTTTTGTTAAATGTGGATTTCCTACCTCACCGTATCACAACATACACCATCATCATTGGTCTCCCTCTCAAAACTAATTTTAGAAGTTTTAAAAATTTTAGAAAACAGACCCATCCCTGACGGTTGCCTAGAGGGGAGGGAAGAACTGGGCAGGGCAGGGCAAGGCAAGGCAGGGCAGGGCAAGGCAGGGCAAGGCAGGGCAAGGCAAGGCAAGGCAAGGCAAGGCAAGGCAAGGCAAGGCAAGGCAAGGGCAGATGATGTGACCAAGCACACAGCTCTCTCAGGAGGGCCATAAAGAAGAATTCTTCTGACTGTCCCAGTTTAAGAGTGAGGATTTTTTTTCGTTCTAAGTTCTTGACAAAGGCTGTTCAATATTTATTTAAAAATAAAAGAAGAAGAAAAATACATTGCCTCCTTTTCAATCTGCACAAATAAAGAAAATGGCTTTTAGTTCACAATGATGATATATAGTATATAAGCAAAAGTCCTGGATTACAGAAAAATAAAATTTTAAGGAGAAATAGGATTAAATCTAGTTCCATATAACAGCTTTTATGACATCTAAATGATGTGTTTCTCTAAGTGCTATAGCACTCCACATGTGTGTAAAAACTGAACAACATACAGACTCTTTGAACTCATTGATAGATAATCTTGTGAGGCAAAAACGTCCTGAAAAAATACTTAAAGGCACCACTTGTCTTTCCTTTGAGTCTTCTTCAACAACGTGAATCATGAATACAGGTTTAGACTTAAGGAAATCAGATAATTAGATGTCATAAGTCTTTTATCCTGTATTGGTTAAAGAGAAAAAATATTCCATTACTGAATATGCCTACTTTTATTTTTTTGTTTGGGTAACATTCTAGATATCCTTTAGCACAAAGGGGAAATAATATCCTTGAGATGCATTCTAATTGTGCAGCTCACATCAATAATACAGTACAGTATTAATAATACAGTACAGTAATCTGTACTAATACTAAAAAACAGAGTACCTAACAAAGTCAATATTGTATATAAGGAATTTGGATGTTTTGAACCACCAGTTTTAGTCTCACATGGCCCCTTGTTTGTCATCATTTGTTTTCTTGCTGATATGAAGAATGCAATGGATTTTAATCTTCCCAAGTAACAGTTTAGTTGAGCTAATGTCTTAGTACTGGCAAGATTTGTTGCCAGAGACTAGCTTCAGATGTGCTGGAAAAAGAAAAAGTGTCATATCCACTGACTTCTCCAGGACATATCCAGCAGGGAAAGTCTTTCCTCCTGTTTTGTGTCATTTGTGTTTAAAGGAAAAAATGCAAAACAATAACTTCTCTAGTTCTAGGTGCAAGCAAGAACAAAATGTGAGACTCTGAACAGACATTACAATATGTCCGCTCTTAAAGGTAAGGGGTTTTTTTGGCTTTTGACTACAATAGCAGAGGTGAACATTATTTGTATGTGTGCATGCTTATGTTTATATTTTTATGTGTCTGTATATATATCTACACATACAATCTATGCATTTATTTATGTACATATAAATGTACATATATAGATGTGCATATATGTACACATGTATGTGTATAAAAAACCCCAGTGTGGCATTGTACAAAAGCAGCATTGAATGATGGAAAGTGGCAAAAGGAATTCCATAAATCCAAGAAATAATAAAACTGGTTTGTCCACAACTTTTAGTCTCAAATATTCCTCATACTTTGCTGGAATAATCTGCCTGTTCCTGCATCTTCAGGAATGGCATTAGAGTGGGAATTTTCCAGTGGAATATGAAGTCACCCCAGGCCCCCATGCATACTACATGAAGGCTGTTCTACCATTAGTTATCAATGACACTGCCTTTCTTTTGCGAGGCTCGTGGTTTTTGCGTCACACACTTTGCATCCACACACTGTGAGCATCCTATGTATCTTGCAAGTTCAGGTGTGACCCTGAAGATTTACAGCTGCTGTAGACTAAAGCCATCTCTCAGTGATCCAGAGCAGCTCTGCCCCTACCATTATTGCTTTCCATCTTTGCCAAATTCTTCACAGAACAAAGCTAGCAACATGCTATTTCTCTCAAATGACACTCCTTTCCATTTCATCTCTTGGAGCTCAACATTTTTAGCCATAAAAAGCAAGTGAACGATCTCATACTCTCTTTTCATTTATATGCTCAGACTATTTTGGAGGGCAAGGAGAGAATTTAGGGGCTGTTTCACAAATACTCTACCAGTAGACATTAATAACTGAAAAAAAAAGACTAATGGCTAAACCAGCCATTTACAGCAATACCCAGAGCTACTAAACTGCACCACAAAATGGGGGTGGGGTAGTGAGAATAAGCAATAATTCTTTTTTTCTTCCCTTTTGAGAAGCACCAGGAGAAGGCTGGGCATACCCTTGCCATGATGATCTTAAGGGGCTTTTCTGATCTAAATGATGCTCTCCATGCCTCTTCCAAGGCTGCATGATTCCTGTGCACAGGCTGGGCTGTGGAAACCACAGCTGAGCCCTTTACAAAACAGACTCAAGCCTCCTGTGGAAACAGTGAAGATAGCCCATTTAGATACCTGAATCTGAATGGATACGTATTTAGCTGTTTTGTATAGCTTTGAAATAGCTGAAAGGTAATTACCACCTCATCAGTTCTAGTGCTGAGTTTAAATAATTTCTTCCACTATATATTAAAACATCCACTTCTTCAGAGGAAATGTGATTCCATTTCTGGACATTCCTGATGCTCTACAGGGCATTCAGCATACTCAAACCAAAAAAGCCCTGTTGTAATCTGGTCTGAAATTCTGCTTTTTCTTTCAACAAATAGAGTTATGCTTTGGGGTCTTTCATCGGTTGCCCCTGTTTCTGCTCTAAGGAGATATAATGTAAATTTTTTCCCATTATGATAAGCATCAAGCCTGCTAACTTCAGCATTTTGAAGATATCGCTAGATTTCTGTCCACAAAGTGGTTATTATTAATATAAGTAAGTAATTAATTCATGCCTCAGGAGCTTATTAGTTGGAAAAATAAATAACCAGTAGTTAAGTTATATGTGGTTTTAGTTAAACTAATCTTCAAATATTTTATTTCATTATCTTCTAACCTCTGCAAAAAAAGCAAACGGAAGACAGATTCTAGACCATGATGGATTGAATTATGGAGAACTGAAGACAAAAGAGGCTGAAGAGATAAGCAAGGCTTCAAGCGGCTGCAGTATGTTGATTACCCTGTTATTTAACTAGACATGTGCACATCTTGATTAGAAATACACTTTTATTACTCTACACACCTTTTACATTGCTTGGATAACAGCAGTCAACAACCTGATGTTTAACCTAGCATAAGGAATATTAGAGTAGCTTTGATTGCAGAGAAGATGGAGGACTTTGGTAAGACTGCTCATGTTTGAGGAACGGTAAGAAAGGAGACTAAAATGCATCTACAGGAGGAAGAGACTAAAAGGTAATTGTAGGCTGCTACAGACATGAAAACCGAAGCTGGCAACATGCAACAGGCAGCTCTCCAGGCGAGCCAAAGCAAGACAAGTGATCCTGAAGAGCCAGCACACAGCAAGGCAGGATGGCCCATTGACCAGGACAGGGGTGATAAATGCATAGAGTCTTGGTGAGGCGGCCCTCAGGCACCAAAGGGAGGAATAGGTTTTGGTTTTCTGCAAGTGGCAAGGCAGACAGTGACATGATATTATCCAAACCAAGCCACCACAGGGGAAGATCAGCTAGGAATGTGGAGAGACACACAAGGACAGGAGGTAAGACTGTGGAACAGAAACCACACTGTCAACCAGGGATGCAAAAAGGGAGACACAGTAGGTATTCACCTGGAAAATCAGAAGAAAATAAGGTCAAAGGCAGGATTAAAAGAATAAGGTGAGGATGTAATTAAAAAAAAATAAGGGGACGAAAAGAGAAGAGGATTAGGTCAGTGGAGATTTTGGTGAGAGAAGCATGAATGAAGTATGGACTGAGGGTCTTGATGCAGCATCACAGACAGAGAAAACATTAACTCAGGGCAACCAGCTGTATCATTAAGGAAAATAAGGGTAGCCTGGCATAAGTCTTTGAGGATGAAGCAGTGGAAAGGGGAGTCAAGAATCGGAGTACACAGGAGGAGGAGGAAGCAAAATGGAGGTGATGGGATCCTGATTCAGCCAAGTAGCTGAAGAATATTGTGAAGAATAGGAGCACTCTAATAATATCACCTTACTAAGCACCATTTTGAGTCAGGAGGTTCAGGAGCCTACCAGTGAAAGACTGGGGAAGATGATGTGTAAAACACACAGAGCAAACAATGGTTCGACACGCAGAATGGAAATGAAATGGGAACTTCAATGCTGACCCCAGAAGTCGATCTGAAATCCTCTAACTGTGACCTGCCACCTCCCTTAGCAGAGAAAGCAGAAAGATATGTTTACTTGTACTACACACTGATTTTGTGCATACAAGTGATCACTTTAATTTAGGCCTCCACATTGTTTTGCCAGCATTTAGTGTAGCATAAAAATAAAGAAACTTCAGCTCCTTGCAACACAGTGTGAGTGACTGAACTTCCTTTCAGTAGCCAGAACTGCATCCATTAAATGTGTGAAATGCTAAAGGTAACAGTGTCCAACAACAGAAAATGAGGCAAAAGGAATTTAGACCAACCTCGGGAACCAGTTTGCCAAAATCATGGGTGAATGCTAGGGGAAAGGACAATTAATACAGGGACAGATGGCTAAGCAAAAACAAAAGCCATTATCTAAAACCTGGCTAAGGAAAGCTTAGCAACTGATTGTTTAACAGAAGGAATTAAAAAAACTCAATTAAATATAGTACTATCAATAGTTTTGATTCTAAGGAATAAGAAAATGGAGGACTTGCTGTCATTTGTGGCAGTATTAAATATGTGCTGTGCTCATGTTAAATATTAAGGTGGACAAGTTTTATACAGAATGGGCATTTCTTATCCTTGTGAGAAGATGGACTATAAAATACAAACAAACTCTAGACCAATAAAAAAAGCTTTAGTGACTTGCTAAGTCTTAGAAAACCATAACAGGGTTCTGCAATTAATTTGCTGCTCAGGAGATCCTGCTGAAGTACGAGTCTTTCCCTCCCCTCTTGATTCCCCTCTCAAAACATGTACACATATCATCCTGGAAAACCATACTCAGATGAGAAGGCCAGAGCTTTGGCTGTATCCCCTTGGGGGTGAAGATTTACTCCAGAATGGCAGCATCATTTTCTGAAGGTGTCCCACTTGCACTGCATCAGCTGATGGTCACCAGGAAGCCAGAGCTGGGAGAAAAGCATGGGAAGTGATACAAGGAAGATGTGTCTTATATGTGCTTACAGTCATACCAGGATAAGGACCTGCAACCTCTAGCAACTCTTAGCAGAGGGAGGGTGTAGCACAGGCTGGTGTGGCTCTGACAGCCTACTGGCATCACATTCTACAGTGCTCTCTGCCATGAAGCCCATGTAAAACTGCATCTGTGGGAGTCGCAGGCACTCTCCATGCCAAGAGCAGTGATTTAACATTGCAGTTAAATCACTTGGTCCCACACAACAGAGAAGTAACTCCAAATAAATGTCTGAATCTCTGCCTGAAGCCTCAGTACAAACACTGACCCTCTCAGGGCAGCACCTCATGAAAAGTAATGAAAATGTAGTTTCTATCAGCTTTATGCTGTACAAAATGATGGCTAAACCTGTCTGCCATCACTGTTTCATACAAACAGTTTGAACCAATAGGCCTTATTCATACATGCAAGTGATGTTTGGTTCTTTTCCATACTTTCCCAATACTTTAATTATTTTAGTAATTAGCTGACACGCATTATTTCAACATATCACGTCTCCATGGTGGCATCATCAGCTTGTAATAAAGGTTTCTTTAAGAAAAGAAACAGCTTCTTAATTTTTTTATTAAAAATAAGTTAATAATTACAGGAACACTGACAGTGTTGCTATAGTTACGACTATATCAGCCTTTCACTTACAACTCCCTGGTTTCAAGGGTCAATAACTCAGTTGTCAAAAATCCCACTGGGCAGAAGCCTGACACATCTTAGACATACATTAAACAACTGCATAAATAAAAATCAGCTGTTTCACACTTGTGAACATTTTGAATCAAGTCAGTCTTTCCAGATGATATTTTGAGCGTCCAAACAAGTAGGTTTTGCGTGTCTTTTGTATATACATATTTTTGGCAGGCTGTTATCCTCCTAGATGCCCTAGTGTTTTTGGCTGCTGCCAGAGGGAAAGGAAGAAGAGCCACCACTTTTTCCTCCAGCCATTTCATCTCCCCGCAACCAGAAAGGAAGCAATTCTGGATGTGCCCGCTATGCTCCCAACAAAACTTCCCCAGGATTTTTAGGCACAAAAGGTTCACACGCATGTGCAGCAGCTGGATTACCACAAAAGACCATAACGGCCCTAAGAGCCGTTACGGTATATCAAGTGAGTAAACCGAAAACTAAGAAGGATTTACACAATGACCATAGTGGCTCCCTGGGAGCCGTTACGGTCTATCAGGTCAAAAATCCACTTTTTAAAGAGCGCCTAAATATGTGTATACCCAACAGGGCCTTGAGTCTCCAGAGCAACTATCACACACGTTTTCAAAATGAGCCAGGGAAGAGAGGGGAGATTACGCCAAACAACACAAAGACAGAAATTTTTTACAATGAATAAATATCACACAAATTCTAAAGAGCTATATTTAAATGGAAAATATGCATGTTAAGTCAAGAAATAGCACATAATGCAACTCCTTCATTGTCAAATCAGGTTCTTTTAGTTTTTTTCTTTTTTCTTTTTTTAAATGCCAATTAAATGAAAAAGGAAATTTCCCATCAAAACCAATCAATTTTTAAAAAAAATTAGATTTCACGAAGTATGGAAATAATACAATTGCAGCTGGGTTCTGAGTTGCAATTCTGCCACATTTCAAGTCTCCAGCCACGGTACAAGTTAGCAACACAGCTCAGCCTTGCCTTCTTTTAATTCTCTCCCATTGTGTCTCAAAATGAACAAATTATTCGAGACAGTAATTTTCCCTGTAAAAGTCACCTCTACTTTTTCCAAAATCTGCAATAAATCATCAGCCTACTTACTTTTTCTTCTTCCCCTTCCTTTACATGCCATATTTGTTCCTGCAGCAAACCTGTAAGAGAACACTTTCTCTCTATGACCTGAGATAACAGTAATGTTGAAAGAATGGCCTCACTTGTCAAAGATTAGAGGGCTGTCTGCAGCCTACACTCCTCTTTACTTCAGCCAAATAGGCCCAATAAATGCTAATACTCAGCATGACGCATCGAGAACGCTAAGCCTCAACACTGACTAAGAAGAAAGTATCACAAATTTACTGAAATTATCTATAGCACAATAGAGAAGAGAAGGAATTAATCAAAGTCTCTCTCTTAATGCAATGCTTGATTGAACTATCCCAATCCCTTTTTAAATAGGATAACCTAGTGGCAAGTGACCCCGATGACACATCCTAGAGAGGTACACAAGTACCACTTGTTCGATTTTTTTTCTTTTATGACCTCATTAAGAAGGATTTTGAAGATTGTTCCTGAGTATGAGAACAAAGCGTCTGAAGATATCTCTAGCTTTTTATGTCTTTAGTCTTTTGCCATTGAAATGGATTTCAAACAAGAGTTTGTAAACTAAGTATATGCACAAGCAACAAAAAAGTCCTTAAAAATGAAATATACTAAAGCTACCTTTTCTTAAATGCAAAGACTAGCTAAGTCTCCCAGAAGCAAGAAAGTTTTGCCAAGACGAACTCATGATTGCATCTACCCCCCAGCCTGTACTCCCTCTCTCTCCTTCCCTGTTATAGACCCCATTAATTAGATTTGGCGGCAATTTTCCCTTCCTTATCAGGGAAGACAGAGTCTGCCAAATCTGCTAGTGTGAAAATACTCTATCGCCAGTAACATTTTTTCCCAAGTGTTTGTTGACTCCACGCTTGGATTTAATATTGAGGATTATATTTTATAACCAGAAACAAACAAACAGATTTATAACTGAAGACTGAAAGGCAAACAGGAAAAAAAAAGCAAGCCAAGTACTGAACCTAAATGTAGCATTTTTATTGACTTCTTAGAAACCAAATAACCTGGCATATTAGTGTGTGCATTCTGCAACAGACATTCAGCCCCATTGTACTACTTAGAAGAGAATAAAAAGAAACCCTACTGTTTGAAATCCAGCGGAACATCCCCACAACAGAGCACAACTGTTCCCTCATGCATGAATGGGAAGGAGATGAAAGAAAAGATGGACTTCTGAGGTACAGCAAAAAACAAAGACAACAAAAGTGCTGATCATGAGGGAATGACACAACTCATTGCTGCAAAAAGGATGAGAGAAAGGAGCTCAAACAATGGTGCAGACAGCTAAGTGACATGTAGAAGAATTGAAAAATCTACAGAAGTGTCTTTTCTTTCCACACTTGACGAGAAACAATTAAATGTTGGTACATCTGTCATAAGAAAGATAATTGAAACCTGTTACCATCATTATAGACGGTAAATTAACTACCAAAACTGTAACTGTCCAATTAAGTGTTGCCCCCTCTGTTATCTATACCACTTGCTAAAATTAAAAAAACAACCTTTAATGTTGGTAATTATTTACCACCAGTATAGCTGTTGCAAGCCATAGAGCTGAACTGGCACGTTATATAAGGTGGGTGTTTAGGCTATAGGGTACCTACGTCTATTTGCACACACACAGACGGGTGCACGCAGGCTCACATGCGTGAGCGCATGCATTCATGCACACGCTCTCACACACACACCAGTGAGGATGAATTTTGCAAACAGATTAGGGTTTTGACAAGGAATCAAAAAACCCCAAATAATTGCCAGAAGCCTCACTAGGTGTTTACTCCCCTGAAGGTCCACCAGCCTGCAAAAAACAACACCATGCTAAACTAATCCACCGACTGTTGCTACTTGCTTGATAATGTGCAACATCCCACGAAACTGCAAAGCAGTTATTGACCCTGTCAGAATACCTGATTAATGGATAAATGCTGTAATTGATTAGTGGAGGAGTGTGAATTAAAACAGAATACAGCATCAATAATGAGCTGTTGACAAAAGGTAGCTGACATAAAATGTAAAATGGTAGCCTGCAGCCATAAAATGTAAAATGGTAGCCTGCAGCCATATCTCATCAAAGACATGCATTTCTTAAAAACAGAACTACCCCTGAAAAAATCCCACAAGTGTGGTGTCCTGTTTTCTGCATTCTTTAGGCTTTTCTCTTGGTAATGATTAAACCACCAGCAAAATGTTATGGGAACTACTCGTGAATCTACTTCATACATCAAGTCAGGCAAGGCGGTTAAATGACTGCATTATCCTCTGGGCTTCTTTACCCTTAAAGAAATTCACTACTCTCCATTTTATCCCATTGAGCTGTGATTTTGGAGTGGCACCAGGAGCATCCAAGGCTACCTTTGGTGGGATGCACAGGCAAATCCCAGTTTGTAGGTACACAAGGGAGCACCACAACAGTGTCACACCAAGGAGACAACTTGGAGCTACAATCATCATATTGTTACACTTGTTTTCCATTCCCTTAAGGACCTTAGGAGGCCAAATGATCCCATTTTTGTTCCTTTTTCTTTCCAATTTAATCCTACTCTAAGGCTCTACATTATGCCTCACATTATATGAAACAGATTGGATAGATTTTATACAGCACCCACAAACACACACGTGATGTTTCCCTGCTGTAGGAAAGTGAGTTTATAACACAGTGTCAGAAGCACTGAGTTGCTTCTTTTCATGGCACCTATGTTGGTCTTCTTGTTCTTTAGGCATTGTGCATTACTCTGTACATTAGGTAAGTTGACGCACCTAATGTAATGCTATCAGACATTTCAAAGCTGTCCTGGTACAAGCGGAAAAAAAACATTAGCCTGAGTAGAGTACTTAATGCAATTATGTTGCTCTGACTTCCTGAGCTGGCTCACTCAGAAGTAATTTAAGCATTTCTACATGACACTGCATTGCATCCAGAAAATACAGCCTCTGCTTAAAAGAGTTGTTGCTACAGGGTCTCTTGGAAGTTTCTATGTGTCCTTTTTCCCCTTTAAGCTAAAACACAGAAGCTGTTAAACTGAAGATACCTGCTTTCCATATGAAAAATACAAATAATGAAAAGCAGGAATGGCATTGTCTCAAAATCTGATATTGTCAATTTGATGCTCCTTTTATATTCCTCCACAAAGCACAACATATTTTTGTAATAGTTCTACAAGTTCACAGAAACATATTCAGAGATACAATCCTTTGGAAATACATATCTTTTAGGACAATTTTTTCTTTTTTCCATCAGCTAACTTATTTTGGGGGCAGAATGATTGTTCTGCTTCCTCAGCTGCTTTAGGAGTGATACCTCTTCAGTGGCATCACGACTTTTCAATTGACTAATTTTGCAATTCAGGAACGGATTTCACCCCATCTCATGGGTAATCTAAAGTATCACTTGTGTAGGTGATGCCTACTGTCAACCAAGAGAATAAGCCTGGTATCTTTGGGTTGGAGGACCTGCCCTCTTGATGCGCCTCTCTCCCTTTACTGACTGTAGAGGTTTCCCAAACAACTTGCACTTTAAAAGCTGCAGCTACATCACAAGGCTTCTGCCTTAGCAATTTAAGATAATTGCAATTAAGGAGGCTTTTAACCCTTCCTATTGTATTGCAGTGTCCTCAGTCCTAAGCAGCTCTTTGTGAGGACCAGGAAGGGAGAAACAAAGTGTGCTCTGACAGGCCCCCAATCCACCGCAGAACATCTTCAGTCCAGCAAAAGCTCCCTCACAAGCATTTCTTTGTCCTAAAACATGACTGTACAAAACGAGGGGCAGGTCACTGTGTATGAGTTTGTCCCAGGGAAGAGGAGCCTGGGTCCCCCCCGTTATCCATGCTGTCTGAGAGATCCTGCTTTCCAGGACACCAGCTGTTTTGGGGAAGACTGAGGCATAGGCATATTTTTGACATATAAAAAGCCATTGGTATTTCTTTCTTGCTCAGCTTCAACAGGAGGAATAAGGGATCCTCCACCAAAACAGTAAATGGCTGGATGACTTGAGCATTTTTGGAGTTTGAAACTGGTCAGGTTGGTGGTGGGACTGAGCCCAGCCTTCCCTGCCAGGGCAGGTGGGGCAGCACTGGAATATCAGAAAGATAGCGGGCACCAAAGCACTGCTTTTTAAAGAAATAAACAAAGGGACCTGCTGACAACTCAGCTCTTTCTTTGAATAACTGCTTTACTTACCTGACTCCAGAGAGCCTTCTGTTGTTGGATTCTGAGTACTGGGGGACAGCTGCCCATACCCCTGATGCAGAAGCTTGCAACCAATAAAAGGAGAGCTCAGACCATCTGCAACCATGTAGCAAACACCAGCTTCCTATTGTTTATTATCAAACCCAAACAGGGTTTTTTTCAGACATGAAATATTGTCTCCTTTCCCTAGCTGTTTTTATACTGTATTGTAAAATATGAAATCTGGGTTTAATCTAAAAAAAAGTAACCTAAAAAATACTTCTGGCAACCCAAAAGAGAAGCCTACAAAAAAAAAAACCAACCCCAAAAAATCCCCACCAACTGAAAAGAGATAAAGTTGCATCAATTTCAATGGAGCAGGATTAGGCCCTTTAACATTTTTTGGTGGGGTGGAGGGGTGCAGGGAAGAGGAAAGACAAAACTCTGACAGCTGAAGGTTCAGCTTGATCCCCAGAACTTTTAAAGACATTCTTCTGCACAGCTATTGTCAGAGCTGGAGACAAAAGTAGAGGCCCTTTCAGCTGCTGAACTTAGCCAAAAAGCCATTTGTAACTCCTGCAGAGCAGTGGTTTTATAGGTCAGGGCAAACTACGAAAAGATTTCTCTCTTTTTCATTCTCTTTCGGAAGATCTGGTTGGGATGCAGAAACTTAGCTCAGAAATAAGCAAAAACCACTTCAGCACATTACAAAACAGTGGTAGAAAGATCTCCAGGTTTTTAGTTTAAACCAAATTTTTCTGATTCAGAGTTATATTTTACTAGTTGGTGGTACCTGCACCTGCACTAGTTGGACACCTGCAGCGATCTGAGAAGCAGTTCTCAGACATAGTTCTTCATGAATTATTGGTTACTTGGATCTTCATATATCTTAATGTATGGATCACAGTGGAGTTTTGGAATTTAATTTTTCTTCTAGTCCCTTAACACCAAGGACCTAGAATACAGTTTCAGCAAAAACATTTTAATACCAATTAGTAGCTGTTAAGTTTGTCTTCCTAATAAAATTCACTTGGCCAGATGAGAGGGGTGCAGGAAACCACAAAGGAAATGTCAAGGTAACAGCCTTCTTCTGTTTTTGCATTCAAATAGTGGGGCAAACTCAGTATCCTGGAATTTATGTCTGACTGCACTCTTAAGGATTGCTTGGGAATGAAGGATTTAACTGAAACGGTGATCTCAATACCTGGGGGACCAGATCCTCAACTAAAAATATTTGCCCTCCCCCAAGAAACGCAACTGGAATATTTACTATGAACAAGCAAACAAGAAAGGAGTAAATCCTACTGAATGAAATGGTATAAAAGGAAGTGCAGTCAAATAGAGAGAAAAGAAGGAGATTTGAAAAGATTGATGGAAGGACACCAGAGCCATATAGTTAATATAAGAGCAGAAAATTAAACCAAACATTTTTTTAAATGAGAACATTTTAGAAACCCACATACTCACCATTCTTGCTGAAACACTGCTCTGGTAAAAATCCTATTGATTTACATGAATGAACAGGAAAAAGAAAAATGTTACTAGCTAACTTCTGGTAACATTTAAAGAGAAGCATCTTGTTCAAATATATTTTCTACCTATGAGACTGCATGGCTAAATCAATGATAATCACAGATAATTCAGACAATGCTATATCCAAAGCCTACCAAGCTCCCCCCAAATCTCTAACGTATGCAGGTGTTGAACAGTTATCCTGGTAATCAAAGGGATTGTCTGGCCTATATTCATGTTTACAGCATTGGTAGATGAACAATATTTGAGTAGGTTAGAAAGCGTTCTTGACACTTTTTCAAGATGAAAATATGTGCTTTGTTTCACCCCAAAAAGCATTCCAGGTTTTGATGTATTATTTTCTGTCAATCCAAACCATAATAGTGTGCCCTATTTTTGATATATGCCATAATTTCTTTAAACACTTTGAACACCACCTAAAGACATTGTCTAACATCAATTTACACTCACAACTGAGCACGTGAAAGAATAGCTTCAGAGATAATGAGAAGTGACACAATGTCCAGCAGAAGGATGTTTCAAAAGTAGTTTTGGGGTTCTTGTTGTTTTTGTGAGTTTTTTTTAAATGGGTAAATTAGGTAGATAAATGCTGCAAAATGAGGTCTGCTTCTTTTAAAATACCCAAAACTCTCAATTCACCAACTGAAGTCACACAAAAGTGAAGACAACCTTGTGGAAACAGGATTTTTCTGTTTCTAGAAGGTTACCATGGGTGAAAACCTGTCCCTATTGAAGTCATCAGTGCAGTTCTCACTGCACCAAGGCAACAATCAACCACTTTAGGAAGCCAATGGGGGGTGTGCAGGAGTTAATCAAAAGTCATGCAAGGATGTTTTCTACATAATACTGATAAAATACATTCCAAAGTTACAGATATATAACAGGAATTTACAAGATTTAGGCTAAATTGACTTGTATGTCTACCTATAATGTTTAGCCTTTAAATTTGAAATTTCATGTTTCGTGTAGTATGGACCTTCATAGCTTCTACAGAGTTTTTCAATGCAAATTGGCATTGGTTACATGGAACTCAGCCAGTCTCATAAAGGTGAACAGAATGCACAGTTTCCTAAATGAAATTACTTTATTACAGTTCTCAGTTTTTACCAAATCAATACCATGCAACCTCAGTAACATTACTGACCTTATTAAATATTGCTCTGAAATCATCATGCAAAGTGGCCCAGCTGGAGTATACATATAGCTAGTGAGACAGTACTAGCCAGTAAAATGCACTTCTTTACATTCAGCTCCCCCTCAAATTTAAGAGTGAGCAAGTTGATTCAAGAAAACACTTTTCCCCATTACATGCATGCGCAAAGAATTAACACACTTGTTTCCAAAAAAGACTGAAATTTGGGCATAATCCGGAATAATGACCAGTATTTTTATAGATTTTGTATTACACAAAGGAGATTAAATTCTGCCCCGTGGATTTTATAGCGAACTCCTGTGCTGTAATTCCACTCTGGCAAATCTCTTTAGCATGTAGTTAGCAGTCACACGACATGCACTAAGAGAAGAGTTTGTCTGGGATTATTGTTTGGTTTTTTTTGTTTCTTTGTTTTAATGCTGTGGATCTTCTACTTGTGCACTGTAAGATTTATATGTGTGTAATATCTACTCCCAAAACAAGTAGGAAATTGGATGACTTTGTTCTTAACACCTTCCTCCCCCACCAAAAAACCTTCTAGATGAAGACTCCTTCTCATTGGGTTCACTGATGTCAAACTAAGTTAATTTTAATTACTTGCCTCCAAAGCGATGCCAAAGTAGAAAGCTCAAGAAGTCTTTATAATAAATTCCCTGTTATTCAGTTCTGTATTAATGGAGTTTAAATGACTTTCACATTCTGCCTGCAAATCAAAAACTGAGACCTTCAATGTGAATGGCAACTGTTCGATCCTCATTCAAACTCATCTGCAGCTGCAGAGCTCAGAATGGATGGGTAGTCTCAGTGAGCGCCAAATTTTCTTTAACTTTTTACCCACTGATATTGGCTTTGTGGCATAATAAAGTGGGTTGCTCTTAGAGTTGGTTCTAAACTGAGAGTCATGTTTTTTATCTCCCACCTTCAGCTCAGTGTGTTCACATTTTTTGATGACTTGCGGTGATCTACGTACTTTTCATGTTTAGTGTGGAAGAGCTAAGTGACTCCCATGTGAGCAACATAAACCTCTTTTATGTTTTTGTGGAGAAAATGAATCACACAGCACTCCAAATAACATTTTGCTTTTTAAAGTCTTCTGCTTTTTAGGATAAGACATTAAAATATGAAGTTGAAAATAATTTGAAATATCTTAGGAAAAACCACAGGGGTCATAGATTGCTTCTCCTGAAAAGATGTTAAATCAGGGTTCCTTCACCCCTTTAAAAATGTCATATATTAACTTGTGGTGCAGCACTTTTTTGTAATGTTCCTATCTGCTTCTCGCCTGAGTGTGCCAGACTACTATTATATTTGTATCAGACAACTCTTAAATTCTTCCACATAATTTTAGGCACATGTACTCCAAAAGCCAACACTTGTTTCTGATACTCTCACAGCATCACTGCAGGCTCTCCAGTTCTGGAGCCTGGGGAGGAGGGAGCTGTGGTGGTGGGGAGCAGACACAACCTGCTGTGTCAAGGGATGCCCTTCCTCCCCATTCAGCTCCCTGGGTGACAGCCCAAGGTTGTGAGCTGAACCCTGGGAACCCCAGCCAGTGCCTTCCCCAGCCAGCCGCTGCAAGAGGGGAGCTGAGGCCAGGCAGGCCCAGCGCCTCGGCACGCTTATTTTCTTCCGCCCGCGTGTGCGGATGCCAACTCCAGCATCCATAAAACTGGGTTACATCAAACAGACCAACCGCCGTCATCTCCCCGTTATTACCCCCGACACAAGTCCTGACAAAAGGCCGCTGCCAAGGCCTCTGCTGACAGCCCGAACAATAGCGGCCACAAAGGCCTTTTCTGCCTGCGCAGATGACATAAATCTGATGCTATAACGCCAGCGCGACTTCAGCTTGCTCCTTATTTATTTATTTAATAAGCTACTGTCATCCATCTCGGGAAGGTGGCTTCCAAACTCCAAATTAATCAAGCCACTGAATGCGAATTTCCATATTGCTCTGCCAAAGGTCTTCTCCACATCAATTGCCGGGAGAAGGCCCCTGTTGTGCTTTGGTGTATTGTGTGCAGCGCTACCGCTGCTGCTAAAAGCCACTCTGTTTTTAATAAACATGCATTGTTCTTTTTGTAGTAAATCCAGGAAATAATACCCAACTGGGAGTTTGGGTGCAGGCTTTTTTTGTAGCATGAGTGGGGCGATGGATGCATTTTCATGTCTGTTTGTGCTGTGATGGTTCCATTTGTTACTGCTTGGAAGGTATTTTATTTTTCAAAAATATAAATTAAGCCAATATTGAGGTAATACTTTCCTGTTTATCTTGGGAAATTGCAAGCTGAGGCCATCAATCCTGCATTTCTGTGTCAGTCATGTCACTTTACCAGATGGGAGGTTCAGCTTCAGGTGCCTGTGCTCGGCCACTTACCGAGTGCCAGAGAGGGATTTTCCAGAACATTCGGGGGGAATTACATTTGCACTAGTGAATTCAATGAAATAAAAAGTCTCTGATTTAATGCAGCCAAGATTTTGCTAGTGTGCCTTTGAAAATTCTTTAGTCAACTACATACCAGGTCTCAAACCTACACAAGTTACCTGTTTCCTTTAGGAAGCCTGTGGAAAGGCATCTCTCATGGGACAGTTCATCACTGCTGTCTCAGGAATGGGAAGAACTACCTTCCCGATTTAAAAAATCATGATTTAACTCTCTTTAGTACACACCTAACACCCTGTGTGGTACAAGATCTATCAACTTTCATGCTGTCAGAGAAGACAAGCAGAAGCATAGCAGCCCCAAGATGGCAGGAACAAAACAAGAAGGGTGGCTCCCAGGTGAGGTGGTTATTGTTTGCTATACATGTGGCTGCACCATGGCCCCATGAACAAATTTGTTTCACAGTCCAGGCACTACAAAAATGCTCCTCAGTAGCATAACAGGAAAAGAAAACAAGAGATGGGTCAACATTACCATGAGAGCAGAAGGGAGATCTGCTCTTTCATCTACTCTATTTGTGCATACATATGATGCTTTCCAGGACTTACAGACATAGAAACAGAACTTCCCCACAACAAGTTATTTCAATTCCTAAAGATGGGAGGAAGTCTTCTTTCAAACATTTTTTGTTTTAAAATATTTATAGGGAATTTTCACTAGAAACTGAGGTTTTTTTCATGATGGATGATATTTTGGAAACAGAGCATGCAAAAGGCTTTAAATAGTGCAATTAAAAATTTCTTCTCTGCTCAGCTTCCCTATTTGCACAAAATTTTAGTAGTGTTTTCCAGAATAAAAATAAACATATCTCTGAATAGTTGTATTGACAATAAAACAGAATAGAGATGGTACTTATAATATGAATAGAGTTTGATGGACAATAATAGGCAAAATCAGATCTACCAGAGAACCAAAAGATGAGATAATTACACATGTTTACAGTGTTTTAAACACTCCTATTCTATGAAATACCAAGGTAATTTGTTAACAAGATGTTCTTATTTGACTAAACTTTTCACTCCAGAAATACTATAGCTCCATTCAGGCTGGAGTTGCAAATGCTGAGAAATGACACTAATAGATGGCATGTTTCATATTTCAGTAACACCTTCTGTCTTAAAAAAACCCCCACAAACTCAGTAGAAAATATCAAGTTAAGCTTCACAGCATACCTCCAGCGAAAAGTAATGTTTTTCTAAGGAGGCTTAATTATTTTCTTTGAAGGACAGGCAGTGAAGCAGCTACCCAGGAGCTGCTGCCCAGAGCAAGAGCTGGATTCTTATGCTAGATTCAGGCTCAAGAGGCTGAAATTCATGACAACCTCCAGGAGGGATTTTTACAACCAAGGAATAACACACCTATGGTTATCCCTGGAAATGGGCTGCTTGGTTTCCAAGAACACAAAATAGATGAGAGCAGAAACTACAAACATGCCTGAATTTGCAAAAGTGAGCAGGTGTGGGAGAAAACCACCTAGGTCCCAACCTGTGCTTTTGGGATCAGTTTTGCTTTTTATCTTATGAGTTTTCTGAGGGAAGAAGCAGCCCTTCTGTGAAAGCAGTGGCAATGGGAACTGCCCAGCAACCTGTGAGACCAGACAATAAAAAGCTGTGCAGTATAGACGAATGGTGGGTCTAGAGTAAGTTTGCCCATCTCCAGACAACTCCATGCAGGAAAAAATGTCTGAGGTGGCAAATCATAGTGCAAGACTTGGAACAAGTCATGAGTGAAATCTCCAAAGTAAAGAAAGCACCTCTGCTTGAAATTACAAACACACCGACTTATACTTTTTAACATCATTTTAAGACAGACAAATCAAAGTGTTAACTATAAGCAAAAAAACCTCCAAACCAACCAACATCTCCACAAACTCCTATATGAGAAAGATGATTTTTCCCCCATTTCAGTGTCTAAGTATCTTTCTGAGTAACTATTTAACACACAATTTTGACACCATACAGAAGACAACCTTAAAAATATGTACCTAAAACTATATTATAAATAGCTCTGTTCCTAAGTAATGTACTAAGTAAAAAAAAAAAAAAAAATTGTTAAATAATGCTCACTGTACTACAGTCTAACTGATGAAGGAAAATGCATTCAGACTTCTAAAATGCCCGTCTCCAAGACCATCAGGGTTAGTTTCTGAGTGGCACGTTTTTAAAACATTTAATCAGTGATCTGAATATGTGTCAACACTTTCTGGTAGTGTGCTATAAAATGTGAACCTTGTCAACAGAAACATAAAAAGGTGACACACTTGGGACACAGAGCTTTTATGCTGACACACTGTAATAATATAATTTTAAAATTTATCATCTGTTTAGCCACAAGCAACAATTAATCTTTTTGACTAATCACACAATGTTTTAAATAACACCTCCAAAAAAAAAAACCTCAAGCATGTTCCATTTTTACTTTCCTTGCCTTCATAATTGTGTTGCTTTCAAAACCTTACAAAGCAACATGCAATAAATTTTGCAACGAGGATAAAAATGTTAGTGAATAATATGTTTTCCCCTCCTCAGTTAATAAAATTACTTAACACTGAGCCTGCAAGCAAAAAGAAAACCCCAGGAGTAATGCAGGCATCAGCAGGTTCAGTTCTGTCGTGTTTCTGTCGCATTAAGTGACATTTTATTCCCAAATCACTTAACCTTTGACTTTTATAACTAAATATACAGACCTTGAATTGTTACCATGGAGGGGAACAGCAAGAAACACTGCTGCCAGGCACTGAAACCAAGTGCCCTACAGTAGTGGGTGGCTACAGGATGGAAGTAATTGGGCTCACATGAACCCAAGTTTCACTACTTGTCACCTGGAAAAGGAGGCAGAAAGGGAAACAGGAGAAGGGGAGATGTTTATGCTAATGACCCCTCTGCTGTGCAGCACCAGATGCATCTCCCCAGGGACCCTGGCTACGTGTTTTCACAGTGTTCCCACCAGAGGTGCAAATGCCAGGCAAAGAAGGGGTTAATAATCAGGCAGAGGTAAGAAAAAGCACTTTATAATTAAAAGCGAAATCTTGAACCCAGCTGGAGCTGGACGACAGGATGAGAGGCAGGGAGCTGGCAGCTGCCCCCTTCCATTCACCTGCTTAAGACCGTGCTGGGGAAGGAGAGGGAAATGAAAAGGTTTTCCAGAACAAAAGCGATGGTGATAAATGTTGGATGCAGCAACTGACCATGATCCCATCAAAGATTTCTGGGCAAAAATGAACAGCAATTTTGTGAGTGGAGGGGGGCTTTTTGGAGTACAGCTTTAGAAGAAGCAAGGTAAAAATAAGAATGACAAACACCAACTGCACCTTGTCGCCTTGGGAGGGAGGGTAGGAGCCTTGCAGGGAGCTGCAGCATGGTTTTCTGCAGGAACTTCTAGAAGCTTTATTACTTAGAATCTTTACTATTGACAAGCCACCCACATGTAAGCCCTAAAGCACAACTCTGCATCTGACTTGTGCACTCAGAACTTCCATGTTTTTTTTCCAAAATATGTAGGAATGATGTCAAACCTCATAGATAACTTTGGGGTTTTTTTGTGCAATAAAAGCATTACAGATAATTCTACATGTATGTTCACATAAGCACGTTCAGATTAATAACCAGCAAAAGTGAAGGCATCTTTAGCTTCATCTCCAAGACCCTGACTGCCTCCTTCTGGGTGCAGAAGAGCAGGGAGACATCAAGCATCTCATTGAACACGACCCCAGGGCTGGCAAAATACAATTGCATCTGAGAGGTTAATTTTTCTTTATAAAATTATCATGATGGCAGAATTCTTTAAATTGTATGTATAGCAACTAAGGAAGCTTCTGATTAAACATGCAATTGCATAAATAACTTTCTTCTTCCTTGTCCACTGGATGAAGGTTTTGTCCTCTACAGCTCTTGTCCATGTGACAGACTTTGCTGATATGATGTGGAGTCATGAGAAGGCAAGGGGAGGAACTTGACTGCAAAATTCAAGTTGAATTCAAAATTCAATAAGGTATTAAGCCAGTGATGGCAGGCGCAGTCCTTGTAAACTTACTGTTAATGATTTTTTATTAACGGGGTGGGGGAAAAAAAAAGTCATCCGGGCTAAATATGGACCGATTCCCACCTTACTTTAATCTTAAAAGACAGTTGTATTTGCTTCTCCTGAGAGTGTAATTGCAGGTATTCATCAACTGCAGAACAGTGGATTCCAAATAGTCTATGAAAATAATTCCAGACAAAAGTTAAAAAATTACATATTAATTACTTATGACTGATGTCTCTGTAGGGAATGGATCATCTTCCCAAATAGAAAATATGTGGTCTGACACAAGAGACCTTGCTTTGTGATTACAGATTCTGTAAACTGGCTAAAAGCAGGTTAGAGTTGCATCTTGAATTAATGCCTAAAAACAATCCTCAGCTGTATCCATTATTAGAACAGGTAGTGATGGTCAGCCAAAGAATCTAAGTCTCAAAATCTGTTTAATGAAGTAGAGCTTTTCATGGTGTGGAACAGGGATACAAAATTCTTGCAATGCACTCTTAAGTTTACAGCATGCTCTCAATTAATTGGAACATCATCCACAGGAGCTACATTTTAAAAGGCAGACCTATAGGTAAGGGAATCAGAAAATGGAAATGGAACAGAAAACATGGCAAATATAAGTGTGGTGAATGACACCCTAACAGAATTGTTCTGAGATGGATGGATGGATGGATAATGACATTTTGCCCTCTTATTTCATGGTTGAAGCATTGAAATACAGCTGCTATCTGTTATGCTTGCAGATACCCTCAACTCTCACTGCTAGAAAAGATAGTGTTCAGCTGCAGCTGTGAAGACTATGCAGGGGAAGTTGACCATTTGCAACAAATAACTTCAAGAGTTAGCCCGACCATAGGAAGTCATTTGTTCCTCATCCCAAGATGACATTTACCAGTTACTTTACAAATTGCAGAAGCACGATGACTTCTGCAGAGCAGTGACTAATGTTAAAACAAATATAATTCTACTATGACAAGGAAGGTGTTCACAAACTTCAGGAAGCAGTTTAAAATAAATTGATGTAGGTTTTGAATTGTCCACAAGTTGGGTTTAGCTTCCTTCCATTTACCTTTTACTGCATTAACATTTCTTTTGTGATGGCTGCTGCTGGGAACCTATTGTAAGTTTGGGCAATTAGGATTTTTGTTCCATCTGTCCCTCCCCTCAGTCAATACTGTAGCATCAAAAGAGGCCAATTCAGTGTAGGCTGGCTCTGCTCTAAAGCCAGCTAAAAGAGATGTTAGAATTCACTACTGCTCTGAGTGGAAAGGATGGGGGGGAAAAAAGCTATAATCATAAAAATGCTGTTTCAGGCTTGTTGAGTTCTTAAAATAATCTGACTTAAACCTCCTACACAATGCTCACAAGTCAGAGCATGGTAATATACTTCAATGTAGGTTGCCTCTCTCTCTCTAAATCCAAACTAAAATAGATGTTAGAAATCATTACTGCACTATGTCAAATACAGACTAGGACTGTAATCAGAGGGCTGAGGCTTCAGGTTTCAACGGTTCTTAAAATAATCAGCCTTAAACCTTCTGCAGGAATCAAAGCCTGGTCATTTATATTTTTGTAAGGCTGAGGATTCCATCACCTCAGGCTTCTCCCTGATAAAAAAGCAGCTTGCTTTTTTTTTTTTCCCCCACTGAAATAACTTGAGCATGGCAGATATTGGCAGGTAGAATGACACTAGAAACTAGGTACTTCATTTTTGTCAGAAGGTTAACTCCATGTGGAGTCAGGGTATGACCTCAGAACAAAACCCAAGTGCCTCCTCTTCACTGTGTTTTTACCTGAGCGCAGCAGATGTATATTAGCTACCTGAACTCAAAACTGCTTTGCAAAGTGAAGGCAATCCTTATATCCCACTATGGAGCACAGTGTTAAAGCAGGCAGCTTTGCTCCCTTACCAAACCATGAATTCCTAGTCTCCTCTTTTCATATATGCAATCCATGGGTTAACTGTTCAAATACAAACCAAAACAAAATAAGGAGGATGAATGTGATGGGGAGTTTACTCTACCTCCACCCGCCCAAGAGCTCCTTCTGTGTGACCAATTAGTTTGTTCTCTCTCTAATCCCACCTTGCTTCTGCCTCTTTATTTAATACAGGTTTTCTGTGGGTGCAGATTAACCACAGCAAGTAACTCAAGTATAAATACTTAAATACTTCTAACAGGGCACAAGCTATCTGTGATGCAGGCTATAGACATGAAAATAAGGTAATCTTCCTATTCTTTTGCAAATGCCCAGGAAAGAATATGCTTAACATTGTGTAATAACATCCGGACCAGGGGTGAGAAGGGTGGGAAGAGGCAGGGAGTGCCTCTGATGCTCCTGCTACACTGATGCATTCATTAAAGCTAAATCAAGCCCATGAAAAGAAAATGGGAACAAATAACCATACTTATGGGACATTTGACTCTTCTCATTTTTGCCAACATTCAAGATGCTAACTGTGCCCCTGGGATTTATCAGCATTATAAAATATGGTATGCTGTCTTTTGTTCACTCTGACAGTCTGAGAGTCATAGATGTACCTGCAACTTTAAAAAGGCGGTAAATCTCAAGACCAGCTGATTGCACAGGAAAGTTTGGATATGTCGGAACTACACGGTGCAAAACAAGAATACTCTTAGCATTATTATTACACATGTTAAAACCTTGTGGGTTTTAATGTTTCAGGTACAAATTCATTGAAATCTCATTCACGAAGGCAATTAGAGACTCAAGTGTTCCAGCAAAAACAACGCCAAAGCAAAGCAACTGAGTGAATTTATAGCATCAGATAGGACTAATGCTCAGTGCCATACACAGCTAACAGTGCTCCAAGAAAACTTTCCCATCTTGGTTTGCCATGGGACAGGCCTGGCCCACCTGTTGCAAGGTGTTCTTCCACAGTCAAACACCAAGTCTGAAGGCAAGTCCCAAGAAGCTGTGGGGTGGGGAAAGTCTCCTGGGAGATGGACGTGTCCAGAACAGTCCCACCACCATCTGCAGTCAGAAAGGACTTGGAAAAAATTCCTCCTTTGTCCTTAGCAAATCTGTTAATACAGGACTAATACACTTGCTCTCTTTCCCTGAATCCCTTCAGTTTATCCCAGCCATGCTCAGTTTGTGCATGCTCCCAGCTGAGTTAATCAGAATATATGCAAAGCAGAAGGCAGCACTAGAATAATACTATTTATGGGACTGAAATACAGTAGCTCCCAGGAAGACATTGAAATGGGAGAAGCCACCACAGTAGCGGTGGGAGAGGCTCCAGCAGAAGTGTTTGAGATATTCATGTTTGCCAACACCTAGAAAGAGCTGTAGGTTTTCCCCCAGCTTATTGTGCCCCTTCAGTCACAGGCCAAAACAGTTGGATGGAAGTGGTACAAAGCTTTGCAATGGTCACAGGCTCATGAGGAAAAGCACTTATGGTTTACCCCAACTAGAGCAGGAAACCAGGAGCCGCAAACCCTGGGTTAGGTGAAAAACACATTAAACCATGAATTCAGCTTTGAAGGAAGTATCAGAAGAGGCCTGTCTCATGGCAAGTGTGGTCACTGGATAAAAGAAAAAGATGGTCCTGAGAAAGTTTGCACTGGTATCACGTCCTAGATTAAGCCATAGCCTGGATGTCTGAAAGGGAAAAAAAGCAAGCTACTAAAGAGTTAATCCTAAACAAAAGGTTTCAAGTGCAAGGGAAAAGTGGCAACTGGTCACCCAAGTGACTTCAGGATATCCACACCACATTAATCTTGCATGTATACCTGTCTCCTACTTTAGAAATAATTTGTTACAAAGAGATGATAGGCTTGTCTCAGTAAGATAAAAGGTTTTAAGCTTTTCAAAACATGTTTTTTTTCTGTGTGAGAGAAGCATGGAAAAGGATTGTGCAGAGTTAAGTACCATCTACTCACATAAACCAAACAGGTCTGCACCAAACGAATCATGCCATAAACCTTGGAATTTTACAAGTAAGTTTTATATTAATTCTTTAGAAACCCTTTGTGCTTATGGTTTCAGACAGAATATAAAAGTACCATATAAATATCAGCACAATGTAGTAGGCAGCTGTTACATACTTTAACCATTCCCAAACAATTATAATAAACAGAGCAAGCATACTGAATTGCATCAGAGTGCCGTGCAGTAACCCTCCACCTTTGACTTCTCCTTCCTGCCATGTAAAATTAACCTTGTAATAAATTACTTGTAAAATGACAGAATCTGGAATGTTCTGGAAGGTTTTTGGTAGGCTGGCTTGGATAGAGATACTGAAACCACTTTTTGAATAACAAATAACATTCATGGCTGTAGGAGTCTCTCTACTTTGTTTTTAAACCAGCTGCAAAAGAGAATAACCACAACTATTCCGTTCAAAGCAGAAGGGAACCCAAAATGTTGACCCTACAGAAACGCTGGGAAGCAGTACAATCAGGCCTAGCAGATGAGATTTGCTTATTTGGCTTAAAACAGACAGAACACAAATAACTGCAACACTTGGGAGATTTGGGAGATACAATGGGGTGTCATTAAAGCCTTCCCTTATGGCAGGGAAGGGGACACAGCTTCCTGGAGTAGGCAGAACAGAAGGAAGGAAAGGTGGGAGCCTCCTGGAAGGCAACAACATGACTTGTCAAACAGAAAGTCACTTCTGGAACTGATGAACAGGCAAACAGTTTCTTATGGGTGGCCATCAACTGTCTGTCTCCTTTGCTTTCTGTTTATATACCTTTAACTCCATCCACTTGGATGTGCTCATTGCTTCAGGTGGGTGTAAAGATGAGCATGTGGAAAATTCACAGTCAAGAAGAACAACAACCTCTTTTGTGTGTTTACTAAACTGCTTTTATCCAAACGTGCAGTGCTTACAATACTCACAAAGTCATCTAAATTATGCAAGGACCACACACAATTCTTCTCATCAGGACTGATCTCACTTGCACATGGGATCTGGCTGTACATATGGATGCTGATTGGTGTGGGCTGTGTCTGGACCACTCCTGGATAAGGCACATGGTGAATCCCACAGGTCCTGTTGAAATTGTACTTTTATTTACAGTATGCTGTGATATGTGAGGTGGGGAGGACAAAATCTGCGGAGTTTATTTACTCTTTCTGCCCCCCCTCCCCCAGCTGATACTTGTTTGGCATTTCAGTCATCACATGTCTCCTAAAATTATATTAATTTGAATTTAAATACTGCCAGCCAGAGCTAGTCTTAACAATTTATATTATTTTCTCTGTAATAGCTAATAGTTTTAAAATTCTCCTAAAAATGTGAGAATTTCACAAAATTTATTTTCATGCTTTAAAACTCTTAATTAAAAAAAAAAAAATCTTGGACAAACCACTATCAGCCAGAGGAGCAATTTATGAATATATTACAATGATGTCACATCAACCTATAGCAAACTGCCAACAAAGTCTACTTTTTAACTACACTTCATATTAATACATCATCAAACAAGATGTTACAAGTGTATTCAAAGTCTTGAAAATATTTTTACTTTCTGCAATAAGATTTCTAGACACAGAAGCAATAACTGAATATAGATATCATCCTATGCATTAGAGTACCTTAGTCTTGGAAGAAAGAAAATCAGAAGAAATTATGGAAAAAAAAACGTTTTCCTGTAGCTTCCCCCTCAGTAGGCTGGCTTTCCTTTAGCATTAGATTTTGGTTCCTAGCAAGAAAAGGATGGTCAAGAGAAGAGAAACCAGTAATGCATTGATATTTAAAGATCTAGAAACCTGACCTTATAATGATCCCAATTCAGCCAAGGAGAAGCTGAGGAAAATGCATTTAGAAACTGAGGACAATACATAACATAAGGTGAAGGTTAACACAGGCAATGACTTCAGAGCACTTTTGGGCCCAGGCAATACAGTGACTGCTGAGCCTTGTATTGCCATTTCAGTGTGACAGGGTCAGAACATTGTACTGCCTCTTAAAAGATAGAATATGAGACAAAATTAAATATTTTGTCAGACAAAAAAATCCTCCTGGAGGACCTTCCCTAGTCTGTCAGCAAGTCTGTCCTCTCTCACAGCAATAAAACATCTGCAAGGCTCCAAAACTGTGTTTTGGAGAATTATTTCTGACATGGTGAATCATGATGTAAGCTTGAGGCAAGCAGGCCATCCCAACAAATTTTACTGCTAAATACTTGTCACAGGCTTGTGTTCAACATTTGAATTCAAATCAAGATTTCATGTTCAAAAAATTAGTATCTGTGATATGGCTCTCTCTTTATATCTATCTACCTGTTCTCTGAAATTCTGGTATGTGCTCGAGTCACATCACTGTCAGGCACACAGTTTATTGAATTTGCAATATTAATAGCACTGGATTTACTAGTAACTTGTCTCTTTCCCCTCTAACATCCTCTGAAGCTGACAATACAGATGTCCCCTCCCCACTGGCATTTTTCTCACAACACAACAAAAACAACCAACATAAAACCTCATTTCATAAGGCAGCTGTAAAAGGAGAGCTAGATAGAAAGCCTTAAACAACCTGTGTACTATTTCATCACCATCTGATCTATAATATAAAGCAACGACATATTTCCAAATTACAATCTTTAATGAAGTAAAAAAAGTTTAGAAAAATAAAAATCAGCTTTTATGGAACCCCCCAAAAGCAATGAAATGTTCAAAATGGTGACAAATCTTTCTAGAAGCAAGCTTATAAATTTACAGCCGAATTTTGGTCATCCATATGTTTATATCTACATTTATATCTCTGGTGCTTCTCATTTTGCTTCCATTTTGCACCAGAATACCTACAACCCCAAATACTGCTACACCATATACAGCCAGCCTGTCGCTCGTATTTTGAAGGCAACATGACATGAAAAGGTTCCACAGAGAATTTCAAACAGAGAGAAGCAGAATCAGTGGTTTCTAGTTTCCAGTTGCAAATAAAATTTTCTGGGAAAATTTACTTGAAAGCAGCCTTAAATGAAAATCTATATAATTAAGGGAAAGACCATTGCTTCAAACAGATTGACTGTCTTCAACAAATTTCTCTCTTTCTAGCTACTCAGATATGCTATATTTCCTAATTATCACCTTTTAAGGGCCATCTGGGCCCCATTCCTCACCATCAGGGGGCAATTCCATTTACATTGTTCATAGGCTTAGTCATGATCAAGTAGTCTGGTGGTAAAGTTCATTAGAAATTAGAAGAAAAGCATTAAAGCTCACACAGTAAACCAAGTAGCTGATACCTACATACCCACAGGAGAGATAAGCATTTAATGCATATTCTCACACGACTTAACAAGTCTTCAATGAGCATTTTTTTTATCAAACTGTTTAAAGAATCATTTGGACTGGTCCATGACCAGGTACATAATGAAAATTCAGTTCAGTCTCTGCATACTACAAAATATTTCTCAGTTAAAGAGAAATGAGTAATAAAATAATAATCTGTTAAATAAAATCATAATTTATTTACATCTGTAGGCCTGAAAAGTCTAATGAAGCTAATGTAATGATACTATTATTTCTTCTGTTTTTCAGATGTTTTGCTATGTTTTGCAAATCAAAGGCAAAATTTTTCTAGTAATTGAATTACATATATAAATACAGATGCATGCTCATACATTGTGTTGTTAAAAAATTTTTCAAAATTATAGAAACATAATTTTGGATTATCCATGTGAGAAGAGTTACTCTCTATTGTCATGCAGCAATAAATATCACTATACATTTCCCAACAGGTCAGTATAAAAATGCATGGGGCAGCAGAGGAGAAAAACTGAGCAAGTGCTTGGCCTTGTGCCTGGATCCCATAGCATAGTCAGTATACCATCCATTATGGCCTTCTCAAAAGGTTTGAAAATGGTATTTAAAAAAAAAAACAAGGAAGCTCAGAACATCTATTTCATATAAATGATGGATCCAAGGAAGTCAGCACTATGACTTTAAAATGCAGCACCCTGTACAGAAGTGCTGCAAAACTCCTCTTTAATATGGATTTTTTATCTCTGTAGTTTGTGCTTTGGGTCACTTCATACGCTGTAGCCTGGGAGTTACATGCCCATATTAAAGACTAACTACCACTACTTTTCTATGAAACCCTTGTGTAGCACTAGGGGAGTTCCTGGCAAACTGTGCTGAGACTCACGCAACAAAAATTGGGAATTAAGGACATATGAGTTCATGGACACTACCTGCTATCTTTCCATGTTACTTAATTCTGGAAATTTTTCAGTCAGCTTGAGAAAAACTGAAATGATCGTGTTAATGACAAAGACTTGTTGCTATGAAATGTGATACACTTTAATTTGAACACTATAAATATACTTTCCCAGCTGCATGAAAGTTACAATATTAGTGAGGTAATGTGCATTAGGTGCATTTCACAGTTTTTGGGTGAAAATGTAAATGTCAGCATATCATTGGCCATATCAAGAAGTGGTAGTCAGATATTAATGGCTAGATTTATCTTCTGAGTGCTGTAGGCCATTGCCATGTCAGTGGCCCCAAGATTCTGGAGTAATTGATTTTGATTTTCCAGTGCAGCCTATGAAACAGATAGGATAGCTTTAACTTTATTTCCTCAAGAACCTTTTATGACAATACACCTCATCAGGTATTCTACTCATCTCTTGCAACTTGGAGGACTGCTCTCAGAAGCTACATCTGTGAGCTAACACTTCAGGGAGAAGCACGTCCCAGATAGCAGCACCAGTACCAGCAGCTCTGGTCCTTGCTCGGGAGGGCACGGCAGTCCCAGGTAGGAATATCACTAGAAGGCTGTCCAGATGGCTACTGAACATTGCTGTGAAATACAAGATTTGGAAGCTTTAAATCCTCCTTTCTGATTTTAGGCAAGGTGAATAGAACAGCTGACTTCTTGCCTCACATTGGTGTAAATTAAACTTCATAGACACATGTAAATAAATGTAGAGATATTTCAGAAAGAAATCAGATCAGGCTTCTCTTCTGGATGGTTGTTTTGCCTGTCAACTCCTCTGGGAAGCACTGGCTCATCTTTCTGCTTGATGGGAGCATGGCTGAGCTGAGAAATCCCCACCACCTGCCAGCACCATTGTTTACCAAGGGCTGATTTTGCCCCTGGACTGAGAGTATACAATATAGTTTCAGATACCTCAAACAAATGCTTACAGTATGGCCAGTCTGCATGTAATGAGCTCAGAGTTTGCAGAACAAATTTTGCCATTTTACATTAAAAATATAGGTAATTTTCTAGCTTTTCACAACAGCTGTGCCTTTTACTAGAATAGCCCACACCTGCTTTTGAATAATTCTTTATTATTTTCACTGAACAGTAAAACTCCAGTAAAAATACAAGCCTTGAGTGGACCTATAAAGCCAGAAAATGCAGTAAAATGTCACTGCCATGTCACAGAATTACTTTACTACTTAACACTGCACAAGGAGTGTGTTTTCATAGTTGTGTTGAGTTTTAGCTACCTGGCTCCTACTGACTTTAATGGGAATCACACAGCTAAAACTCCATGTACCACTTTGATACTTCAAAGTAATTTTTCAGTCCCCTGGCGAAGGTCATAGAAATATTAAAAACTAAACCATTCTCTAAGGATCTCAGATTAAAGACTTGCATCAGACTTTATAAAAGTGATTGGTCAAATATATAATATACTCTTAATGTTCTAGCTCCTGGTTTGTTTTCTTTAGAAAGAACCTTTGTGATGCTTTTCACAAAAGACAATATAAAGCATAAAGAACAGTTCAGCAAGGCATAATAGGAAGACATACAGAAGAGTTATTTGATACGTTTTTACAGTGGTAAAGAGTTACTTACATTTTTGAATATTATGAGCAAATTCAGGGCAATTCTTAATTAAGACATTGTTGCAACTCTATGCTACTTGATTGCAAGCTATACTGTAACACAAATACTTCTATTCCCTTTGACATGTTCCCTGTCTTCTTGTGTCCCCATAATTTTAAATGTGGCCATAAAATTCCATTTCCATATTTCTTTCCTAAAGCAGGTTGACACAACTGCTCTTTCAGACCCCAGCACACACCTCTCCTCTGTAGCTGCTTAGTGGAAACACACAATCTTCTTTCTGCTTAGAGCTTTGACATCCTCATAAGCCCATTAGACTTGCCATGTTGAAGTCAAACTGTATCCACACTATCAGCTGTACAGATAGACAATGAGTAAAGGCATTAGGAAGGATGATGAAGTAGATATGAATTCAAGAAATCTGTATTAAATTTAGCTTCAGGTTATTGAAGGCACAAGCAACAACCAAGGTCACAAATTAATTGTTCATTTGGTGGTGTTACCAAAAAATATTTATATATAAAATCATCTACTAATATGATAACCTCAACAAAAATAAAAGCTCTTAACAGAATGTAAACAGCATATTCACAGAATCACACAGAATTATTTAAGTTGGAAAAGACCTCTGAGATCATTGAGTATAATCTTTGATCGTCGCCTTGTCAACTAGACCATGGCACTAAGTAAGTGCCAAGTCCAGTCATTTCTTGAGTACCTCTAGGGATGGTGACTCTGCCAGCTCCCTGGGCAGTCCATTCCAATACTTAACAACCCTTTCCATGAAGAACTTTCTCCTGATGTTCAACCTGAATCTCCCGACACAGCTTGAGGCCAATATCCTCTCATCCTATCGCTAGTTGCCTGGGGGAAGAGGCTGATGCCCACCTGGCTACAACCTCCTTGCAGGCAGTTGTAGAGGGTGATAAAATCACCCCTGAGCCTCCTTTTCTCAAGACTAAACAACCCCAGCTCCCTCAGCCGCTCTTCACAGGACTTATTCTCTAGACCCTAGTCTTCCCTGGGTCTTTTCTTCATACAGAACTAAATATCTTGTGTTTAAATTCCAAAACTGCAAAAGCAAAACTAGAAAAAACCAAATGCACACAAAACCAATAAAGAACAATTTAAGCATGCAGCAAGTGCCTACCATACCCTGATGAAGTATCTTCAGCCTTCCACCTGAAAGCAAACTGAGCTCACTAACCACACCAGTTCTCCTAAAATACTACATCCTACATAAATGCATTGCCAAGGCATGTGGAATAATACCATATTTATTACCAGTTAATCCCAGCTACAATCTCAAAAACATGAATCAGAATAAATATAAGCATGTGTAAATACACAAACTTTGAAGTGGACAGGCATGCCCCTCTAATACCTCCAAACTATTGCATACATATATTTAGGGAGAAAAAGCATATACATACATGCAACAGGTTTCTGGAAAACTGGAGGTTTTATTTAAGTTCCCATTGTCCCTACATACAGCAGTCAAGTAACAGATCAATTAAACTGAAATAACCTCCTGCTAAAGTCTTGAACACAAACCAAAGCACTGGGTTGATGCAAAGCAAGTGTTACCATCTTAGCCAATTCACATGAAAAATGACTGTGACAATATCATCACACTATAGGTATCCTAAAACAAAGCAGGTCATGTTTTGCTTTTTTTTGTCACAGGAAAGGCAAATTGATGCATAATTAACAATTGGCCAATGCAAATTTTTTTACATCTTTTAATTGGTGTTAATTAGATTAGAAGTAAATTTTCTTTTATCTCACCACTCTAATGCAAACTAATCTTCTCAGCAGCATGTCAAAGTTTCCCTTTTAATTAAACTTTTCAGCTGGGAACTTCAGCAGCACTCAGGAAGCAAAAGATATAATTTAAGGCACATGAATTGTGCTGGGTTTTATGAATGGAACATCAAAAATTTAAAGCAATTATTAAAAAGGCTGAACAAAAGATCAGAAATCTGAATTCCGTGGAGGCAACAGTGAGCTTTTAAAGCCACATTGAGAATGTGTCAGCAGCACTCTCCAACCACCCCTTCTACATTCAAATCTGTCCTTTTACAAAGGAACTACCCCAAATGTAAAACATCTTCTGTGAATTAACTTCTTCATACTGCTTCCCCCAAAATATTGCAGCTCCTCTAAGATTGTTAACGTGCAGAATAAACCACAAAATACATTTAATATCTTTTATGGGAAGTTGACCTGAAATAAAATTTTATGTAGTTAAGGACTTTTGATAGTTCTTCATCCAACTTTTTTCTCTCTCTATGGGGCAATGGTGATTGAAACCTAATGCCTGCTGCACAAAAAGGCCATAAAATGTTTTATGCAGAAGTAAAACAGTAGCCATTAAGTTTTTGCTATGATGTTTGAGTAGATATGCAGCATGAAAACATGATAAAAGAGCTATAAACTGATTGTGATCAAATGCAATTACGATGACTTCTCTCCAATGAATGACATGTACTAAATGCACTTACAGTTCCTTGCAAAATTACTTTGGGCAAAGGACCAAGAAAACACTATATCCTTTTTACGAACGGCAGCTTGCCAGGGAAATCGCAAACACACAAGCTTTAATATCTATGGCCCAAAAGCACTTGGGAACTCATTAGGAAAAGGTTAAAAAGACTCAGTTGTGAAAGACCATTTTTTTTTTTTTGATTAGAGAAGCATCCTGGAGAGTCCAGCATTTGAGGTATTAGGAAGAAGTGCTCCTGGAGAAAGCGGAGAGGAGCTCTAGGAAAGGTGGGTACCAAACTCATCACATTTTGACCCCATGACAAAAGTATACTGCAGAAAAAAAGCAAATTGTTTTGCAGTTTTTTCTGTTAAAGGTTTATATCCTGCCCTGACAGAGGACTGGTGAAAATGGCAACATGGCCCTAAAAACATAGATTTTGTTAGGAATAATGTCTTTCAACACTGGAAAGTACAAGAATTGAGACAGAAGCTGACAGATTCGAAATCAGATGAATCTGAAGATTCTTTACTATGAGAGTGGTAAGGCACTGGGACAGGTTGCCCCATCCCTGGAAGTGTTCAAAGCCAGGTTGGAAGGGGCTTTGAGCAACCTGGTCAAGTGGAAGATGTTCCATTGGAACTAGACGGAACTAAAGTCACTTCCAACAAACCATTCTGTGGTTCTATGAGTCTGTGAAGTACACTGTTTTTTAAAGACATATAAGAACCGAGATCTTGGAAGTTTCATCCTTTTGATTGTGTTTTGGGATTCTGATTACATAACCTGGCTTAACTTTTACTCATCCAAAGGATTTCTATATTTAGAGAAGTCAGATCAAACCCCTGGATTTCCTAAGGGGTACACTCCAAGGACACTCAGGTTTTGAAAGTTTCAGAAGGTGCTGAGAAGTGTCAGGTCTTTTTATGGGTAACAAGATTTAAGGAATATGGTGTAAAGATGTTTCAAGGAATCCCTGTGCCAAAACCAAATATGCAATAATAATGTGTCAACAGCAGTAATTTCCTCCAGGGTGAAACTGCCCTGAAGTATTTTGAAAAGCGCAAACCTGGTAGCACTTTTTCTATTGTGCCATCATTTTCTATGTCTACCTGGAAATAAAGGGAATGGAAACCAGGACCAGAACTTAAGGCATTTTCCTTTTTACAGGACAGACAAAATAGAGTTGGAGATATAGATGTAAATTTTCCTGTATTTGTATTTAATAAAGAGAGTGATGAAAAGTCAACAAATTGTCACTTTCATTGTCTAAGAAAGTACAATTATTACATTTAGGGACACCTAGAAAGTGCGGAATTAACTGCTGATACTTAGTACAGGCACTTCATGGGCTACCAAAACATTGATACTATGATACCCAGGAGCACACTGAGGAGAGAACTGAACCTCCATAGTGAAGAGATAAATTCCCATCGCACCACCAGGATCCATTTTAATGGAAGCCTAAGATTTCATTAATTTGATTTTATTTAGTTAGTTTGATTTTATTAACAGGTTATAGACTTGCTACCAAGATGAATTATTTATCAAAGACAAAAAATAGAAAAAAAAATACTAACCAGGTTTATTCTAATCTCATACTAGCAATGCAGATCAGTTATTTTTATAGTGAGGCTCAGGTTAAGGGGTTATCAGCCCTTTTAATATAAACTTCAGATTTATAACTTATTTTAAAGTTAACTAAACATTTCATTGCTATATAAGGCATCATTGTAAGCACCTCTTAGTTTATGGTAGAGTAGAAATCAGAAAGGACAGAAAAACTCCTTTCTAACTTAGAGCACTCTTAGCCTGTCTGAAAAATGTCATGTAGATACCAATAGCACCAGTAAAAGGGTGAGGAAACACACAGTAACTTGAACTCCCTGCTCAAAAAGCCAATAAATCTCTCTTTCTAAAAACCAGAGCACACTCGGCCTTCTACTGCCTTATTAAATCATAAACCACAAACAAACATCAAAGCATTGCTGCAACTTCATATAATTACTATAAGACCTCCTAGACTGTGTAAGAAGATGGGAGGAAAATCTGCATCTGAAAGAGCCAATGTTCACTGCTCCAGAAGCAAGGCTGGGATGCAGCACTGGGCTTTGGTGCTGAGGCACCTCCCTCCTCAAAAGATGGGCTTTTTTAATTCTGTATATCAGCTTATTAATATTATCAATTTTGCAACAGTGACCACCAGTCAGTAATTATTAAAGGTAATTAAATTCTACTGATATTTCTAGAGAAATGTCCATACCAAGATGTAGCACTCATGGAACAAAATCCTTCTACAGCAGTGTGTTAAATAACAGTATATTAAAAAATTGGAATAGTTAGACTCATGATACACTCACTCTCTTTTTAAAGTGTGTTAATATGGTGAGGAATAGTCCCTTCTCTAGGTTTTTAAGAAGAGTTCAGATTCATCACTGCTAAACTTCTACTCCTTAGATAAGTGCAAATTGCTCTTGGGCATGAACTGGTCCTCAGCAGTGGTGTGCATGGTGGGGAAGACATGAAACAGTGGTGCTAACAGTTAAGATTGTACAAGGAAGAAGGAGTGACACAGCCTGACTCTGCCCAGTGTTCTCCAGTAGTGGGATGAGTTAGATATTTGCTTTGCTGGTATTTAGCATAGCACGAGCACTACAGTTCCTTCACAAAGGGTAGGGAAGTGCTAGAAACCCTGGTTGACTCCAGTCTGGAGGAAGCTCCCACTTCTCTGGGTATTTTGAAAGCTGCATTTCCACCTGCACCAAATCCAAATACACAATATGCACTAACATCCAAGAATAACCTTCAGGTGTTTATCTACTGGTCCTCAGTCAAGGGAACAGCAGCAGTGGTTCAAGGACTTTGATGGGCTATATTGATGTCTGCTGTAAAGCTAGAGTTAGAGCTGCATGAACAGTGCAGCTTCAGCTTTCTTCATTTCCAAATTTGAGGAACTGATGGCAGCATGCTGCAAGCCTGAAAATTAATGCAAGTGTCGGACTTGCAAATAATACTTAAACTCCTCCAGAAGAATGACCACTTAAACCCTAAAACTGAGGAGAAGCCATCAGACAAACATCTGATTATGAAGAATTACAGTAATCTGATCATTTAATTCTTGAAACTTCTGGAGCAAGCTCTGTTTCTTGACAAAAACCCTTCTGCTTTCTCTTCCTAAATACCTGGCCATTATGATCTTGCCCATGTCACAAGTGTCTAGCTATAAAATCCTGAAAAGGATTTTGTCATGCATCAAAAAATTCCTTTTTGATGTGAAATGGAAGATTTGGTGATACTGAAGCTTATATGCAATAGTGAAAATTCCCCACAAAAGCTGTAAAACGTCCATGCAGACCAAAACTCTTGTTTTACTTATTGAAACCTTTTGCTAAGCCGCTGCTTTGGGAGAGTGATACAAGGAGCACCATGCTGCTACCCTCCAACATAAAGTATCTGGTGGTGAGTCTCTTGCCACTCACTCAGCCCTCATCAAACTACCTACTCCAAAACGAAATGATCTTTGGCACACACGAGTAAATTGCTGCAGCACAGACATATCTGGACAGTAATTAATCACTTTGAATGCTCAATGTGTTTGGATATAAAATTAAGAAAGTCGGGTTGTTAAAAAATGACAGATTTAAGCACCATCTGGGCTCTGTGGCCACAGTGGCGCGAATTCCAAAGGAAGGCTTAACAGTGCATGATCCGAGAATCCCATCTGTCTTAGCTGAAATGAAACAAATAAATAAATAAACTGGCAGTCTCGTTTACAAGGCTTTCCCAAGTTTCCCAATTTAAAAATCATCTTGCAATAGGAAATGATGTAGAATTAAAGGTATTACATCTTCAAAATTAATTTCATGCCTTTTACATATATTATTAATGTATTACACCTCTGTGGAAAAGTCTCTCTATAAGTATACCTATATAGATCACACATTTTGAGACAGCATTTCCTACCACGAGTATGTTTTCATAAAAATATAGTGCTAGTAAAGAATCCATGTCATATGACTCTACTATCAATTTGGGGAATCCAAAGTTCCTTTGTGGCGCACAAAAACTCCCTTTCCTCCTTCCCCAAGCCACTGATCACCCCCACTCTCCCACGGTAGCTCTGCCTGTGGATGAAACGCATCCTCCTTGGTTCCCAACAGACCTCCCTCTGGCCATCTTGCTGCAAGGGTAGAAGCTGCACAAACTAAAGTCACCTGCAACTAGTTAACCTGCTGGATGTCTTCAATAAAACTTGCCTGGCATGGAAAGGTAAATAAATAAATCATCCAAGACAGATGAACACAGAATATGAAAACCACTATTGGCCTCAGTAAAGTAATGCAAAATCCTTCGGGCATCACTGAGAGCTCACCAAGATGACAATATGTATGATGAGTTTCCATACAGCTCCACGTACAAAACTGCTGCACATTTTCCACAAAATCTTCTATAGGAATTTGCTACAAATTATAAAGAATAGAAATAAAAAGGGGAAAGTGTGATTATTCTTAAATCTTTCAGGAGATGTTTAGCAAGAAGACGATCTCTGCATAATCACAGAAATGAAGGAATCTGGACAAATCACACACGAAAGCAATCTTCTGTACAACAAAACAATGTCAGGCCCTGATGCTGGGAAGTGCCAGGCAGCAGCCGCCACTTGCTCCATCGAAGCTGCTCTGCAGGAAGGTCTCAGCACCTCCTGTGGTTGGGCTCTGGGGCCCTGTAAAGGTAAACTGGCAAGGACTGCCCTGCTACTCTGTGCTCCTCCATTACTGTTGGTCTGCTACTGAAATAAACGAGATTTACAGCCGTAATAACAGAACCACAGTGACTGATGGGCGGGCTCTGCCTCAGGTGATGGGGATGGTGAACGGTGAGCACAGCACCACAGTGCAGAGGGTGACTGGCACAGCTCACCTTGACATTCCCATGCATCCTTCCTGGGAGGGCTGTTTATCTGAGACACTTTGAGAAGTCCTGTTTTTGGAAGATGACAACAAATGCAAAGTACTATCATAATTACTGTAATGCACAATTTCAATCAACAACAAATATTTTCTTAATAAACACTATTTATGAATTGTCAGACAAAAGATACTGTTGCATAAAAGCAAATATACTTCCCAAAAATGGGCATTTATTTTTCTCTATAAATAAACCAGCACGTGCTTACAAATTTTTCTTCGTTTATTCATTTAATCAGCTTTAAAATAAGACAAAAATATGTCTTTTTATCTGTAGAATTTTGAAGGGATGTAAATCCCTTGGAGTTCAAAAATAGGCACGGAGAACTTCAAATAGGCTGAAAGAAAATATTACATTTAATATATTCTCATATTATTGGATGGCCTACTAAATATAATATTTTCACAACATGGTAAAGTAAGTTATGCTATAAATAACATACATTTTACTCCTCTATAATTTAGTCTTTATCACCTTGGTACTTCCATTATTAAGACTTTATACCAGATTTTATGTGTGCAAAACTGATACAAGTTTCCCTGTAAGAGAGTTTTTGTAGTGGTTGAGTAAGAAAATAATGAACTCAACTTAATCCTCATCACTACACACCTTCTTAGGAACACAATCCATAAAACGGTAAGCATTTTCATATTGTGTTGTGGTGGTGAAGGCAAGCCATGCTCGATGCCACCTGGACTAGAGTCATACAGCACATGGGCTACTGATCATTTGCATTGCATTTGGTATCATCTCCTCCAATTACAGAACAGCTGTGTAAACTGAAAGGGAGGGCAACAGGGATTTAGGCTGGCGTTTGAGGAGCAAACACACATCAGAGAGGACAGAGGGAAGAAGGGCCAGTCAGTCCAGCTGCAGCTCCAACTCTGGACAACAAGCATCCCTCTGCTACCCCCACAGAAAGCAAAAGCAAAGCACCTTGGGCTGTGGGACACACATGGGGACACAGCAGGAACCAGCACTGAGAAGCCCGAGGAAAGCAGAGGAAGAGTGTAAGCCAGCTTGGCCAAATTATTTCAGACAGGGCACAGCACAAGGGGCTACCAGAGACAAAACCATTGCTCCAAACAGCAGGCTTCGGTCATAGAGACCGCCTGGGTGCCACAGTGAGGAGTTGGATGTACAGCGATCCCTGTCCAGCGGGTAGCTGTGGGGCCAGGGAGCTGGAATGGGGTGGGAGAGGCAGTGCTGGGGCAGCCTGCAGGACCGGCCGGGAGCACGTGGGGCCTGAATCCCACCAAAAAAGGATATGGCATCTTCTACTTTGGGCTTGAGAATGTTTCGAGGTCCCTGGGCGAAGTGAAACCTGTCCGTAGCTTGCAGTTTTTTGACCGATAAGAGGGCTTGAAATGCATGTCCACCTGGTAGTGCTCTGCACTTCCAGAAGGAGTTGTAAATACTTGGAGAATTCTTGGATGAAAGGAGTTAAAATATAATTACCATAAAGGAAAACATGTAAGAGGTTTCCTTATGAGGAATGTCTCTTGCTTTACATAAATTTTCTGTGCAAATTAACCGGGGGTCATTTAGCCACATGAAAAAAATTAGATCTCGTTAAATGTTTGCATTTCATCGAATGCTGAAATCAGCTGGACAACATTTCTGAAGAGTTTGACTGCAAGAAGTGAAACTTAGGGGAGCAAAAGGTAAAATAAAAGTCTTTCCTTAGCGCTGAACCCAAATTATGGTGAAATCGAGTTAAACAACAGCATGTGTTGGTGCTAATTTCCACTCTCAGAGGCAAATTATGTTTGAAATTCCCCGACCTCGCTGTAATTACCCAGCCGATATCGGCTGCCTCAGACCAGGCACGGCACCATTTCGGCGACGAACTCTTACAGAAGCGACGAAGCCACCAAAGTTATACGAAGATTAATAGAAATCTGAACCGCGCTACATCTAAAATAAACAAAAGCTTTTGTAGCCGTGCTGAAAGGCTCATAAAAGTAAACTACAACCCCGGCAAAGCCTTTTAAACTGACAAAACAGGACGGCAGAGGTCAGGGAGGCAGGCGGGTCAGCAAAGCCCTGCCTGCAGGTTTGGGGGGTGCTCCATCTCCCCGCTCACTCGCTCGCTCACATGGGGGCCTCGCCGGGGCCGGGGAGAGACCTCACCACCGCTCCTCCCTCCGCCGGAGCAGGAACACTTGAACTGCCCTTTTGCCTCAACAAAACTTTAGTTTGCTGATTGGGCACGAAACAAAAGAAAGACAGCGGGACGCGATTTATAAGGGGGCAGGGTAGGCTGACATGCTATTGTACTGCAGAGGTATCCACAAGCTGTTAATTCCATTTTAACATTGTTAATAAGACTGTTAACACATCTGACTTTGTTTAGAGACTTTGAAAACATCAACAAACTAAACGAAAAACCAAACCAACCAACCAAAACAAAACAAAACAAAACAAAAAAATCAAGAACCCTGCCCCCACTAGAAGTAAAATATGATCTTTTCAAACAGCATCAAACATCCAAATGTGATGCTTCTGCCTGTCCGGACCTGGCAGCGAGGAGGAAGGATGCCAGAGAGGCTCAGGGACGTGTGTCCACAGATTCTTCATTCCCTCGTTACATCATTTAACTATTCGCATTTTCCAGGTTAAATTTAAAGGACTCGTTTCTAACACCATTGACTTTTTGAGAAGGAGAGGGAATAAACCTGGACTCCCCCTGCCGCGCACACCTCCTCTCCCTTGCTCGCACTTGCACGCAGGCAAATGTGCAGATTTAATCAGTGTGGAATGTTTTAAATGAATAATTGGGTCTGACAGATTTATTGCAGTTAATTTTGCAATAGAATGGAAAAATGTTTGGATCTCAGCCTTTAAAGTATTAGGAAAACAATTAATCCATCACATAACGGAAATTCCTGTATTACACCCTCATGTCCAATTAAATAATGTCAAGTAATCTTACATTGTAAAACGTTGAAAATTGAAGCTCAAATAATTGAGGGAAATATGTTTTAATTTTTTCAGAAACCTCGAAACAAAAATCATGTCAAATTAAAATCAGATGCTTCGATAAAAGGCTTTTTCCTTTTGTTGAATCTGGATGAGGAGATTTTTTAAAGAAAAAGAAATCTAACAAAGAAAAAAACCTAGTCTTACTCAAAAAAACATTGATTTCTCTTTTGTTCTTCAGGTCTTGCATCAAGAACGCTGCCTTAGAAAGGCAATCTCGAAGCAAATCAAATGCTTTAGGATGAAGTCTGCAACCGCAGAAAAGAACTTTGAAAGAAGATAATCAGCACTTCTCTTTTCCATCAGGCAGAGGGGCTGATTCCAGGGTACTTACTCAGACACAACTCTCCGAGACTTCAAGCCGTGTTTTGCTTGAATAACGTCCCGTAGGATCGAGTCCCCAGTTTAGGACCGACTGACAACAAACCTGTGAGACTGAAAGTAAGCGGGATTCGTTTGGCTTTGTTTACAACCCAAAGCTGCTAATGCTGTAAAATTGCTCAATGTCACACTCCATCTCCTTTTTATTAAAAGTAAAGTAAAAAAAAAAAAAGCCTGCAAATCAAAGAATTTTTCCAGAATAACAAAACCACAGACTCACAAACGTCTCGCCTGCCCCTGAAATTTGAAACTTGGCAAATTTATCTCATTCGGCTGCTGTACAAAAGGTCCCTGAAGCGTGTTACAGTAGGGACCCGCGAGCTTCCCAAATACTTTGGCTGTTTCTAAACTAGGGAATACGGGGCTGCGGTTTCAGGGTTCCCTCAGCTAGAACGAAATGAAAGCGGTGGTGAAATTTTAATACCGCGGAGATTTAAGAGGAGCACGTCTGGCTGTTTTTACAGGGGGATTGCCGACGGTCCTGTGGCAGGCGAGGTAGGGAGCACAGGGACAAAAAAGGGATTGGAGCACGTGTCGCTACAGAAAGGCAGCAAAAAAAAAAAAGTTGGAGACACTGAAGAAGGAATAAATATAAAACATAAGGAAAGATCCTCCTTCTAGCATGTCAACGGCAAAAATAACGAACAGAAATCTCATGTCGTATTTATGGGCAATAAATACTGCAATGACTTGCTGGCACCTTCGTTAAGGCACTGTTGGCATGTCTGGGCAGATGAAAATGGGGATTACACTAAATGAAAGAAGTGTAAGACTTGGCCACCACGGTTCAATTTGTTTTTCCAAATACAACACGGTGCTTATTTTGCTGATTTCTTACAATCTTGATGTTCTGGATACCCACATTGCCACCCAACTATTTCTGTTGCCATAACAGCATCAAAAATTAGGTCCTCGATGTCTTTTCTAATAAAATAATTTTGGGACTTGGGAGCTTCCAAAGGCGGGACAGTTTCTCAATTTAGGCAGCTCACACCTTTCTCACAAAGAACCTATTTGTTTCTGTTTCCGTAAGAAAAACAAAACAAAAAAAGGTAATTTGAAAATGATGCCCTCTCCTTCCCTCCTTGACTTTGGAAACAGGCCTGTTGCTATAAACAGTTTTTCTGGGGGACTTGGATTTTCAAGGAACAGGCAACCTACAGCAGCCAGGGGACCACCTCCTAAGGCTTACAAGTACCGTATATGCAGCTCAGCGTCTGAAATAATGGCCAAGTTTTCACCAGCTATCCACGGGTTAGGTTTTAAGATCCTCCAAAAAATTAAATATACAACCAAAATTTACTAAGAAAGTGTGATAATGCAGTGTATTTTGTATCCGGTCACTTGGGAGATCCTCATCCCTCCATCAAGGCGACTGGAGCTTTCTTTGGGAACTGCCCCTTGGCATGGCTAATTTTTTTTTGTTTTGTTTTGTTTTCCCAGATCAGCTCAGAATGAGTGGAATAAGAAAAAAACTCCAACGAACCTTTGGCTCTTTACCATTAGATAAATTGGATTCCCAGCACAAACAGCAAAACAATGGCCAAAAGGATGTGACTAACAAACGCCGAGGGAAGAGTCAAGCTGCCTTCTCTTTGCATATGCAGCCAAACAGAAGTCATTGGAGTTGGGATCTTTTTCCCCCTTTCTATTTAACATATCTGTGCATTTCAATAAGTTGAGAGAAACAATGCCCGGCTTACAAAAGTTGCAAATTAATGGGAATACTTTGCAAAATGCGGATAGCCCATAACATTGGAAGATGTTTAAAAGTATTTATCTTTGGGGTTGGTTTTTTTTTTTTCGGGTTTGGTTTGGTTTTTGGTTTTGTTTGGCTTCGGGTTTTTTTTTTTTTTTTCTCATGAGGAAAAGGAGAGGGAGAAATCATAATCCTCTAGGAAAATAATCTTTGATTGGGAAGAAACCGTGCCCGTGAGACTTCACGGGACAAAACCGGTTTGGGCGTATATTTTGTAAAAGAACAAATAGCCATTTATCTCACAGGCTGGCCAAAGCCAGAGAGGGAATTCTCGCTTTTGTGCATTGATGATCTTCAGCCAAATATAAGTATTTCTTGTTCTCGCTGCCTACGGCGGGCAGGCACCTGCACACCTGCACTTCGAAAGGGAAAAAAAAATCCCTTTTTCGCTGTTACCAGTGGCGTTTCTGTAGTTGCTAAAGAAAGCAGCGAGACGGGAATCGCACCCTTTACGAGCAGGTTGGCAGCCCATGTCGGAGGGCGTCCGCCACGCTCAGGAGAAGGGAGGGCAATCCTCCCCACGCGGGAAAAAAAACTCCACAACCTCCTCGCTAAAAAAACAAATCAAAACAAAACAAAAATAAAATAAAATAAGACGAACAAACAACTCCAAAACAAAATCACCAAAAGCAAATCACCTGACCCTTTAAAACCCTGACGTGCCTGTATGGAAATGTCTGCTTTCCGGACACCAGTGGGGCGGGGGTCGTCGCCCCTCGCTCCGGGGTGACACCCCCCGCTCCCGGACACGCCGGGCGGGGAAAGCAGGGGCTGGAGCGACACCCACCGGCCGCGCCGCGAAGTGCAGCCCCGGGCCGTACGCCCCGACGGGCAGCGGCCGGGCAGGGATGCGGGCAGGGATTGCGGGCAGGGATGCGGACAGGGATTGCGGGCAGGGGTGCGGACAGGGATTGCGGGCAGGGACGCACGGATGCGGGCAGGGATGGGGACAGTGGCTGGTACGGGTGTGGATGAGGGCAGGCAGGGGTGTGGGCTGTGGCAGGCAGTGCGCTTGGAGGGGTAGGGAAGGGGCGGGTAGAAATGTGGACGGGGCAGGCTGGGATTCGGGCAGAGTGCGCGCAGGACAGAGAGGAATGTGTGCTGGGGTGCGGGCAGGGGGCAGGCAGGAAAGCCATCAGCTCAGCATTCCTGGCTGGCTTTAGATGTCCACAATTGTTCCCCCTTCCCTCCTGGCGGGGTGAGGGGGGAAGCAACCACTTCAAAGAGGAAACTTTCTGCATGAGGCAAAGGCGAGAGTTGTTGTGTCTCTCCCTTCCTCGGACTATTATTATTTTTATTATTATTATTATACTCTTGGTCTTTTTTTTTTCTTTTTTTTCCCCTCTTTTTTTTTTTTTGTCAGCTTGCTAATGAAGCTGTTGTTATTCCTGGGAAAGGAGAAGGCAACACGCAGTGAGGGAGGCGTGCGCACCGATAACTCCCTTTCCAATTTGTTTTCCCCTGAAGAAAATGGAAAATATCTCGGGCGAAGGAATTGGCCAGCACCATTCTCTGCATCCTCAGCTCCCATCCTCGCCCCCGGCGGCGGGGCTCTGGGGTGAGCCTCTTCAGCCCCAGGCCAACGCGCATCACCTTCCAGCACCTTCTGTCTGAGGATTTTCAAAGGGCTGCACAAACATTAATTAATTACCCGTGCTCCATATCTGTGCAAACGGGGACCCGGGGATCCATTTTACAGATGGGGAACTGCTTGCACAAGGAGACTCAGTGAGTCACTGCAGTAGAGACAGAAATGAAAATACCAATTTTCCTCATCTTTACATATAAAACCCATTGACCACTTTACCGTTCTAAAGGAAGGGGAGAGATAGGCTGATGGGGAAATTAATTCCCCATCTCGCATTCAGCCTAGAGACATACAAAACCTAACAGAGAGGCATAACAGGGAGCTCCCTCACATTCACGCCCATTTGCCCCAAGTCTTTTAACCCCAAATGCTTTGCACAGTCAAAACAAGACCGAGAAAGAATTAAAAATCATTAGGAGGAGAGGGAAACTAATTTGAAAAATCTGGGCACGGTCATAGCTGCTCAACTGAGCCTTTAACCAGCTGAAGAGGCAGTTTGGTAGAGAGAAAGGAGAGGGATGTCCCTGGTGTTAGGAACTACAAAGGAGGAGACTCCAGCATCAATACGGGCCAGAGTGTGGGAGACAGAGACAGGAGACAAATATTGATGGGAACGGGGGGGGGGGGGGTGTCACGGGGATAGATGGGGACCAGATTTTCCAGGGCAACTGAAGATGTAGACAGGCACCTGGCATGATTTTTAAAAGCAACTGAGCAACATAGGTACCTAAATCCCACCAATTTCAGTGGATGGGAGGATGTCTAACCTGCTTATGCTCTTTTGAAAATCCCATTAAGTGCCAGCTGCATGTTTAGGAACCCAAACACATTTGAAAATTTACTGTAACGCTTCAGGATGGATAAATTTTAAGAGTGTAGCACTGTTGTGCCGATGCCAAGAATTAAGAAACAAAGCCAGGTTCCCTCCCTGCCCCCAAAGGAATCTGTGGGTGAAGAAATACAAGAATATTTCTTTCTATTAAAAAATACAATTTTGCATTTTCACACTTAGCCTTCTTCATTTCTAGCTCCTCTCTGTCTTTCATAATAAACCAACTGGACTGAGCAGGGATTTAAGGCTGAAAACGAGTGACATTGCTAGGCTCCTGGCACAAATGAGCGTGTGGCAGTGGGGGGGGTGGGGGGGCAGAAATAGATGCTGGGGGGAGACAGGTAGTGCTGGGCTATGCAGAGAGGCAGCGGGGCAGCAGGGGACACTGCCGGGACACTAATGTGTCACTGCAAACGTGGGGAGGGCAAGAGACAACAGGCAGGCACCACAAAGCAGCTTTGCCGTGATGCTCAAATGCAAAATGATGTGACTGAGGACACCCTTTACTTTGAGGGGGTGCTCTGGGGCAACTCTTGTTAGCATAAAATAGGTGTATATTGCACGTACATTGTTAAGAATTTCAGCATTAATGATATATGGATTATTTTTTTCTGAATCAGGGTGATTTTGCCAGCATGGATTTTCCTGTAAATTCTGATGCTTTAATGTATATTTTTTTTAGAAATTAAATCCTGTTAAAGCAGTATTGTTGAGAGATCGCCAGACTTTGTCATAAGTTCACTTTAAATATTTAGTTAGCAGCTGCATCTTGATCACTGACAAACTTTAAAATCCACAGAATAAAATCTTAAACAAACAATTGCGTAAAGACAGAGACTTTCTGAAAGGGTCTTCAAAAATCCCCACTATTTCTAAAGCATTTTAACACCACCAGCTAAACTGACACAGCAAACCCATTGTGTTTTGCACCAGTTTTGTTTTGCTCTATACAGCTGTGTTTTCACAGATGCAAAACCATGTGTCTTCAGCAAAAGGTCTACTCTTCCCTTCAGATGTGAGCAAAGATCAAAGGTTCAAACACAGAAATACAAGCTCCTTTTCCCTCTGGAACATGTTTTTATTTTTTGCAGTGGCTCTAAACCAGAATTTCCATCTGTTGTCCTTATGTAGTGTACAGGTTAACCTTAATAGCCAGGTTTGTGATGCTGTTATCTCAACCAAGAAGCACAGAGATGAATCACTCTCGAATGCAGGCTCTGAACATCTCACCAAGCAGCAGAAACAGGGCTGCCTCAGACAACCAGCTGTCATTTCAGAGGTGGTGTCTCAAAGAGATTTGTTCCTTCATTTCCAAATGAAAATTAGGAATTTCCTGAATATTATATGATTATGGTCACATTTAGAATCCTCCAGCCCTAATCTCTGTTGTAATAAACTGGTGTAATTCCTTGGATTAAATGTTAGCTTCTCAGTTTACAGCATGAGAGATTTAGGCCTATGGCATTTAAACAGCATCACTTGATATTTTGTCTCTGCTTCTCCATTAAACTGGCTGGGAACAGTCTTGGAATTAATGTTTGCATGGAAGCATAGAATGGCTTGGGTTGGAAGGGACCTAAAAGATGCTAGCTGTTTGGAAAGCTCCCTGAATTGTTGCTGTTTCTGTGACTAACAGTGAACAACTTATCTGTGCTTCACAATACCGTGGTAATAAATAAATAATTTTTTAAAAAGTAAAATACTCCCGGTAGTCGTGCCCCAAAAAATAGCATTAAAGTGATGGAAGCAGCTTCTGTGTTTAAGCAGCTCCTCCGCCGGGGCGAAGCGGCTCCGCCGGGGCAGCATTGCCATCTAGCGGCAACCCCTGTGCCCGACGGGGACCCTCCGCCCTGCCCTCGGACACGTCCTGCGGCCACCCCCCAGCTCCTCAGCCTGCAGAACAACCACGAGCTGTGAGAAGACACGTCCTGCGGCCACCCCCCAGCTCCTCAGCCTGCAGAACAACCACGAGCTGTGAGAAGACAGCCCTGGAGCTGCAGGCGCGGTGCAGGACAAGGCAGGTGCCCGGTCGGGAGTGAGTCCACCACCGCTGAGGAGCCGGAGCAGCCACCGGCTTCCTCACGCCACTGCAGAGCTACACAGGTGTTTATATCGCTGCTACGTCCTAATTCACACCACTCCAGGTGTGGGGCGCGTACATGAGCCACAAGAAGGATCGGCATCGCAGCTGCCAGCAGGGAGGTCACTGGGTTAGGCGATAGCAGTCACAGCCCCTTTGTGCTCCCAGCAGCACTCATCCCGAGTGGCTCCACACCGGCAGGAAAAGCCACAGCTGGCATCACCCAGGCCGTGTGGCTTTGCCCACATGATGCATGTGCCACTTTTGGCTTTGTGCTTGCAGAGGATCACCTGATCCCCAGTGTAAGTGTGGGCAGCTGTATTGGTCTACAGCATCTACAAGCAGCTGGGTAAATCCTTGGCCCCACGTAAAGTGGTGACAGCACCATGATTTCACTTGTTGCAGAGACTCCTCGTGTGATGGAAATCTCAGGGAGCGAGCAGGTGCTGGGACTCACTCATGAGAAGCAGGGCTGGTGGGTGGCACAGCTCAGCAGCCCAAGCCCTTTGGGGGCACCAGGCAAAGGGCAGCTGTGGCATCACACCAGTCCACACCAGCTATCTCTTATGGAACTCCAGCACCAGCCACATGTCTTGGTAACCTGCTGGGATGGGATAATCATTATCAGAGATGGTCCTTAGTTCCATTTGTGGCTCCGGCAGTTAGGATTGCTACCAGAGGATAGATGCCCCTGCCCATGGTGATGGGAATCTTCTTGCAGTTTCCCCTTATGCAGTGGCAACTCTGTGACAGCAGGATGCACACCAACTCACTCTTTCCACAGCATGCCTTCCCTGGAGCTGCCCAGCAAGTGCAAATCTGCACATTTTACAGGCCTGCATTGAAGGCCCATAAGGCTTTGGATTAGACTTGCTCAGTACTTTAATGAGTATTAAATTAGCTTTGGCAGCAGCAGAAACTCCCAAAAGCATGCTATGCAAATTACTCGCTTTGAGAAAAACACACTGCAATGTTGTTATTTGGAGAAACCAGCACAATCATGGAAGAATAACTCATCAGTAACTCTTCCTTTGGAAAAAGTTTCCAATGGGCACAGTAGGATTTAATTTCTACTTTTTATTGGAAGAAAAAAAAAATCAAGAGTTACTAGACTTTAACATTGCCAAAGATAATTGCCAAGTACAGCTTTTGTGAAATTCAGCCTTTTTTTGTTCTGCCTAAGTCCCTCTAAATATGGAGGGCAAAGACAGTGCCACAGGTCCAGAGCAGAACAAGAGCAGGATGAGTGCATGCTGAAGAAACAGATGGACACCTGTATTTTTGTCATCAGATTTTCAAGTTTTTGCAAGTCCTTTAAAAAGCATTTTTGTAAACATCAGCATTTATCACCACTTGCTAATAAAAATCAAATCTTAGAAGTCTTTCAGATAAAGAGATTGCAAAAGGCATGATCTTTTCTTAACTCTGTACAGTTCTAGTTGTGGTTGTGTTTGTTCCTTATGGTAACAGCTGAAGTTGGTGATCACAGTAATTCCACATTGCACGGGGGGTACAAGTTCAGCATCATGTTTCCCCAAGACCACTATGCACACCAGAAGGGTACGAGCCTATGTACTGCTGCTACAGAATTTCACCACCACTTACTCCAGCTTACAAACAACCTTCAAGAGTACTCTAAGGCCATTAATCACTAGAGCTGGTTGAATTAAGAATTAATTGAAAAAAAACCCCAAACAACACTATCAAAGCTATTTTGCTATTCCAGTCAAATTTTGAAGGCAAAGAAATATAGGCACAGCGTGATCTACTGTTTTGTTTTACTGGCCCTCTATTTTCAAGAAGACAAATAGAAATAGAAAAAGAAGTGAAGGGTAAGAGGAAGTGAGAGCAAGGAAAAAAACCAAAATAAAATAAAATAAAATACTCCAAACAACCACAAAAGAAAAACCATTCATTTTTCTTTAAACAACAGACATATCAAGAGGAAAAAATGCCCTCTAAAACTCTGGATATTTTGCTTTACATTTTCCAACCAGCTCAATGTTATCTGAACAAGAGCTTAGTAGAGATGTAGCACATTAATCAGAGGATGAATTTACTCTTCACATAGAATATGGAAAAATAAATATTTTCAATAAATTGGTGAGGTATATTTCCACTGATTACCCATGTGGGAAGAAAGCCTATGCAGTTCAGTTAGGGAGAGGGAAAAGAGGAACATGAAATGCTTTTCAGGGAGTACTGTGTTAAGCAGAGGCCATAAAACCTCTGCCAGAGGGACATCTACTGCTTTTGGTGATTGAAGGCTGCAGGCAGATGTCCTCTTCTGAACCTAACCTGGGATGGCACCAACCTGGGGTGCTCGGGATCACCCAAGGCCAGATGTGATGGCCTCCACAACCATGCTGGTGGGAAGGGCTTGCATGAGTGCCCCCAACACCGTGAGCCCCATTAGTTCGTACTGAACTTCTCCAAGGCAGACCTATGGGAGCAATTGCCTCTCCTGAAGTGGCAGTGAGATGGGGGAGCAGTGCCATTCTCAACGAGCATGGCTGGCTCCAAAACACACAACTACGACCCAGCTGCCAGCTGCTGTTTCAGGACATCAGTTCCAGTTAACAAGCTCAAACTGAGCATTTCACTCCTATGCCGTGCTTTCACACAGCCCAAGCACAGTTTTGCTTGCTTTCTCTGCAATAATTAGAATTCAGCTGTGAATTCCCTTCTCTCACACAGATTAATTTTCATTTCAGTACCAATTAGTAAAGGCTCAACTTTAGGGAAAATGTTGCGCAGCCTAGCACTAAATGAAATTCTTCTATTTCTTCTAGTTCAAACAGAAAGCTTTTCTGCCTCTTTGTTGTGAGAGCAACCTAGATCAGAGAAGTGACAACTCATCTTCACGAAGGCAATAATGTGAGAGCCCACTATCTGAACACGGGGTTGTAATTCAACATGATTAAACAGCCTTTTTGCTGTAGAAAGATGTAAACAATTGTTACAATCATGACACCCAAGTTATTCCGCAATTGCAGATTTCTTGTGTGCTAATTTGTTAGTCCAACACTCTGATGTTCCAATAGCAGGGGGCCTGCATTAACAACACTAGTCTTTTTGTTAACAAAACTCTCAAACCTCCACATTTAGTTAGCTCTGTACCAGAGCACTGGAGAGGGATATATGACTACCTACAGCTTAAATTCATTCTTCTAAAGTTTTGGAATTTGCAACCTAAGCAGACTGAGAAAATAGCCTTTTTTCTCCACGAACCCTGCAGGAAGTTTTGTTTTTCCATTAACAGAGCAATATAATTTACCACATTCAGCTTCCATTGTGAAAGTGGGCTATCTACAGTAGGAACATATTATGGTCCTAGTTGTCAGATAGTCCTCATTTTCAGTTGCACACTATTATGTCGACAGCAGGGACAGGAACTGCCTGGGCTACATGTCCATTTCAGGCTGAAGTTCTGAGAACTTTACAGTAGTAACAGGCAATTTCAAAGAGTGAGGTTCTTCTGCATATTGAAATGGCCAAGACCTTGAAAAATGTCCCTATTCAAAGTACTTCCAATTTAGCAAGGAGTACTGGGTGTCTTTCATATTTTATGTATGTCTATGTCATGCTCATTAGAAATCCCCCAAATTTAGCCAAGTCAAAAACCTCTGAGAAATTGCAGTTCACCATAGGCTGGGAAGATCTGTTTCATTTAAGATGGTAATAATCTAAATGCCCCTTCCACTTGCAGCCCTTGGTTAGACCAGATTGTGTCCTGTCCCCTCAAGGGAAGTCCACGGCAGAGCTCAGGTATGTATCCCAAACCTCTTGCCCCATGATGGTGACTGCCAGCAGTTCTGGGAAACTGTTGGAAGACGACATTTTGCTTATGCATTCTTCCCTCAAATGCTGAGCCCTAAGAGGAAAGCTAGTCCTGGCCTGGCAAGAGGAATGAAGGAAATGAAAAGACTTGGATGGGGAATGGGACTGAAACAATGCACTGATCAGAGAAGAGGACAAGACAGAGCTGCAGCAGAAAGCATCGCATCACCTGCAATGGCCCCTGATGCACCTGGACATCTTTAGTTGCAAAGATTCCCCCCACAAAAAAACAAGAAAAAGTGGTCACAGCACCATCAACTATAATTCAAGTGTTAGACAATAAGTGAGACCCTGGCTGCAGCTCCTGTGATCTGCTCATAGTGGGGGATCGTAAATAGTGGCAAAAAATTGCAGCAGAAAGTGGCCCTAGGGGTACTGCAATCCCCGTTTTCCTTGCACTCCCTGCAGTCCTATTTTCTGACCCCTGCTCTTGTGAGGACAAGGCTCCTGTCTACCTGCTCTGGCTCTGTGCTGAGTAAGCAGCGTGGCACCCTCCCACCCCATGGACAGCACTGTGTACCAACCATGCTCTGGGGACAAAAGTGGCAGGGGCAGTGGCTCAGTGACCCCCAGCCAGACCGAGCAGACAAAACGCCTGTGCAGAGGACACCAACAGGATATCAGTGCTTAATATCTCGGAGCCATATGCATATTGAGAAGTGCAATACTGCAGTATTACTTGCACATGGCCCCATGGCCTCAGTGCTCTCCAGGTCACAAGCCATGCTGACAAACCACATGGGGTCCAGTATCATTTCAGGCTAAAATGTCCTGTTAGCAATGTGCAAAAACCCCACTAAAATACTATCGTTAAGACTACAAGGCAAACTAACAGAAAGTTAAGAAACAGCCACTTTGACTTCTCTCTGTAATCCAAATTCAGCCCTCAGGGCAAACAGTTTATGAAACTGTGTTCAATAATATATTCCCGCAGAGATGTTTTATGGGACAGACCTTAATCATGACTGGATAAGGAAGATTATTCAGGTTCTGTAGGAACCTGAGAGGGTTTTTATTTGTTTGCGAGTTCATTTTAAGGTTTTTTAAGGTCTTGCCCTTACTGCAGGTGGACACACTGCAGAAGCAGTGCTCACTGGCATACAGTTACACATTCACTGCTTCTGAGTGAGACGAAACAAACAAGCCCAAGCACAACCTTTGAGGCCAGTATATGAGACTCAACCAAAAAGTACTTTTTTATTTTAACCAATACTTGATTAATACCAATTACTTGGATAATGAAGTGGAGCAAGGATGGGAACTGGGTCTGCCCCCTACCAAGTGAATGCCAATGCCTATTCATCTAGACAGAAAGTCATAGTTTAACACCCCCCCGCCCCCCCAGTTAAAGCAGTGTTTTGGAAATATAGGCTTGAATCATCTCAAAAATAAGAATGAACTCATGCCATTGCTTCTTATCACAGTAATTTTTAAAGTAAGAGGACACTCCTGTCAACATTTTTGTTTCTGTCCTCTTCTGGAAGGGTCCTACTTAAATCAAATTACAAACTGCTTTTGGACGCAAGAGTTTAGATAAGTGATTCTAATAAAGGGCTAAGAGCTCTGAATCTTGAGTGGAAGAAACCACTCTCCTGAAACCTACAGTAAGGATACTAAATCCATAAAAAATATTGGTATGGTATACTGCAGTGTTTCCCCTTGTTTAGGTTCAGATGATTCCCTGCTCACTGTATCTTCTAAGCACTTCCAACTCTTCTCAAGTGTAGTGAAGTTAACACCCACGATGTTCTGTGGGTTTCTTTAGATGTTTCTACTACTTGGCACAGAACTAAAATCATTTGGACATTCAAAAGTAAAAGAGTGCAGGTGAAGAGAGATCTCTGCTTCCTTAACTGTAAGCTGACAATTGAGCACCCAAATTTATGGGACATTCACAACTCTCATTTCCCTATGCCTCAGCTCCCTATTTGTAAAACACAAGTAATACCAGCCCTTTTCATCGCAAGGGTTGTCTGAAGATAAATTAATTAATGTTTGCTAAGCATTCAGATATTTATAGCAATAAGTGCCGTAGAAAAGCTCATGAGGAAATTAACAATTCTGTCTTCACAGCAGGGTTTCAATAGTGTGCAGTAAATAAGGCCTAGGGCTACACATTGAAAAATTAGGAGACAAACAAAATATTGAATAACTGCTCATTAACTCAGCATAGTCCATCCTGTTCACTAACTGAGGCAGGGGTCCTCTGGAAAAACCTATGTATGATCCTGATTTTAAAAGACTATGTTATCATGCAAATATAAGGGGGCTGAACTTCAACTGCATCAGCTATCTTAATTCTGACATTTTCTAACTCCTCAGTATTTCACTTTCTAGCCTTAATGGCTGCTTTGAGCTGTTACAAGTCTTTGCAATCTCACTTTATTAAAAAAGACTTCCAAGAAGTGTGCAGGGAGATACAGAGGCTGAAAGAATGCCAGGATCATAAAAGAAAAGAATGCTAGTAATAGCAAAAGAGAACTTCAGCAAAATTTTGCTACAGCCTTTTAAAAGGCAAGAAAATATTAGCGAATCAGTTTACATTTCATGACAATAGTATGCAAACAATGGGAATTTCCAGAGGAAATGGGGTCAAAGACAGTATTTACCCACTTAAACAAGATTTGGTCAACAACACTCAAAAATGCAGCCTTCCATGCAGTTGCTCTCTCCATCTCAACATTTGGATGTGAACTGGAAATTAAGTGACTTCAAAAACATTAGGTGTTAAAAATCAAGATTACTCTAAATAAAACACTGAGAGTATTTAGAGCTTAGCAATTCCTTTTCTGCCAATAGTCCATGGAAAAGGTGAGTGGAATATTAAGGGTATGTCCAGAGTGGAGCAGGAACATTTGCATTGGCAAGAGTGCCTCTGGGCAGCGGGAGGAGGACTGCACAAAATGGGAAGTATCCCTGCACACAGTCTTCGTCAGAGAGGACAGTCTTTCTCTGTTGGACAGAGATCACCGAGACTTAGCTGTGATTACAGCAGCCTCTAATGTAGCAATGGATTGATATATATGTGACATCATCACAGCTCAAACACAAAGGTGGCTTTTTTTGATAAACTGAATATATAGCCTGGGGAAAAAAACAAACAACAAAACAACAGAAAAGGGAATACAACTAACAAAATAATGTATATTCACTTATTGACAAAGTCTAATATGTTTTTGTCAAATATTTAATCTCACATAAAGTTTTTTTGTTCAAAAACCCAAAAAGAATAGTTTAGGAAAAAAAACCCCAAACAACCCCAAATCCCAAGACTTCATCAAAATGTTAGGTGCTGAATTGCATAAAAAAGATTAAGTAGGAATATAGTATATCTTGTGAAAAGAAAATAAACTCTAAAAATAGTGTGTAGAGTAACAAATTCAAAGCTGTAAAAAGAAGGGGCAATGGGAAAATGGCATTTTTCGTTTCTTTTCAAGCCACTTAGCATCTATGTTCATTCACTAAGATTCAGTTGGTTTAGGCTACTTTTTTCTTCCACTAAAAAAAAAAGGCAAGAAAAATGGCAGGGTAAACATACTTGACATGATGGTAAAACATCAATACTGCCAGAAACTTGTTTACTCTTTGAATGGAGACTATCTATCTTGAATATATAAACCTGTGGGTAAAAATCTCAAGGATATTTTTAAACTGTGCAGCACCAGAAATGTTTTAACACTTCCCTATTAAGGAAGCTTTTGCCATGAAAAGTTTCTCTAGAGAGATTATTTACAATATTAATTTAAGGCCTTACTTTGTAATTCCTCCTCAAAGAAACAAAAATCCTATTGATTTCAGAGTGAGCAAATCAATTGCAAATGATGACTATAACGAAGATTCAACTATACACTTTTGTAGGCATTGTATTTCTCTTATACTGCCTCTCAAGAATTATGCTAATTAAATACTTAATAAAATGCCTTTCAATTAATTAACATATTTACTCATATTCCTCATTTAACATAGCTCATAAAAATAATTAGGTATTGAATTCAAGATCCCAAGCACCTGATTCAGCGGCAGGTTGCATCGTGCTGAGCCACACAATTCTTTATATATACTAACAGTTGTATGCAGAGTGAAAGAATAGTGTTTTTCTTAGGTTTTCGGGTGGGGTTTTTTAGTCATATTTTGTTGTTTTTGTGGTGCAGCAGCCTTTTTAACTGGGCTCTGCAACCTGGAGGGGGAAATTCCAGACAGCCTGAAGCCAAGGGAAATTCTGTATTGCCTTCAGCCAGCCTGTGATTTAATTTTCCTGAAAGCCTTTTTTGCTTCAGACTGCATAGCTTTTAGCAGCACCAGACACTGTTGACAACCACCAGACCACCACAAAAGACAATACAGCAAAAACGATGTTAAAGATTTGTTCGACTGGACTTCAGTCTTAACTGGTGTGACCGTCCGGCTTTTATCTGTCCTCACACTGCTTTGTAAGGTCAACTCGAAACTTTGGAAAGCTGCACCTGGAAATGTTTGCCAGCGGGAGGAGGGACAGCTAAAAGCAAGACCTTCACAACCATGGCTGCTTCCAGCACACCATTGTCTTGGGCTGGTGGTAAGCGACCATCAGTGGCACACGGATGCTGCTAACAGTACAGCATGCAAGGGGAAAACCTGACTTGTGTCGCACTACGACGCAGGCACGCGCATCCCTGCACATGCAGCCTGCTTGGTGCTCAGAAAATGGACAGACTGAGTAGCATCTGTGCTGGGGGGGCTATGGAACAAATAAGTAATTGCTGTTTTTACTAAGTAAAGCAGAAAATTACAGCATATCAACAGCCAAGCGTGTTCGCTGCCTGGGAGGAACATTTGTGTTCCAGTTTGGGCTTTTTTACTCATCTGAAGTCTGTGTCTCAAAGCACATTAAAAATATTTTAAATATTATTGTGAGTTTTATGTTCTCATATAAATTTAAAGTCTATAAATATAACGGGGGATGGGGAGCGGAGAAAGTAAAAGAAAAAAATTCAAGCAAATTTTCTGTATTTTTAACAGTGGAATCTAGTGGAAGATGCAGCTCCAAATTAGCACCTTACAAAGCATGTAATTCTTTTCAGAGAGCATTTATTGTATTAAAAATCTGTCCTGATTTATCAGAATAGTGTGTGGCTGTGTGTATGTTCTCCTAGCCACATTCAGCTCTCTTCAAAAAGACATCCACCAGAATAGCACTCTTTAGGGACAGTGTTTCAGGGTTGACAAGAACATTAAACCATATTATAATTATCTCTTCAATGAAAACACAGCTTTGTAGTGGAGGCAATGCACAGTTCTCAAGGCAAGTGTTATTAGGCTGTATGTGTTTTCTTGTAAGGAGATTCATGGAAAGAAAAAAGCTTTATAATTTACTGCAAGGAAAAAAATACAGAGAACATGTCATGCATAGCAAAAGGGATTTTACAAAGAAGGCACTAAGTTGAGTGCCTCACTTATCTTCAAGAATGCTTCTACATAATAAGTGTGGGGATCAGTTTAACACAAGCTACAATATAGATATAACACACACATACAATTCTCTGTGACCATTCATATAGATAACTGCAAAAAAATTGCCTATAAAGTAAGGTAAATATAAAGCAATTGCCTCCTATGCCGTAAATGGGTTCTGTCTCATTCTTTGAGAGGTCACCACTGAACAGAACACATTCTTATGGCAGTTCAGATAATAAAATCTGTTTCTTAATGTGAATACAAGGCTTTTCTAACCCATCTCCCACATTCAAAATACTGTTTCTCAAATTAATCTAGAAATTATAACGTATGAGTTCTGAAACAAAGAGCAAAGTTACAAATTGCACCGAGAAGATTCCAACACGTTCATAGATGACCGTATTTAATATGCATATCTGTGCACATATTATCCACACATGCACATTTGGATTTATTTTTTCACATTTAAAAACCCCACTATTTTTAATACTTTTTCAAACACCTGAATTATTTAAAACAGGATTTTTCTTCTTGCTTATGAAAATAAGGTTGCAACTTTGTTTTCGTTAGTATGTTGGCAAATGGATAGAGTTAAATTCCTTAAACCAGAATGAACCACAGGAAAGAAACAAATTATGCTAACCAACAGTTATGTACATCCTGAACACAATAAACACTGACAATATTATGAAAATCATGCACAAATGGAGAATTGTAAAGCTGTGGCATTTCAGCTGTGTGCATGCAGGTCCAGGCACACGCAGGCGTAAACACAAAAGGCAGCAGCCCCACTAAACAGTATACCCAATTGGCCTAATACTAGACACAACAGCTTGAGCATTCTTAGGAAAAAAAAAGTCAGAAACTCACCAAATCTTGGTTTTAAAAGCATGCTAGGTATCCAGAGAGAGAGAGCATTCGGAACAGTCAATTACTTTCACATTTTGTCCCAGGACTTTAAAAGTTAAAGGCATAGTTCTGCCAATTGTGAGATGCCCCATCCAGCACAGACCACCCACAACTACTGATTTTCCATCTGGTGAACAAAACAGACATCTCCCTAATTATTTTTAAAAAGGTTTTTTTCCCTAACATACTTCCTTTATTTGTCTGTGACCTGGAACTTAATGGAAAACCTGGTAGATGCCAACCTCATTTCTTGTAATGAAGCATCTTATTTTCCCTACTTTAAACATGCTTATTTAAAGGCTATTTAATAGAAAGTTATTACCTAAGCTGATCTTTGATAGGACCTAAATTAGTAAATAGTTTGAAATTAGAACAACTTTATATCGAACCCTAAATGTTCTAGTTAAATATTAACTGTTAAAAGTCTTTCCCTTAAACCAGCACATTAAAACAGAAAGCAATGCGGTTTACAGTCTCATATGCTGGGTTCCCATATTGCCAGTGTCAAAATTTATGCCTTTTTTCAGCAATATGGTTGCCATTGCCAGCACCACATTGATAAATGCCAACTGTAATTAAAATCTGGCACCTTATACAAGCATTAAACATGCTTTAAGATTTTTTAAAAAATAAATCTTTATTTCAAAATACTCTTTGCAGCATATGCAGGCTTAAAAAAAAGTTCTTCTTCTGCCAGTTTTAGAATCACAGATTAAAAAAAAAAAAGGTTCAAATTGTCCTGAAAATCAGTCTGCAAAAACCTAAATACTGTGCTAATCTTTCACAGTGGATGCATCTGAGAGAGAGATGGCAAAACCTGGATTTTCACTTGAAGGGGCGTAAAAAAAAATAGCATATTTAAAAATCTGGATTCCAGACAGACACACAGGGCAGGTAACATGTAGCCTTTATTTCACCATCCTTTACACTGGCTGTTATAGTTCAATAAACACACAAAGCCTCATTGCTGTCACAGTGAATGCCCAAGCAGGGCTGTGGACCCCAGAGTCCGATGACGGAGAGACTGCAGATTACACAGAGAGGAACAGAGGCTGGGATGAACACACAGCCTGTTCATCTTAGTAGTTTTGGGGATGCAAACATGATCATTTAGGTTCTTCATTCATTAAACACCCATCTCTGCTGCATCCCTGTGCCTCTGGCAGTGAGCAGTGGGTTGGGTGGCCAGTTAAGAAAAAGCCTCTCCTGGGCTTGTCAACAAGAGAAGCAAGTGATTAGCAGGAGGGTCCTGGAGACTCAGGACATACACACAATATGCTACCTTGGGAAATAACTGTGAGGAAAATGGGGAGCTGGGGAAACAGGCCATTATACCCAGAAAAATTTCCAGTTGTAAACTCCTTTTTTACTTACTAATAGGCTACTTCTAAGTTACACAGCTGTCTGCTGAAGATGAGGAACCCATGTTCATGACAGCTTAAAACCTAAAGAACCTACCCAAGCACACAGCAGCAGAGGCACAAATATTACAGTGTTGGAGCACCCCAAGATTTCCTTCTTCATCTGGCAGCACTGCATCAAGCACTTGTCTCTACTGCCCTGATCATTCATCCTGGCTAGGAGGAGGAGAAGAGTCAGCCAGCCACGCTGCCAAGTAAGCTGTTGGAGAAGGGCCACCTCTCGGAAATTCAGCACCACTTGCAGACTCTTATTTGTAAGGGAATTGCCAAATTGATCTCTTGAATAGTCAGCAACAGAAAGCAGTGTTTTTTCGAAGCAATCTGATGAAAGGTTATGAATTGGCATTTACAGGAACAGCTTCCAACATGACCAGCAGATGGAGAGGAACCACAATGTCTCAATGTCTCAATGTTTGAGACACCAAGGACCAATGGCAACACGTCTTTGTAGCAAAGTCATGGTGACTGAGACACTCTCCATCCTGTCCTCTGTACCTCATTCTGCTGGTGCCCGAAGAAATGTTTTTCTCATCATCCTATCAGCAGAAGAGGTAATTAAATTTTACTGTGAGGTGTCCCGTATACCAAATGTTTACAGACAGGACTGAAAATTGTATCCTCACATTTTCTTGTCATCACACTCTTGGCCGAATTTCTGAATCGTTATGCTGAATCCCTAACCTTGCACTGATATTTATGTTCACTTGCAGATACCCCAGTTGTGGATGACTTTCAGCAGGATTAAATCTTTCAAGCCACTTATTCTAAACATAATGAATTAAACTACCAAGTGGGAAACCTTGAGTTAAATAATTAAGCTGAATCTTGTTTACCCACTTAAAGGTTTTAGTTATTTTCTTGAAGAAAGGTTAATTCTCAGTTTGTAACCACTAAAGTATGTTGCTTTGTAACTAAATATAGCTTTTACACTAAATTTGGCACTTCTTATTACTAGCCAGAAGGACAGAGTAGCTCTGCTGATATATATTTAAACTTTTCTATACCTCATTATACATTTTTTCAGATTAATTTTACTGTTTTTGTTAGAAAATCATGTATGGCACAATTCTTATTTACTAGTTGATCTCTTTGTGTTTACTTACGACTTATGTTTTGCATGGAAACTGGAATGCAACTTAAAATGTAATTTATCACTTGTATAACACTCTCTGAAAGAGGCTAGACTTCAAAAAAAATTGTGATTTGATTTAAAAGTTGATCCATTAAAATAATTCAATATTAGCTAGAATTAGCACCAACCTAGTATTTGGTCTTAATATCCTTCAATATTGCAGTATTAACAAAACTAATCCTCTCATAATTAGCTTTTATTCACAGATTGTTAGAGAAGAACAAGCTTTTCTGCTTCTTTCAACTCCCATTTGGTCAAGTTTGAATAAATTAGTCATTTAACTGAGCTAATTGAATATATTGAAGAAAATATTCTCTTGGTAGTTGCAGAGGAGGCTATTGATCTCAAAGGCCAACGTAATACTTCAAACACTCTGGGTTTTCAGAGTTTAGGCATTGACTTTCATCAGCTGAATGGTTCAATCCACATCTTGCAAGCACTGTTTCCATTTTGTTTGGGAGGGTTTACGATTTAAACAGAATACAGTAAGCCTAGGCCTTGAAATAATTTTAATAGACATATTTTAAAGAAAAAATACACTCAGCAAAAATTTTGAAAACTGTTTTTCTTATTTATTTCTTGATCACAAAGTTTTTGCCACCTTCAGGGTTCAGCTCTTTGCTCATCATTTAGCCCCAGAATTAATTTCTGTTAATAGAAGAATGTTCCAGCATTACCATCACTAGTGGGAGAAAGCAGCAAGATCTACATCTCAAATATTTTATACAAAAACGCCAGAATATTTGCAGAAGAGGCTGAAAGTGGTCTGGAAAAGAAATTGGCAGTGTCTAAAGCATTAGAAATCTTCAATGTCTTTCTCTTCTATATTGATTTTCTTCATGGTTGTGGAGTCAAGACATCCTGCAGACATCACTCTCCACACTGTCATGCACTGCAACAGATCAGTCAGGCAAGGGGTGAATATTCCAGTCTCTGAAGTCAAGGCCTCCAAATATATTTTCAGTCTATGGTACCAAAAAGGCCCAAACTGTTGCTGATTTCCCTCAACAAGTTTACACTTTGTTCAAAACCATTTAATTTTGCCATTACCATTGCATAATGAATATGTTGTTTTATACAGTCAAAATAATAAACAATACTATAAACCCCCTAAACTATTATGTCTTTTAATATTAATAGATTCTTTTCCAGGCAAAAGTAAGCAATCTTCACTTTGTTTCAACATTGATTTGAATTGAGGCAAGAGTTTTGGGCTTGAGAATGGTCATTTGGGAAGGAAGAAGTCCCTTTGATTTTTAGCCTTAGAAAGCTCTAGAGAACGAAAATCTCTGACACTAGACTTTTATACCTTTAGAAAGAAGTGATTCAATGCAATCAAACTTCTAGAGAGCTGAAGAGTCCATGTGGAGCCAGCCTCACAGGGAAGAAGGACACTTTCCCTCCTGATACTCTTCCTCCTTAGGTAGGGAAAGGGGGAAAAACACCAATTCAACCTGTAACCTCTCTGTAGAGCACCACGGCATTTACCCTAAGAGAGGCACTGTTCAGCACACAATGCTCATGTGCTGTGGAAGCAAGGAAGTAACTGGTGTACACAAATGTTCATCCACACTGAAAGACATGGGTGTACTTAAGGCATGACAAAAGTAAAGAAACACATGGCAGAAGAGGGACTTTCAGACTGAAAAAGTACCATGGGTGAGAAAATGCAGCAAAACCAAAAGGGAAGGGGGGAAAAACCGAAAGGAGCAGAGATCAGCATCCTGGAGCAACGCACTGAAAGAGACAGAGATTTTTGGCATCAGTCTGCCTTCTGCAGAGCAGTGATTGGCTTCACCAAAATTTGGCTGACTGGCTTCCGTACAGCATGTGAATGTACCTTGCACAACAGTCCTGCTGGGCTGGCAGGTATATAAAAGCATATGAAAGAAGTTAAGAGAAGAAAAATCCAGAAGGAAATGACTATCCACCTGGAAGATGAGCTTTCTTGACCCAACACCATTAAATTTCAAAACCTCATTCAAAAAATAACTTCAGAAGGTTCCTGCAATGACAAAACTGCAATGCAAGGAAAGGATTATTTTAGCAGGAAACAGAATTATGCTTTCCAGTAAGTGTGATACCTGAACAAGCAGGCTGAACTAGACACAACGCTCTTCATCTTGAGATAACCTCTCTTGCAGCAGGCCACCACAAGAGGTTATCCTGTAGCACTAGAAACATCAGTGTCACAACGTGTAAGAAAACAAAGCCTGTAATTAAGAATGTCATTGCATGTTTTCATTATTCATGGGAATAGTGAAACATATATCTCCAGGAGTAAGTCTAAGTAGGGCACAGAAGGAACGTGTGCCTTTGGAAAATCATGTACTACCTCTTCTACACTGCTGCTCTGGTGAAACACTGGAAAAGCTCAACCATGTGGGTTTTGGGCAAAGCTAGCACATTAGGTGAGAGCACCATCCCATGCTGAGTTGTTTAATATGATGCCACATCTCTTTTCCTGTGAATTAAGCTAGAAAAACATTTACTTCATGTTTTGAAATCTGGCTGGAGCAGAGAGGGATTCCAGAGCAGCAGCCCGTGCTCAGAGCACCCTGTGCTGTTCAATTGTGGCAGGTAAGTAGCAACTGCAGTTTTGTCATTACTCAATAGATGTTTGCTGGTCATTGTGAAATTACCAGAAAGGTCAAAAACTTGAATGTGCTTACAAATTAAACTGCCTTCTCAAATTTGGGATTATTATTCATCTGGTATAGGTGGAGACATACGTGAAATATGTGAAAAAATTCTGGATTTCTAGTGTCACTGAAGCAGCTGTGCCATGAGCAGAAAACCTCAGGCTGCAGGGGGGGTATCCAACTGCAAACTTTTACAAGCCCTAAAAACTCACACGGTACACAAAGTTTCAAAAACCAAAGATTAATTACATGTTTTGCTTTGCACAATGTCTGTTTGAATTATATCTACTTCCAATAGCACTTTTAAGTTCTTTTCACAGTTACTGTTGTTCTCACAGCACAGAACACCAAGAATGATTAAAATCTGAATAAATCTTGTTTGCTATTTTCTGTAGTTTTGTCTAAACCCGTGTGTTCCTTAGAAGAAATGGCAACGCTAGTTCCCTCCTGCCCAAGCAAAACAGAAACATCTAGTATTACATTACATTATATCATAAACATTGGTAACTCGTGTTGCCCTCCGCCTTTATCAGGAACATGTGGGTTCCAATTGGCTGCTGTTAAATTTCAGGTTTTAAAACCTGCAAACAATCACACGGTAGAAGTTAAAATTACGCACTGCTGCTAAATTTGCTGCGTGTACTGCAGGATGACAGTCTGAAACAACCATGTTAACAGTTCAACATTTAAACAAAAATAAACAAACCAATAAAAAAAAGGGGGTGGGGGAACGATTTTGAGTTTGTATTTTCTATCTGCTACATCTCATTTCTCCTCGTTTAAGTATCTGTTCATACTAAGAACATTGCAACCAGCCAAGAATTTCAGAATCATAACGGTGAGATAAATTTTGGGACACAAAGCAATGGGAGCCTTTTATTTCTGTTCCAAGCAGTAAAGCTGCTGCGGGGTGAGGTGGGAGCAGGCAGCAAAATGAGGGGGTGTGAAGGCAACCAGCCATTAACTTATCAGTTCCAGGCCTTGGCTTTCTAATTGACAACCTCAGGGCTACTTTCATCACTTGTCGACTTCAAACCCACACCCAATTTTTCCTTTAGATAATGATGCAACTATAATACAACGGTGTTTCTGACATATTGCAGCATGTAGCAGTAGGAAGATTTCCTCAGAAGCTTAGTTTAACAGGAACAGGAAAAAAAACCCCAACTGTTATATGGTTTTCACATCTATCAATTTCTCAAAAAAAAAATCAGTAAGAAAACAGACTTTATACTTCTAGTATGCCAAAGTCACTGTTTGGTACTGACCCAACCTAAAGCACCTTCAGTGCTTTAGTATCACTAGCGATTTAATGAAAACAAATGAATGTTTAAAATGCCCACAAAGTATGCATTCATATATAAAGACTAAATAAAGAAACCCACAAAACCTAGAAATGTACTACAAATTAGAGAACTTGCATGAAAAATACCCCAAAAATGTCATTAGAAATATATTGACAACACGCCATCTAGAAACTTTATGTCCTTTACAAAGAAAATATAGAAATAACAGGAATGCTGCCACAGACACATCCCTACAGAGAGCCGGAAAAGCTCAAATCCCATCTTCCTGCAGAAATCTGAATGGTGACTGAAGGTAACTAGGCCATTTAAGCAGAGTAAGGTACTCAGTAAACAAAATACTAAATTTTGTCAAGTAACAACACGTGCACAGGCAACAAAGCACCTGGCTGTAACATAAACAGTCACATAACTGCCTTTTAATAGTGGATATAAAGGTTTGAGTCCTGCAGTCAACTCTGCAAAGGCCCTGAGGTCATGCTGAGCCCTGTACAGTGTCTGGGACACTGAGCAAATCTATCCAGGTAACAAAAGCAGCATCAGAAAATGGAATAATATCATTACACTCTGGAAGTACAGCCATTTCACCAGCTCTCAAGTGACAGCTGTAAGGAGGGATGACAAATTGGACAGCACACCACAGAGCCAGTGGCTGCTGAAATTGGTGTGCATAAGCACATGGGTATGGAATTAATACAGATTAATACAGCAAAGACACTGCAGGCAGACTTGCTGTGCAGTTGACTCTTGTCTTCACTGGAATTTAGGCTCTGATGGTGCAAATGGGTATCAAGTAACTTCAGTCATGGGACATTAACGTGATCGTGAATGGTTGGCTCACGTTGGCTGGACTAGAAGAGTTCAGCCCCAGCCATTTAAGATTACATAGCAGATGCTTCATTCCAAGTAGAAATGACCTATTGGTCATAAATTTTAAAATAATGGCTCCAGCTCTTATGTGCAGGGGAGCACGTAAGGAAAGTAGTACCTGCTCTAAGAATGAACACTGGGTTCAATGCTTCCTTGAGCTGCCTTTCAGGCTTTCTGAGTCCATAAAGCTGCAGTATATTGTGAATTTTGCAGATTATACTGCCCGTTCAGAGTTGTAACAATCACTTTTATGACTGGGTGTGATAGCATATCACCCCCTTTCATTTTAAGTGTTGTCCATGCTGCTACTGCTTCTCAGGCAATAAGGAGGCAAGAGCTCTCCCTACAAAATGCCTGGCCCACATAATGGGCAAAGATCATCAGTTGCAAAATATTATTAAAAAGTCAGGAAAAACTTATTTTATAGCCAAATTAACAGCTCAGCAAAACAGTGGGCTACAGCAGGAAAGATAGTAAGTCCAACAGCTGGGCAGTACAACTGATAAGGTTTTTACTGGGATCACTGCTCGGGATGTTTCAGGGTCATTTTGGACAAAAGAGATACCAGAGATACCAACTTCTTGTGAAAACCCAGGCTATTCCATGAACTACTAGTGGCAGGTGTTTTTCAATTTTTTAAACCAAATCCCCACCACCTTTGCAATTTTGCCACTCCAAGGCTTCAGCCAGCAGTACAAACTGGTTCTCTTTCAGAGTTTCGAGTATGGGTTTTACAAGCCTGTTTTGCCTTTCTGCAGGCACTTTGAGCTTATAAATGGCACCTTTCAGTGTCCTGAATTATGAAGGGCAGCTAGTCCTGAATTCTCCTGTCGCTTAATGATCTCACATAAAATGAGGTCCACAAAACTTTTATTACCACTGCAGTTCAAATTTGCAGGTGAAGAACCACCAGGGAAAGGATGCGGACATCTTTTGCTTTCCTAATTTTCCAGGTGCAAGAAAAGTTTCCCACTTGGGCTTGAACAATTAGTTAACTCTCAAAGCAGAGCCTGATCTAAATAAAAAAACTGCAGTACGTAACCCTGATAAGCACTGGGAAAATCCATGGAGAAACCACTTGAGAGCAACATACACTAGTATCAAATTTAGGTAAAAAAAAAAATTTAGGTTAAAAAGACCCTATCTAAGCATTTATTTATTGTTTTTTATTTTCCACCTAATTTTACCCACTTATCACCATTATGTATATCTGATACTCAAAGACTATAGATAATAATTAATTAAAACATTAATTGGTTCTGCCTCTATTCTAGTAATAACATCCACTGTTTGGAAAACACACTGCACGTCAGCAGCATGAACAAAAAGTCAGAAGAAAGTCTTTCCAAAAAACGAAAGGATTTTGTTTGTCACAAATTACTTCTGCATTTATATAAAGATTTAACGATTCATGGCATGCCAAATACAGTGCTAATGAGCTTTGGGTTGTGTTTTTCATTTTTGTTTGAATTTTTTTTCCTGTTAAAAACAATTACTGGAGACCATTTAAATGCCACTGCATAAACCAGGAAACCTTGTAAAACTGTAGGTAAAATTGGCATTTTGTTAGCGAGCTGCATATTTCAAACAGCACTTACATCTCATCCAAAAATGGAAGCCAGGTAAGATGCTTTCAAAAAACACATTTATAACATTCATTAATGAAAAACAAAAATTAAAGAGTATAAGCTCACCATTTAATTCCTACCTTCTGAGGATGAACATCCTAGCCTTTTTGTTTTCTTCTCCATTTTCCAACGAAATGTAGGTAAATGAGCAGAAACATAAGCTCTTCATTCTCAGCACCTCTCAGAGGATACACACACCCTTAGGAGCTTAAAAACCTTCCTGGGAAGCATTATTAATCTTGCTGCTAACAGCATGGAATTTTTAAAGCCTATTAAAACACCATCTAGTCATAGACATGCAAATCTTGCTTTTTCATGACCTGGTTTCAAGAAACAAACAAAAAATTAGTGGGAATTACGCCAAATTAACTTCCATAGTTCAGTTACACAGATCACTGCCCACCTCAACTACTGCCTAGATACCAAACATCATCCTTTTACAACAAACCTTGCCATCTATGTCACAGAATAGTTTGGGTTGGAAGGGACTTTTAAGTCAGCTAGTCCAGCTCCCCTGCCACGGCCAGGGACATCTTCAATTAGCACATGTTGATGCTTCAGTCTAATGGAAGCCCTACCTTGACCTTGCTTCATCCAGCTCCTCCACCTCTGCCTTTGGACCTAGGAATACTTTCAGAAACCTGAAAATAATTCAAACTGCCTTTTATGCAGAGTTTAGCACTCCTGCCTGGCTGCAGCCAAGCTGCTGCCCATTTACACCATTGCAAGTCAAGCCACTATTAATTCCCTGGACTTCAGTCTTCCAAGTAACATGTGCATTACTCCAAAGGCTTTCAGATGACTTTTTAACTGAAAACATCCAGGATGTTGGGGGTTTTAACAAATCATCATAGATATTGCACAGCAGCTGATAAGACTAAAGTTAATTAATGTTGCCAGGAAATAGAAATATAGCTGTGATGAGCTAGTCTTGTTATGCCCACATTCAATATTTCCCCTCCTTTCTTTGAAGAGCATTTCACTAATTTAACAAAAACCATAAAAACAAACACAAGTTCCCGACCCAACAGACTGGGTGAATGCAAGATATTCACACCAACTAACCCTGCTTTCCAGTTCACCTCCACCCAAAATCCCACTGACAATATCAAGAGTGGGGAATCAAACCCCTTTATTACTGAGTCCACAGCAGATAAAGCAGCAATTGTGCTTATACAGTATTGGAAGTGTAGCTACAACATAGCGTGACAGCTTGTTAGTGTTGAAAATATATAAGCTCTTTGTAATTGTGCCTTTGGAATGCCATCTGTCTTGAATTAACGTCCACCTGGGATCATGTTTCGATGACCAATATGGACAGATTACTGGAACTTTAAAACCTCGCTTTCTTTGTAATTGACATTTAAACTGTTTGAAGTTTCTCATTAAGTCCTTTTTTACAAATTAGGTACAGATGTATAAAGCTAAAAGTACAGTACTAAGGGAAATTAGGTCACCTGAATGCTCAATAATAAACTGTATCAACTGTTTAAATGCAATGAGTACATTAAAATTTAGAGATCAACTTTATGCCCGAATTCTTCAAAGTTTCATCATTTCCCTCTCATTGCTGCAAAGTCCCTGATGCCAACCATTTTTAATTAAAAAGGCAGAGAAGAAAGCAGGTTTGGCCACTCAGCCCATGACAACTGAACAACGCTGGCCCACAAAGAGCTAGAGAAGGCAAGGCAGGCAGCCACACTGATGCCTGTTTCACAGGGACAGGCAAATCCTATTTACATCAATGATGCCAGGAGATTTAAAGGGCACAGGGAGATGAGAAGTAAATATAGGTCCAACTAGAAAACAAAGGAAAAAATATGAAGGGGACTTGTTCAACATCCAGGGGCTCAACAACCACACAGCTGAACCTCCAGACTCACTAGGAGTCAAAATTGTGCAGACCTGATGTGCTCCCTGGCCTCGTGGGGCAGAAGAGGTAAATGTGAACCCGCTGAAGAAACACCTCCATGAACAGCCTGGCTGACAAAATAAGGGCAATTGGAGTATTTCTCCTTTCCAAACAAGGAGGTGCAGAGGACAGGAGGAGATTCACAGAGGCTAATCAGTAGAAACCCTACAAAGCTCTTAGCACCAAGTGGCTTCTACCTGCCAGAATAGCTCTTAAGAGACTTCAAGTATAGCAGCCCAATCTCCCCAAAAGGTATGAAAACCCCAGGGACCCCACTCACCCAGCCCTTATGAGTAGCCAAGAAATACTGCACAAGTGTGTGAAGGCTCAACGCTGGAAGGCACCGAGCATCCACCAAGGGAACAAGTGCCCTCCTTTCCCATGCAGGGCCAACAGAGCAGAGGTGGCATTGGACCTCAAGACGCCATCCCACAGTTGGCAGTGTTTAAACTCAGTGCAATCACACACACAGGTTTGGTGGAAGGTCTGTTAAGCCTGTCTCCCAGAGGAAAGTCTCCTGGGACAAATTAGGATACCACCCACATAAAGAGCACAAATTCAAATCCTTTTGGCACCACAGCTAGTATGTCCATTCTTGAAATGACACCAGGATGCGTGTCCCAGCTCCCTGCTCCTAACCATGGAAGTGCAATGGAAGAAGTAGTCTTCTTTTAAAAGCCGGTAAAGAAGACAAACACACTGTCAACCAGATCTCTTTTTATGTGCTTAGAATACATTATCTTCTCTAAGAGATAATGAAGCAGAGTGCCTTCAGTACCGCTACATACTACAATGATTTTAAAAAGCTTTTCTTTTCACATCCCCCTATAACCCTACTCTGGTAAGCTACTAACACTCTTTGCAAAAGAAGTGTAAACTTTCAACTGGATACGTTTGTGCTGCTTCTGATAAACACCCAAGCAACTTTGCTGTGGCACTGTCCATGCCTCTGTTTGCAAGATGAACAGCAGGTCTCCACTGGTATCAGAACAGGAGATTCTGGTTTTCTCATCTACAGGCTCTTTCTCCAATGCTCACACACACCTTCAGTCCAAGGAAAAAAAAAGTGTATTTTTAAAAGAAATAAAAATTGAAGCAGATATATGTAAGCAGACTGCAACACCTGGGAGAAAACAAAACCTAACCAGTATAACAGAGCAAGATAACAAGGTTTTCCAAGAGAGAACAGCTCAAAAGGAATGAGACAGAGGAGTAACTAATTTCCCACACACAGCAAACAAAAAAGGCTTCTAAGTAAAATGTATTTGTAGCCAATTCTGTTTTGCTCACATATTTTACAATACCAGCTTTCATTTGGGTAATGATTTTGCAAAGGCAGGACCATGTAGCACTGTCCAGAACAGCATAAACTGTAAGCAGACTAGTTGGGATGCCAGTGGTGATTAGCTGGACACGCTCAGCTTTGCACCCTGCTTCTCATTAGCATTAATTACCCATCATCATACCTCTGCTGCTGCCAGGATGAAAACTGGCTCAGGCAGTAGTTTCACAGTCCTTAATGCTGAGTATGGGGTTGCCAGAGTGCACAATGGGGAGCTTATGTTGGCCTCGTATCTTTTTGCCAAGGGCAGAGGAGACCAGGGACCTGGTTCAGCAGAAAGCTGGAGCAGAGTGAACAGGTAATACCTCCTTTGCTTTAACACCTCCCAATGTAACTTTAACCCGCCAAAAATACTTGAGTGAATTTGAAACACCAGAGCTAAGGCTCAGTTTTGTAATGTGCTTTGCCTGCCCTAGCAGTGATGGCTGACGAAAGGCCCCATCCTGCACACTCCCTCACACAAGGCTCCAGCAGGTCCATCCCCAGAGAGAGGATCACAATGCCAGGGACTTGGTTAGCAGTGTCCCTCCTCTGTGTGAGCTACTATCAGGCTCTCACCTCAGCAGCAACCCAGCAGTACTAGTTTAGGTGAACCAAAGCAACCTTGTAGAAAAGCAGATTCTGCAGACATAGCTCAACAATTCTGCAGATAAACTGTTTTATCAGTAGAAAGTCACACTTTCAAATAATTCTCACCCCAAGGCCTAATCTCAAAAGACACACTTAAAAACGTGTAGAACGTAAAATGAGTGATATTTTTTGATAGAGTTTCAGGAAAGAAGTTCCTCACAGACACAACACTTTATTGATATTCTTGGTCACAGCTCTATACACGCCGAGCAGGATCAGCTTCTGTTCAGGACCACGATTCATGTCTTTCCATTTAAACGTTGCAACAAAGAATAAAACTATTTCTCAACTAACAAAGAGGTACCCTTTAATTTGCTAGAACAATTTCAGCTCCCATTGCATTAGCACCCTCCAGTGTCCAATCCAGGAAAAACAACATCTTCACTAATTCGCCAATCACAAACTTGGAGAGTGAAACACAAGAAAGAGAAGCGGTGGATTCCTAGGAGGAAAGATGGCAATCAGTGATGAGAGAAGAAACTCCCAGTGACAGAAATTTTAAATTACATAGGCACAGTCCCTGAACAAGATCTGACACGGGGTTATTACTCTTCTCGGGCTCCTTTGTTCCTAGCAGGCATGCTGGTGTCTGCACCTTTGGCATGACACGCTCTATGTGCCCACACTGTGTATTCCATATTCTGCAGCATTCCACTGAGATGTGAATGCTGCTTTTGACTGATTTAGTAGGGGGATGTGGGCATGGATCTGCCTGGAATATGCCATGTAAATGAATATACTTAAAAACCCCTCTTATCCACAGGTGAAGCAGAGGTGCACCTGGCTGGCTGAGAGCAAACAGATGATTGTGCTTACATGTGCAATGCTCTTCTCTTGCAGTGTAATCACCAAGCAAAGAGAGGATCCTTCACAAAGATCTGTCAGCGAGGAAGTTTTCATAGTCAATGTTTACGTTGTCTTTAAAAGCACATTTGAAGCTCTTGACGACAATAGAAAAAAACCAGCTGCATTTATTATTAAAAAAAACAGCGGGATGGAGAGATTTTAAACTTTTCCCAACAAGACAAAAATCCTTCACAGGCAGGCGGAGTCCAGTAGGCTCTGGAATGTCACAAATAAGGAAAACCAGTTCTGGGTACCGTAGGTTTCACCTGCCTCATGATGACACAAATATTTGGACTACATTTTCAGGGCAGCACTGCCCAGTGACTTCATGGGGGCAGCAACATCCACGTGAAGAGAGGATGGCAGCAGCTGGGAAGGCAGCCGTGCCACACTGGAGGTACCTGCTATAATTAGGGTCCCAGCCCAAAGCACTGCAAAGAGCGCTGGGGGACCCAGGCCTCACGGTCTGGACCCAGTGGCACCTGTCAATTCCTGCTAAAGATCAGGGAGCTGCTAATTAAATCCAACCAACCTGTGCATCAATTGCTGACATTTGAAGCTGTCCCTGTATTTTCTCTCCCCACTGCACACAGCCACACGGCTGCCTAGCTCAAAGGTGAGCAAGGACTCCTCATGCCTCATTCTGCTCTGGTCTCTGACTGCTTGAATGCCCAAAATTCTGTGGTCTCCACCTGTCCAGTGTCCCCTTGGGCTCCACAGCAGCACTGATGACAAAGGGCACGCAAATTACAAAACAGGGGGGCCATCACTTCTTCTGGGAGTCAAGCAAGGCGATTGTGATGCTTGGCAGACACATTCCAACCCACAGGAGCACCAGCCAAGGAAGCCCCTTCTTACACAGCTGGATGAGAGCAGCCTCACCACAGGCATGCAGTCAGCCTCCTCTCCCAGCCCTGAACAGGTGCTATGCAAATATGAATGTGATCATCCAATTGCCCTCACACTGTGTAGACTCCTCCTCACCGTATAAATATTAAAATTCCTTATGACCAGAAATATCAAGGCATAGCATTTATGATTCTGCACTAATGTGGGAGGCAAAGGTGGAAAGCAAGTTAAAAAACAAACAAAACAAAAGCATATGTAAAATCATGCATCGTCTTCAGAAACTAGTTGTAAAAGTGTGCTAAAGGAGGTAGGCTAGAAAAATGACTCTAGGAACTGTGCAGGACAGTGTTACCATGTGCAGGAACGGCTGACATGGATTTTCTGGGCGCTTCTTGCTGCCTCGAGAAGAACACAAAGCATTCCAACTGTCCCTGAGGACCCTCAAGAACGCCAGCATCAATATTGCATGTTCATGATAACATCTATGTTACAGTTATAACAGACTGCATAGGCTTTTGTCACTCAGCTATAAAATATTTACAGTATCATGGTCTCAGCAGAGACTGCAAGAATTTAAAGCTTCACTTGATTGCCATTCTAATAACAGTACTAGGAAAAAAATATGCTGTCCCTCTGTAAGTGCTGTTGAAAACCTCCCTTAAATCAGCACAGACCCAGCAATCACTGAGTCTGGCAGAAGTCATTCTCTGGCTGCAGAGAACACACAGGCCCACACCTGCAGGTGGAAAGCTGGACACCAAGCCTACACAGATCTCCGGGAGGAAGGTGTGATAGAGCCCTCCTCTCCACAGCACACGCCACTCAGAGCCTGATCCTGCAAAATGATCTGCATGGGGATCCAGTATTTACAGTAGAGTTTTCCTAGCATCCTGCCCAAAGTCCGAACCCTGACAGCTATTCACTGATCCGTGGGAAAGCACCTGGCGGTTTTGGTCCTTTGAGAAGTGGACATATGTTGCCTACACGACTCTCCCTCATCCAGCCACTGTCACGGCAGGAGCACGCGGCACCCCTTCGGACCCACGTCTCCCAAAGCTCAGGATGAGGGATGCTGAGGGGGATTCTGACAGGCCCGCTCCTGCCCACACCACCACCTATCCCCAGCTCCACCTAGAGCGGCTTATCCATGGAGGAGGCAACACAGTATGCTCTCAAGGAAAGCGAATAGCACCCGGTGTGGATCCAGCCCATCCTGTCCTCGGTTTCCCCTGCGAGAAATGGGACACGGCGGCCATGAGGAGCCCACTAGATTCCAAGGCTGCGTGCAGGGAAGGGAAAGACCCAGGTCACTTCCCATGTAGGAGCTGCACCACAGCGGGCAACCAGACAGGCGGAATTTTATGTAGCTGGATANGGTCACCGCGCCACGCCCCCCACGTGCCCGCGCGTGACGTCGGGGCGGGGGAGGGGGCGGTGTGTGGCGCGGCGTGTCCGGGACCGAGTGTCGGGGTCCGGCACTGCCCGAGCTCCGAAGGAAGGAAGGGTCCTTCATTAGGAAATTACACACTCGGCACCGGTGTGTTAGTCTTTGAGCTACTATCTAAGCAGCCGGCAGTGGGGTTTGGATAAAGGGGTAGGGTGAAAGGAAAGACAGAAAGAGATGAATTAAAGAGGGAGAGAGAGAGAAAGAAGAGAAAGAAGGAAAGGAAAAAAGAAGAAGAAAGGGCAGAACGAAACTAAAAAAAGGAAACAAAAAGAGCAAGAGGAAGAAAAGGAGGGGAGGGAGGGAAATCACCAG
>WEIV01008418.1:89069-108979 GCA_013390005.1 Calyptomena viridis | reverse complement strand
CCCGGTGTGGATCCAGCCCACCCTGTCCTCGGTTTCTCCTGCGAGAAATGGGACACGGCGGCCATGAGGAGCCCACTAGATTCCAAGGCTGCGTGCAGGGAAGGGAAAGACCCAGGTCACTTCCCATGTAGGAGCTGCACCACAGCGGGCAACCAGACAGGCGGAATTTTATGTAGCTGGATAAATCACAGTATGGCTTGGGTTTGAAGGGACCTTAGAGCCCGTCTCGTTCCGACGCCCCTGCCGTGGGCAGAGACACTATTCCCCAGACCAGGAAGTCGATTTGCAATCTTAAATTCTCCGACCCGCCCCCGGACCCTGCTCCTCCTCCCGCCCCGGGCGCCTGGGCTTTGGCGGNTGGATAAAGGGGTAGGGTGAAAGGAAAGACAGAAAGAGATGAATTAAAGAGGGAGAGAGAGAGAAAGAAGAGAAAGAAGGAAAGGAAAAAAGAAGAAGAAAGGGCAGAACGAAACTAAAAAAAGGAAACAAAAAGAGCAAGAGGAAGAAAAGGAGGGGAGGGAGGGAAATCACCAGTCCTGGTTCCGGTGATGGGATGTCCGGGGTCCTGGGGGCAGAAACTGGACTTGGTGGGGGTACGTTCTTTCTCAGCGTGTTACTGCCAACATTCCTTGTCTGTTACTGCCGACAATTCTTGATTGCCTTCGCAGGCGTCCAGCTACTGGTGTTTGAGAGATACACACCAGCCGCTTATCTCCTGGCGTCCCTCAGGGACAGAGTTCGTGAGGGGCTCAGCTGTGCCCGTGTCTGCGGGCAGGGGCGGCTCTGTGGTGGTGTGGCTGCATCCCGCAGGAGCAGAGGTACAGCTGGGTGGGCACCCTGGCACAGCTAAACTTACCCCTGTGACTGCTTGTGGTGAGGCTGCTGGAGCCGGCACATACTTGGGGTAATGCTGGCTCACTCTCAGCAGTGGGACAGCCCTATGGCTTCAGCAGAGGTGTTTTGCACGGATGCCCCCAGCTTCAGGGGTCAGTTCTGGCTGGGATGCTCTAGCTCCACACCTCTCAGTGTGGGAATTACTGCCATGAGTGGGAATAGTTCATTCTTGCAGAGGATAAGAAGCTGAGGCCAAGGGTAACATACAAAGTAGCAGAGGAGAGAGCAGGAAGGAAATGAACTTGAGTAGAAGAGGGTTCTGAAAATTAAGCAGGGATTCTGTTTTCCATCAGTCCAAAACTGGACTGAAAATGTAATTTTCTTGCTGTGGTTGAATGTGTTGGAGGCCACAAAGCATAATCCCAGCAAGCTCCTCCAATACTGTCAGTATTTCAGCCAAGTTTCTGAAGGACAGGAGCCTGGATCAGGCCTTCTCTCTGTCCCATCATCTCTCACCCCTACCCTCCCACAGCCGCTGAACATGTTGTCCATTTTGGGCCAAGTCTGGCCATGTGAGGGACATCCCCAACACACTCAGATTCTACAGCATTTATAAAACAGGAGAAGGATAATGAATCAACACTCCAAACCAATGCCCCCACTCCTTGGACAATCCAGGTTCATATCCATGTGGGTCAAGCTCAGGTCTTTGTGGAAGAGCTTTTTTATTTCATAGGGTCATTGAGTTTTGCCGTGTAACTTTGTTCTTTCCCTGATACACAATTTGCTTTTCTTTGTCAGAGGGCTGTGTAGAAATTTTCCGGTCTGGCTTAGCATCACTTTACTGGGGAGGTGGTGTCAGCAAAGTGTGAGTTTCCCCTCCTAGCAAAAATGAAATATGCTGTTTTGAAGAGCTGTGCTGAACCATGAACGTGACCTGCACTCAGCTTCCCTTCCCTCTGTAATCTTGCGTGCAAGTCATGGGTGATACCACTTGAATCTGACATACCATAATAACAAAAAAGCATTTCTTGTTATCACCAGCAGCATGACAGCATTAACCCTTCTCAGCAAAGGTCCAGTGAACTCTGTGTGGCAAGGAATCTTCCTTCTCTCTCCTATCACTAATGCCTCCTTCCCTCCACTCTCTTCCCTACCAGTCTTATCTCCTTGGGGAATTTCTTCATGAGGGATGATATGGCATGAGGTGGTGGAGAAGAGCCTTGTCTCTTGCCTCTCTCTTCTATAGGAACAAGTGATTTGCTTTCTGGCACCTCTCTTGTCTTTCCCCTTCCCAGCTCCAAGATTCACAGGTGCACAAAATGCTCTCCTTCCCCACTTTGCTGATAAGGATGGCCTGCCACAGGGGGAAAAAAAGAGATGTGTGGCACCTGACAGACTCTTGTGGCTGTTGTCACTCTATGGCTTCCCATGCCAGACTAGAGAGGATGAAAGCAGTAGTACAGCCGGACAGGGGCAGAGCCGCCGAAATGTGAATCATAGAATATCCTTGGTTGGAAAGGACCCACAAATATCATTGAAATCCAACTTCTTGCCCTGCACAGGACAGCCCCAAGAATTGCTCCATCTGGCTGAGAGCATTGGCTAAACTTGTCTTCTTCAACTCTGTCAGGCTTGGTGCTGTGACCACTTCCCTGGGGATCCTCTTCCAGTGCCCAACCACCCTCTGGGTGAAGAAACCTTTTCTTAATATCCAACCTAAAGCTCCCTGACACAGCTTCAGGCCATTCCCTTGGGTCCTGTCACTGGTCACCAGAGAGAAGAGAAAAGAATCTCCCTTGCAGCACCAGCATTTAGTGCTACAATGTCAGGTGGACGCAGGACACTGTGCTGAGTTGAGCAGCTTTCAGGTTTTGTCAGAAGTCCAAACACCATTTTTTAAGCACTAGTAACTGAGCCTAGGTTTTGCATCAACTCATGTTGGAAAACCTGGAGTAGCCTGGCCTGTTCATTTATAAATGATGTATGTCCCTTCAACTTGATCATAAGAGCACAGGGACATTAATTAAATCTCATTATCATCTTTTCTGTATTCTGAAAAAAATACTGTTCATCTGTCTTGCCCTTTTTAAAGATGCTGTGTTTCACTTCATTGGATTAAGCCAATGTAACATTTTCCAGGATGCTCAGAAGGTATTTATGAGCCTAACTCCCACTGACATCCTCAAGAGCTAGGCACCGGGTGCTTGTGAGGATGTGTGTCTTGTAGCAGCAGTATGGTTGGGGCTAAGACCCCTGGAGCCACATGTACATGAAGAATATGTGCAGAAAAGGGTCACTGAGCTCATCTGAGGCTGGTCATCAGTGTTATGATACTTCTGTGGGTGCTATTGGGTTTTGTGTCTCTATGCAAAAACCCATCTGCACAAGTGTTTCAGTTAGATAACTACACACAGAAATTAATCAGAGAGAGCCATCCTGCCAGTTCTCAGATAGAAAACAAGTAATAAAGGTTGAATTACTCACAGACTGCACTGTTGAAAATAATTTAGCAACTATATTGGATTAGGCAAAATAGTCTAAAAAAAGAAAGATAACTGCTTACCACTTTTCCTTCTCTTATTTCAATAGCGCATCCCACCAGTCACAGTGCTGACATTTCATACATTTCATGTATGCTGTTTTTTTCAATGGTTGTATTTCAAACACCTTTTTTGTAACATTGGTCTCATATCTTCTCAAATGTTGAAAGCATAAAATTTCTACAAAAGAGCAAACCAAATATTTTGGAAGAATATATGGTGGTCATTGTTCTATAGTATTTTTTTAATTCTTTAATGATCTCTTAATGGTATGATTAGTGACTAAAGCAAGTATTTTTGAATGAGAAAGAGAAAAAGAAGCAGTGTAGAACAGGTGTACTGTAGAACTGTTAATAAGCCATGCTGATAAAAATAAATAATTTTTTATTGGAATCTGAGTAGAAAAAAGACCTGTGCTGCTGCCTCAAGCTATTGCATGTCAGTGTCCTCTTGACACTCATTTACTTTGATCTTCCAGAGAGAAATGAGCATCATAACAGCCAAGGCATGTTGTGCCTTCCTCTTGGTGGTGTGAGCACAAAGGGGTGTCCTCCTCAACTCATTGTGCGGGAACGGGAAATAACCGTTGGCACCAATCTCGCTGAGATTTCTGTGCCCCTTTCCAACAGGCACTCATTTTTTGCTGGCCAGCAGTGTTAAAGTGCTTCTGTAGTCAACATGCTGCTTTCAGCCTGAACTCCTACCTGTCCAAGTGTTTGCTGCCTCCTGGCTCGGACACCACTTGTCACCCAGTGGGAGCTTTCTCCTGCAGTGCCTCCCGTGCCACCAGGCAGCTCTCAGCATTCCCTCCAGTTACACATCTCCCTCTGTAGGAACAGAAGAGTCAAAGGAAGAACCTGCTTTCCAACAACAAAAGTATCTCAGGAAACTTCCCCCAAACTGCGTTGACATAAGACTGGAAAGAAGTCAGCCAACACTGTATTGCTTTCATGGATGAAAAATTGTCCAGTCTATTCAGTGCACTGTTATGTTTAACAGAATTGCAATGTGTATTGTATCCCAGCAGTGCATAGTGTTTTAATCCACCATAAATCCATGTAGAGGACCTCATCTGGAGCCTATGCCTTTAGCGTGATGGAAAGTGGATTTTGGTGAAAATTGATTGAATAGCCCCGGTATATTAAGACAGGATCATTTTGTCAAGAAAAGCTTTCTCTGCGGTCTTGAAGGGCCCAAAGCACCCCAGCTTCCCTTTCTCAGCCACCTCAAAAGCACCACTGAGGCAGCTGCTTCCTCCTTTTGGGGAGAGCAGAGAGCCTCTGCTGCCATCATCCTAGTGAACTAGGGGAAATCCACGGCCTTATGCTCTAGGGTGCACCCCAGATCACAGGAAGTTCCTCAGGAAAGATAAATACCCCTTGCCTGTCCCAACCTCCTCACCAGGGACATTCTCTAGAGAATGCCCAAGTTCGGTTCTCCACCTTTGAAATCAAACCCTTCCCTTCCCCTGTAAGCTGGGGATGCTGCTGAGCATCATCCACAGATGGAAAAAGAAAGTCAAAAAAGGGAGAAACATCTGGAAAAAAAAAAGCGCCAGTAGCTGAGGTGAAGCTTCGGGGAGTAGAAACAATGAGAACAGGTCCAGCCATAATCGGAAGAAAATGCTTGGTAAGTGATATACAGAATTCCTGTTTCCCAGCATCAGGAGGACATTACAGTGAATTTGTTGCCATACAATTTGAATGCTGTTATGTACTTTGCAACTTTGAGAGATTATTGCAAAGTGGCTCTGTGGAATCACTGGAAATCAGAAAAGTCAAAACATTTTCATTCTGGGAAGCAGCACACAGCCCACATGTTCTATACACTGGCTGGGAGATGTTAGAAGGGGACAGGGGGAAAAAATGGGTAACAGTGGGAAAACAGAGTTTGTAAGAGACTTTGGAGAGATGTGCTTCACAATCCTCCAGACTGGGAGGACATGATCACCACAAAAAGTGGTGTGGTTTCTGTATTTCGTTTCTTTACACATCCCCACATTTCATTTGGTGCTACACATTGAGTAGATACTTTCCCTGGACTGGAGTGGGGCTGTTTCCTGAGCGTTAGCCAGTCATGTAGTGATGATTGATGCACGGGGATAGTTCAAGATTCTTTCCCCAGCATGTTTTACTTTGGGCTTGCTAACATAGTGTCCACTCTGCCACTGGGAAGTCCTAGCACTTTACCCCAGAGCAGGGACTGCAAGCAGTGCCAGTGCCTCTCCCAGAGGATGTGGTGCTGGGTATGGGCACTGACTCCAGCCTGTCTTGGCTCATCCCGCTTAATGCCTTCCTTGCTCAAGAAGACAGCAGCTCAGAGCAACAACAACTCCTGCAGGAGCATGTCCTTTCTCTGGCTACAGGCAGGGCTTGAGAAAAATAACCTTAAACATCTAGAGAGGCTGCCAGTTGAAGGTGGGTGGTGGGGACACTTCACTTTCCACAGTACTGGAGAACCTCTGCTGCCAGCGTAAGCAGTTTTACGTAATGCAAGGTGGGTCATTCTATAGTTCAGAAGCAGGAATATAACAGACATGGAGTTATTTGGAGCAATTTATTTCGAAAAAGAGTAAAGTCTGTCATGATGGATTTCCTACATGAAATACTGGCAACCTGTGAGAGGAAAATGAGGATGCGAGGAGAAAATTGTGATGCATGTGTAGAGGAGGGGGCCAAGAAAGCAGACTGTCTTTCTTAACATTGTTATTTTGACAGATTTCAAAACATTCTGTATATCTTATAGCTGATTACATACAAACGCTTGTTGGTAATTACAGAATCTCAACTTTCATTTCAATGTCCTCTCTTCCCATAGATTGGATAATGTTTTCACCTTTCTGGAGATTCATTAAACTCGCTTTTCCTGCAAGATGCTTTGAAAGCCAGGAGATAATCTGCAGGCTTGTTGACACCATAATGCTATGATGGCTCATGTGCCATTAAAATGGATCACAGAAATACTCATCTATAGAACCTGAACTCAATACATTGTGTCAGTATACAGTATACATCCCTTAATCCTTAGACCATTATTAAAATAGTGGATTAGGGAGTTGTTTGGGATAAGAGCATGCTGTATGTGTAACAAAACAGTTTAGCTGAGATTAGTACTTATTACTGAATGCAAAATTTGATTGAAGGATTCATTGATATTTATAGTATCACAGTTTGTATTTAATCACTAAATTTCTACCTTTTTGCCATACAAGTTCTTGTTAAGACCTGAAAATGTCACTTTGCATGACAAAAGTAAAAACTGAATGACTGATATAAATCAGTTACTGATTAAAATATTTTAGCTTCATACTGACATAAAATATGATATTTGGATGGCTTAAAGTGCATTTTATGAGGATGTGCATAGAAAGGACATTCAGATTTCTGAAATAATAACTCAACAATATTTTTTTTTTAAAGAGTTCACTAGCTGTTATACAGATCACCGTCAATTTAACCTAATGCAAACTGGAAACCAAAAGGTTTTTTTCATACAATCTTTTTCTGTCAACAGTCTTTCTGGTTTGTCAGAAGGGGAAGTTTTATTCAACCATGTGGTGAAGTTTAACTGAGTAAAACAGTGGCAGTTTTACAGACTTATCTTTAATGCAACAGAAGATTGTCAACAAGCCTTTTTGGTGACATCTCCACGTGAGCATGGCGAGCAGATGATTTGAGGATTACCAGGCTGTCGGACCGGTCAGCTGGCATCTTAAAAATCTCTTCTATACAGGACCAAATCTGCAGCCAGAAGTTGTTTACTGGCTGAAGGGGGAGGGAAATGGGTTTAAAAGGCAGAGACCCTTGGGTTTGTTTGTGTGCCTGCCACGGATCATTGTCTTTAAAGTTCACTCTGTAACAGAGAGCTGAACTCTGGTTGACACTCATTTTCAAGTGAAGTAGTAGGCAAAGTAAAGTTTCAGTACTGAAGTGCCAGCAAGAAAAGAAAAAATTTGTGCATAAAAATCAAATGGTATTTACAACAAGGTAAGTAGAACAGAGCCGTTTTTTTTTCCTCAAGGTGGAATGTGTTTATACTAAATTTCAATTATATTGCAAGTCATATTAAAAAAAAGTTCCTGATCCCAGTTTTAGCTGTGTGTTTTTTTGAGGTCTTTTTTAATCCCATTGCTGCTAGTCCTGATCCCTATTGTCCTTTATAGAATAGTCTGGATATTTCTGAATGGGGGTTCAGACACTCGTGTCAAGCAAATTAAACTTCTGCAAGCGTGCCTGTGCTGGAGATTTCTCTTCCATGGACTATCCATCAGCTGATCATATCTGTTAGCTTTCAGGTCCACTTCCTACATCTGTACAGCCCCTGGGCATATGATGCAGTGGTTTGTAAGAAGCTTATGAAACCTCATGCAGAAGGGCACAGCAAATGGAGAAAGCACAAGGCATCCACAAAGGCATTGCTTTGGGAGCAAGCGTGACTTGCAAGTAGAGAAGACTACTGTACTTGTAGGCTGTGATGCTCATGCACAGGGTAGTGCAGCAGGGACCAGGAAACCTTCATACTCGAAAAAATGTCACATGAATCGACATGAAAGAAGGACCTTTTGGCATCTCCAAAAGAGCAGTTGTGGCCAAAGAACTGGGGAATTGGCTGTGGGAAACTGGAGGGGAAAATATGTAGAAAAAAGCTGGTGAGCTTGATTTATCCTCACAGCTCTCCATGAGGCAACATTGAAGGAATGTTCAATTTCTCACTAATACTAAACAAAAGGTTTGTACAACTTAGCCTTTACTTCTCCTGAGTTAAAGTCTTTTATAACTTAGCGATTTGGATTTGCAAGCTTCAGAAGTTATGCTCTGCTATAACAGTAAATGAAAGAAACATTTAAAGGTGTAGAGAAGCTAAGTTTAGTAAATTTGCTGAGACCAAGAAGGTACAAACACGTGTTCCAAATACAGTGCATACTCTGAATGTATTATTCCGTTTATAGAGTCTGAAACATCATTTTCATGCTACTGCTTTTTGTCATTTCAGAAAGGAGTGTATCTCAAAATAAAATAGTTTTCCAAAGACCATGAAACATCCAAAGATAGTGTCTCACATCACTTCAATGAGGTCATTTTCTCATTTCTATAAAAGGAACAAAAGATTTGGCAAGCATGGTAAGATTTCATTCATGTTTTTAATAGGTGAGACATCAAGTGAAATTATTTTGCATTCCTCAAATAAGCCGAGTACCAGTACATCCCAGTAAAAACCACAGACTTTTCATTAGATGAATAGTGGGACGTAATTATTTTATATCCTTAAGCATAGACTGTAACTGCTGATAGCATAACTCCTTCAGGATACTCATGTGGGCTCTGGCCACTGGAAAAACTTGGAATCTCTTGCAAATTCACAGAAGCACCTTGCCTGCCATGTTCTGTCTTGGCTAGAATTTTAAAGGTTGAATTTTCCTTTCCCCTTTGCATGAATTAGAATTGTGGGGTTTTGTGTTCATTTCATTGAGTAGAATTGACAGGTAGCTCCCTCACTGATTCATGCCAGTGCTCAGTGCCACATTCCACAGCAGAATCAAGTTGGGATTCTCTGAAGCTCTCCATGTGGACAAGGCAGATGTAAATTTAGGGCTGGTCCCAGATCCCAAATTGAAGCACTTGCTGACTTTGTCAATCATGTTTATCATGTGTGCAGAAACACAGAGCCCCTGCATCTCAGTACCCTCACAGTGACCGATGTTACAGTAGTACACTGGAAATACACTTTTCATTTAACCTCTAGTTAAGTGGACTCATTTTGTTATTGACATGGTGTGAAAAGTAGTTGTTGCAATGATTTTAATGACTTGTATTTTCTGCCATCGAGGGGACCCGAACCATTCATGCGGCTATCACGTGGCAGGAAATTCATTCTTTAACCTGGGCTACTTTTAGAACAGCCAAGGACTGAAAAATTTCCCACCTTAGAGCCCACACATGAAGACCAACCTACCACTTAAATGCAAGCAAAGGAGTGCAAGCAGACGCAGAGATGTGCCACTTCCTGTATCTCACAGGGATCTCCTGTATCTTTACAGGGAAAGAGAGAGTTGTGCTTTAACTAAAACAACATAGATACTCTGTTTCAGGTAGATTTGCATCAGCTGTGGTCATAAATGAATGACCTGTAGTACTTCCTGAACTGCCTGGGGAGTGACTTGAGAGAAAGGGTTATATGATTACTCCTCAAGGTGTTTAGTTGAAATCAGCTGGTTTAAGTAGGAGATTTTGGCGAACCAAGCATGTTTGAAATTAAATGTGCTCACATTTCAGCCTGCAGATCTCGCAGGAATGTAGCCTCTGAGGTATCACCTTTGGGAGTGAAGCCCCCTCAGTCTGGCCTCACGGGATACAGCCATAACTGGCAGAGGACTCAAATTTCAGACTCCAGTGAATCAATATCGGGTTTACCAATTTAACAAATGGTTAAATATTCTCAAAGGGAGAATATTTACCAATATACCTATTAGACTAAAAAACTGGGTTGACAGACTTGTATGTCTCCTCATGCTAATAATCCAAGCAACTATATAGGAAATATGGCTAACAAAGTACCCACACTCAAGAGAATAAGCCCACAGGCCAATTATGGTTGACAAAAATGCTTTTGACAAGGAGGTGTAATTCATTGTTTAGAATCACTGAAATGTATTTATGACTGTTATTCTCTGGCATTCAACCTAGAAGAGTAGCTATGCGGCTTATCCAGCTGCTGAAGGCATAGAGAATCCACTGAAGATACAAAACGGCTGAACATAAGTGAAAGTTTTGTCAATTCTTTAAATATATCACACAGGAATTCCCTACATGTATGTCACATTAGCTTGGTATTTCCTATTTATATTTGTAGTTTCACTTTCCAGATTTCAACCCATTCCAATAACTCCATCTCAGACCTTGTTTTTTCCTTCAAAAACCCACTGCCATATGGAGGAAACATTAAAATTATTGGATCCAAAGTAAAAACAAAAGCAGCTTAGTGTTGGTGCAAGAGGCTTAAATCAAGACAATTAAACCTAAGTTAAACTGAAAGTAAAAATGACAAATAATTTTGACCAGTAGATGTAGACCATACACCACACAGAAATCCATTGTCATTCATAGTGGAAGCACACAGTCTTCAAAAATAGATCAGCATCCTCAGTAATACCAAAATAAACTTCCAAATCTGTGCTCTAAGCAGACAAGAAAAATCTCTATCAGGAGTAATTTTGAGAAGAGGCTGGCTTCCACAGTTTCACCAGGGGACCACTCACCACCACACAACCAAGTGATTGACTACCATTTTGTGAAGAAGGTCATGTGGTGTTTTCAGGACCCAGGATAATCCTTCTGCAGCCCAGCTTTCCTCTTCTGTTTGTTATTTTAATGCTGTGGGTTATACTTAATGCTGCTGTGAGTGACAGCTACTATGACAGCTGCTTGTTATCTCCCAGATAACGATGGCTGGCCTGATTAACCATCGTGGCATTGGGGTATTTAGGAGTAGCCTTTAGAGACTCAGTTTTTAACAGAATAGTTGAAAATGAGACTGCTATGCTTGGTGACCATAGTATGAATTGAGTCACTTCCACATGCAAAAATCTTGTCAGTGTTCATCTACACGAATAACCCTGGCCCATCGAAAATGCCAAATTTTAGAAATTTAATTTGTAATGTTACTAATTCACTGATACCAGTATGTGACCCTTTACTACGGACTTCGACACTGCTTCCCAAAGACCTCTAGGTGTTAAGTACTAACAGTGACCTCCACATTCTAATGGAAGTTTTGACAGGAGTTTCTGTGACAATGAACAACAGAGAAGGGGATAAAAAAAACAACAAACCCCCAGCCAAACTGCTCAACTGCCAGGGCAGGCAGTGAGATGATGGAACAAATGGCCCAAAGTTATAATGAAAGGGGTGGGTAATAATTATTGCTCTCTAATTTGTTAGCCCTATTGAATATCTTTTGCCTCTGCTGTGGATGTTGCCACTGCCAGCAAGACATGGAGTGGGAGACACACCTGCTTCTTCCTATGCCTTTACTCATCAACATGTGGCTACTGTATCGAAGCTGTATTAAAAAATAAAGAAAAAACCCATGTTTGCGCTCACACAAATAAATGTGAAGGGGCCTATGTCTGGGAAGTCCAGCTTCTCCCGTAATGGAGGAGAGGTGGCCAAAAGAAAGTCTGAAACCTTACCAGATCACTGCTTCACAGAAGAGCAAAGCTTGGTGGGGCTGTGGGCATGATCTCAGAATTATTACTATTCTTAAGGATCTGTAACTTGGAGGCACAAGAGCAGTATACAAGCATGCCTTGCTCAAGTTGGGTTATGACAGCACTTTTTCTTCATGTACTCTGTCCTTTTAACAAGAACAAAATTCTTCAACATCAACTTCTGCATAATGACTTCCTGAAAATGCCCAGTTCCTTGATATTCCAAATAAATTTACCAAAACCCATCAAAAAGCATTCAGTGATTCTTTGTACCAGCATGCGCATTTTAATACAATTTATACTTTATATCGCCTTAGATTTTCAAATTACCCCGGTTCCTTTTCCCTTTTATTCCAGACTGCACAGATTTTCTTTTGAAGCTTAACTGAGGTAAATAGAGCTCTTGACTCCTGTAAACCTTCTAAGAGCCTATTTATTTGTTCTTCCATGAACTTCTTTTGGTGTGACTAGCCCTGACTTATATGGATTTATGCTATACACTGTAAATGAACTACCAGTGTTGCAGCTTTATCTGTATTTGCTCAGGCTGCGAGATTCAAAATTGAGTCAAAGTGCAAGGAGGAGTATTTGTTGTCATCTATTTGCAGCCCTAGAACTCTTAAAACTTTTCATGCAATTTCTGTCTCATATTTATCCCCTTTTTCTCTAGCAGTCTTTTCATTGAGGACTCCAAGGCTACAATTTTCCCTTCCACTCCTGTACAGAGATGGCCCATCAGACTGTGGGGGCTTCTGCTGGGTATTTGTTTATTTGAACATTATGCACTTACAGCCATCAGAAATGTATTTCTGCATCAAACTAAATGGCAGATGGCTTGCTCAGGTTATTTTATCAGCAATCCTCAAAAGTGTCAGGGATGAGTGAAACAGGAGACAGTATCCTGTCCAATAAAACACTGTAATGGCAAGTTCTGTCCCATTCTGTGCAGTAACAGCCTTCACAAACCTGCTGGTAAAGCTGTTTCAAAATACAGAAAGATAGACACAGTAACCCTAAAATAATCCTCTGGTCAAGAAAATCTCTGGAGATTTAGAGTCACATCTTAATCTGCCTAAATTTGTTTGCTTGTCTTGGTCTATTCAGAAATTCCGTTCTGGATCTGACATGTCTCTTCCAGCAAAAACCCCACTTGAAACTGGTAACAGACACACATACATAAAGATCTAATGCCAAGGATAAGCCCCTCCAGTAGACTGCTCTGATAAGCCTTCCTAACACTCCCTGGACTCTGCTCTGGCACCCTGTACTTGTGTGTGTGCTGTGGCCAGCAAGCAATGCCCAAATACCTCAGAGAGAAGAACTTTAACTGCATTTTCATTGAAAGTGCTGGAATCCTCTTAAGTGACAAGAACGTGCCATCACCCAAACATGACAGGCTTCACTTGTAATCTTCTAGCTTATCTGATTTACAAGCAGTTAACTACTTTCATCTCATCAACAGTGAGTTCCAGATGTTTCCCATAAGAACAAAGTGCACGATAGCAGCTATACAGTAATCAAGCAATAAATTAAGTCTTCAGTAGTCCCTGAAGGGTTGTGCTTTAATCTGAAGTGTCACACACTTGGGTAGGCACACGTACCCAAAATCAATATATGAGGTAACAGCAGAAATATTTCAGGAGCCTGTTGAGGAATACAGATTTATAGAGACACGTAAATAAGTAGATCACTAATAACTGTCTGACACAAGGCGAAACAGCAGGATACTGTGAATAAAAAATTAAATTAGTAGGGAACAGCATAGCTAGTAGAAGACTAGAACATCTCTGCACACGTTATCTCCCTTCCTTTAAGAAAACATGTAATTGTGATGTGCTGTTGGAGCTGGATATACAGCTGCCCTCAGAAATGGTGTTGTCCAAACTGGTAAGGATGTCCAAACAGAAAGAAGATGGCCTGTAACTTCATGGCATAAACTCATGGACACGTGTCCTACACCAGCTAAGCTTCCTGAAGTTCTAGCTCATGCATTCCTGGAACAAAAACATTAAACCAAACACTGCAGTGACATTCAATTAAAAAAGAAAAAAAAAACCAACACCACCCCCCCCAAAAAAAAAAACCCAAACACCCAACAAAAAGGAAAATAAAATATGTTGGATTGTTCTACCATTCTGTGATTCTATGCTTAGGACTGTGTTTAATCAACCATCCAGTCCAAAAACATCTATCAGCTGTTAAGGATTTAAGGTTTAAGGATTTACCATGCTTCCATTACAAGATTTCAGGTAACTTACTCCAAGTCTCTTATCAGCAACGTAACTATTCACTGAGCAACTTCAGCTTTTACTGCCCATGTCATCAGGATCAGTTGCAGCAACCCCTCCCCAGCAATCTCACAAAGCTTGCCAGAAAAAATTGTCCACAATTTCCCACTCTACTGACCAAAGTCAGATACACCAAAACCACTCCCTTTCAAGGTCTCTCACTTCTCTCCTATCTTGCCTGAAATACAGATATTGTCCAGCCTACTCTTCTTAGATTGGTATTTTTTCCTTTACTAGTATTAGCAAAACAGTATTTCACATCCACAGCATTTCACATTTTTTATTTGTACATCAGTTCAAACAGAACTTGTTTGGTGTTTCTCCATCCCTTCAAAGCAGATATTCACATCAGTATACCTGAGCACATCAGATGCCTGTCTGAATTCCACCCTGTTTCACCTCTCATCCTCACTTCCAGACTTTTCCTGAAGTCATCCCTCACTGCCTATTACCTGAAAAATTGCATAAAAAGCATCAAGATACTGTCCACAACTCACTCACAGTGACCTAATGTTTATGATAATGCTTACAAGACTTCAGCCAAACAGCTGAGAGCACATGTGATCTGTACGACTGCAGAAACCTGAGGACTCTTGCAGATGTTCAAACACAGCCAAGCTTTTGCCTAAGGGAGGCTACCAGGCTAAAGGTGGGCCAGGGAGCTAGTCATGAGAGAATGCTTGCCATAAAGCTGCTTTTTTATTTCTTCTTTCTTAGAGAAAGAAAACCAAACCACTAACTCCTGCATCATTTTTTTCATAACACATTTTGGACCAAGGATTCCTTTCAGACTACATTTGGTAGCGATGGTCACCTTTTTCCCAGACTTTGAAGAATCAGTTTTAAAATTGTCAGCTACCAAAAAACTGACATTTTCTGAAGTGTTATGTTTTGTCTACATTTGCTGTCTTCATGCAGCTCAGCAATTGTCCTACCTCTTAACCCTCCTATTAATTTACATTTTCTCTGTGCAGTAAGTGCATTTTAAGAAAATACCGGGTAGTATGGTAAGATTTTGGAAAGGGACAGTATTTTGAAAGTTTAGACAAAACCCCAGGTCTCCAAAGAGATCTGAAGAACAGATACAGTATGCAGAAGAACATTTAGATGCCCTAACACACACCAGAAGCCTAAGCTCTAGAAGTTATTTTAAAATTATCTGGGGCAATAATGGGTTACAAGGCCAGGGACAACTTTAGAGCATCTCTTCTGTAAAATCCATAACATATTAAACTTTCTGGATTGTGTTGAGTACTCAATGCTGAAACTTTAACATTTCAACTTCAATGCTTCATTGCAAAACAGCTGCAATTGTTACAAGGCAAGGCTGTTTGAAAAACTGTGCAGTAGGTTTAGATTCCAAAATATAATGACACACTTCAAAAACTGCCTTTAAAGGCTTATGAAGCTGCCATGGCTTGTCAACTAGTTTGTAGAAAAAAACCCCAAGGAAACACACCCATCAGTTTCAAATCCATATACACACCACAGTGGCTTCATCTCACTTCTATCAATCTGATTTTTTAACAGCAGTTGTAAATACATCACAAAAATCTGTTTTCATATCACCACATCAAAAATCTTGAGCATCTATTATATTTCAAACTAAGTATTCCCCTTTGTGTGATAATTACTGATGATTTTGAGCAGTGACTATATATAAAGGTGATCACAAAACTAGGGATGATGATTCAAATTTTTAAAACTATAACATGGAATATTATTAAGAGTCGCACTGCGGTTCACTCCAACAGTAAAGAGCCAACACTTACCACGTTCACTCTTTTCCTGTTTTCAAGACAAAACATGGAAGATTTATCTAAAATCAGCATTTCCTAGTGACAGCACGTTGGGAGGGGCACAAGAACAAGCCTGCCCATGACATCTGAACAGAGCTGTGGCTGGTGACAGGCAGAGCACGAGTGCTGTGGTTCATCTGGAAGGGGTTGTGGAGCACAGCGATTGTGGAAATGCCTCTTGAAGCCTCTTATGTGCTAACTTTTAGGAGGTTAGTAATGACAAGTTACCTCAACCAAAGATTTTTGTTGGGTTCGGTATTCAAGCACTATTAGGTTAAGGTCCTTTAGAAAAGTAAACTGGTAAGAATAAAACCCCACAACCTTATGAATGGAAATTAGTACGTGAAGTTTAATTTTAAATAAAATTTTTCCAGGCTTGTGAAAACACGCCAAAAGCCAAATTGTGTTATGAGTCTAAAACTACCAAACAAGGTTTGAACAAAATACTCCATTTCCAAAAAAAAAGGCAAATATAGGTTTAATGCCAGTCATCCAAAATCGACATTAGTCTCTTAAGGCAAAAATAGTAATTTTCTTTTATTTTTTAACCTACATTAAGTACAATCAGCAATAGTTGCCCTACAGAATATGCATCATCGAGATCTAAAAGCAAGATCAGCAGAGAATGCTGACTCATGCATGGTAAGATCTTCTCAACATACTGACAATTCCATAACAATCTCTGGAAACATCTCTAGGTTAAGGAGTGAATTAATGCTGCAAAATGATTTTGTTAAATGTGTGTATAATTTAGTTCTCATGCGCCACAGTCACATTTCTGTGTTATAGCCATGTTGCACAAACATTTCTTGCAGATACAAGGGTGTGTCAATATACATTAAATCATAGAAAATGCCATAAAATACTCTATGCAATCTTTAAGCATCCATCTTCAATATAATTGTATTTACATATTTTTATGAACTTATAATATGTAATAAGCCACTGAAGACATTTTTACACTGTTTATTAGATTATGAATTTATAAATTCAAGGAATCGGAGGCACATAGTTTAAAAGGCCGAGAACACCAAAACTAATTTAGTCACAGAAATCAGAATATTTATGGACGTAACACCAGTAGAAAATAAAAATCACATCCAGACTAAAAGCAACACTTCTTAAGAGTCATCCTTCAAAATTAGCATAATAAAAAGTTCTCATTTCCCTCAAAGAAAAATAACTCATCCCACCTCCCAAGCTAGAAAAACCTATTTACAGTTGTACTTTGATCAGAAGTATCATTAAGTTGTGTAATACAGCCACTTCTACTCTGCCATTAGGATTTAACATTTCTTTTAAAGTATAATTGTATTTACAAATGCATAAATATTGCAACTCTGATCTTCATTAAGATTGAATGAAAACAGGTTAAGTCACAATACAAACGTGTTAGTGGAAAAGTAGGTGCATATTCAGTATCATTCTCAAAGAACAGGAAGCCAATACTTCTGATAAAGCTCAAGTTCATTAACAAGACCAGGTCTTTAAGTTATGTTAATGAAGATTAAACCTCTTCTGTATTAACTCTTTACATTGGTTTCTTCAGTCGACTTTCACTACACTGTATATTTTGGTTACAAACCAAAAGCATGCAAAGAATCCAATTGTCCCTAGAAGAAAAAAAAGTTACATGTTAGAACTCCGGCACGAGAAACACCAATTTCTACTTGTAGTCCATGAATTAGGACATATGTATATGCAATCTGGTATCCTTAGCCTTCAGTACATCGATCAGATCAGATAATGGAAAAGATAATGGAAAGTTACAGACATTACCTGGTCTTCACAGGCATCAACTACTCTATGAAGTATCTTATTATTTTCATGTCAGGGTTGATTATGTGGAAGACTCTCGTTTTAAGATGTTTCTGTGTTATTTGTCTAACTACATATTTGTTCATAACTAACTAACCACATATTGTTTCAGTGTGCTGCAGTCCAACTCCTTCATATTGCTCCATTTCACCCTTCTTCAGTGACTAGTCACATACACTTCATCTGATCTGCTCAGCTGTTAAAATACTGTTAATATACTTAATAAACCAATTAAACTGACAGCATCAAAGGAAGTTCTCATTCCTTAGCTATACCTCAAGGTCTTGGAAAATTATAGCACTACCTTTATTTCTACATAGATCAATGCAAATTTCAATTTCATAGCGTAGTTACTACACAACTTGTAGTTCCTACTGAAAACATGTGTTACTTTCATCAACAATAAACACTTCTGAAATACTTAAGGCAGTCAAAAGGTATATGCAAACTTGAATTGAAATTTAAGGATGGAGACCATTTCCCTGGTAACTTATCACCCTTTTAGGAGGATAAAGATAGCTTTACCCTTTTCTTTGTGAAACGCCAAGAGAAGCTTTTAACAAAATTATTATTTTGTATGTGAAGTAGTTAACACAGTTGAATTTTATTAATCTAACTGGATTACTTCAAAATTCAGCCTCAACCAGAATGATGTTGGACTAAAAAGCAGCTCAGAACACCTGTTACAGGAACCTTAATTTCCCACAAAAACTAGGACAGGAAAAAAACCCTGAAGATTATCTGATATCTGCCTGAGTACCTCTTCTAAAGTCACAGTCTTAACTTATGTAAGAGCCAAAGAAGTTCTTTGGTTTAGATCTGCTAAGAGGCACAACAAAAGTTGTGTGGTAACAACTCATTTGCTATAAAAGCTTGAAAGGAACCATGAATGATATCATGGTAATTTTCTTTTTCCCTTTACGCTTCCTAAACTACTGATGTTTAACTGACTCATTTACTATGATACATAGTTGTGGTCCCAGCTGTGAATCAAAGATTTGTCATGTAGCTCCCGGTATTTTGCCTGCTGAGTCTGATCAATGACCTGGAATGCAGTATGGATGCAAGTGCCTGAAGCATGTGTTACACTGACATAGCAGCAGGGCACTGTCAAAACCCTTCCTGATACTGACGATTTTTAACAGATGAGTAAGCAGCAGCAGAATAGTTTTGATACAACAATTATGATTTTTTCCTTTTAGCTTCTTCATCATCTTGACATGGGAAGTCAGTTGCCTTTGAGCAGTTTTTGCTAAATTGCTAATATGCTTTTTTGTTTAAGAAACTGGAAAAGAACTCCCTGTCTCTTTACCCTACCTCTTAATTTCTTCATTAAAACCTTACCTCATTGCACTTCAGTAAATCTAAGAGAACTGAACATATCTTCTTTTGAATTCTTATCAAACTAAATGGATAAAACTATTCTTAAATGTTAAGAAATAGGATTATTCCCCCAAATTAAAAGATAAAGTACAAATTATCTTGGGGGAAGTAGACAAAAAAGATCATTGCACATATGATGTTTCAAAGTTCTAGCTGTCTGGTTAACTTCACAGGTTAACTCTCCTGATTTTAATACAGAAACTGAAAACTTAAAAAACCAAGAGCATAATGAAAGTTTAGTTCAGGTTGCACAACATGACTCACATCTCCACTGTCCCAATTACAAACAAGTGACTGTCACAGAAAGCATCTAAGGGGGCTGAGAATAAACCACCTCTTCTTTGCATGCTTGTTAACCCACTCTAAAAATAACTCCCCAAATTTGCTGGCTGGTGCTGCACAGCCACATGGTCAACGGAAAGTGAACATATGGCCAAAGGACAAGGGGGATGCACCAGACAGTGTCATATGACATGACTGACTTGAAAGAGTAAGGGCAAAAGATGGAAATCATATGGGTACCTGAGTTACAGAAAGGCAGCTAAACCAAATCTCTGCATACAAAATTACTGTAAATCCCCTTGAATGTGTACACTCCAGTTACTACATGCATCCAAAGTAAACAGAGTGAACAAAGGAGACACANATAAATTACAAACTATCCACAAGCAATGCCAAAACACATTAGATTGACTTAAAATGAAGGATGGAAGACAAAACTAACCACTTTTGGAACTCAGCTTGATCACTTTTCAATGAGATTATATAATACACCTAAGTCCCATTCCTTCCTCTTAACAGGCAATGACCCAAGAAAATTCTTGCAGGCCACTGCTCCTGTTCAGCACCATCTGCATACAGTCATGGTGCATGAACAGCTTCAATATTTCCTTAGCTGAAGAGGTAATGTCTTTGAATAATATTCAGTTACACTATAAATGAACACATTCTCAAATTTGTTAGTTCTTTTCTCATTAGACCATTTTTGTTCTCCTGTGGTAACTGGAAATGAAAATTCTACTTAATAGTTACAGTGAGA
>WEIV01008418.1:5688-79015 GCA_013390005.1 Calyptomena viridis | reverse complement strand
AAAAAGAAAAAGAAAAACCACAAAGAAATTAAAAAAACGAAATAAAAAAAAAAAAAAAGAAAATCTTTATTCAAACTGCAATGTAAACACTTCAGTACAGTACACTTGAAGGCAAACTTTCTTCTCACCTAAACCATTGGATGTGAGTATGAGGCATGGATTCCAAAATATAATCCCATCTTGACGCCCACCTGATACTTTTTTCTTCCTGAAAGAGTAAATACATGAGCTTCAGATACAGTCAGTATCCAACTTGTACATTTACAAGTTGATGTTCATGCAAAGCAATCATGAAATTTCAATAATGAGATTGAAGTTCCATGCCTTAAATGGAATAGTTTAATAATAGCTATCCATAACAACAGAGAATCTAAATCAAAATATTTTCTGAATTTGAGCACCTGTGTCATAAGGCCTATCAAATTAATTTAGTTCTGCTTCCTCCCTTCAAGTATTATATTAGTTCCTCTGGAATTCAAACGACTAGCAGAATATGCCTCTTTTAGCATATATAAGTCATCACAGAGAGAAACTAAGCTATGCTATGCAGTCTCCAACATAATACTTCACTCTCTAGATAGTGCTCTGTCCCAATTATCAATCCAGTTACAAACAGTTTTTACTGCAAGAGAGAGAGGGAGACAATGCTATGGCATTTACACTGCCAGTAGAGGGAAACAAATTATTCCTTCAGGCATTTCAACCACTGATCAGAAACACTTGAAGAACATTTCTTTATTTTGCAGAGTAAACATGAAAAAAGGAACAGACAGTGCTAATCAACCTGAAGGTTGTTATTATGCAAATAATAAAACTGTCTTTTTCCTGTCTTACTGCAATGATTTGATCTGCTGACCCAGTGGAATTTCAGAACACTACCTCCAATTCATGTAACATTGCTCACAGGACAGCAACATGCAAATAGCTGGCCATGTAATTTTTTAAGAAAAAACAATACAATAGTATGAAGCTAAGGCCATTCATAACTACAAACTTCTCACAGGTTTCCAGAAATACTTGCTTTTCTGTATACAAATCCATTTTAGCATCATAACTGATATAATTTCTCAAAATAGAATTATCACATCATATATAGTATAATCCTTTGTGAGTATATTTCTTATACTATTTATTGTATTTTGAACTTAGTCTTAGATTAAAAGGGAAACAGTTTGAGAAAGAGTACAAAACTTTGGGAAACAGTTCATCCAGCAAACTCCATTAAAAAAAAACAACCAACATAAAAGCCCTCTCCTGTTTGTCACTAGTTTGAATGAGACACATTCAAATACCACTGCTCCCTACGGCTGCCTGATACACTACTCCTCTACTTTGTAAAATAGTAGCAGAACAAAGAACACTAGAGCTTCCTATCATTTGCAGGTTTCCATGGGAAGACGACCTTGGAGAGAGGAAGGCTTTTGCAGCAGGTGAGCAGAAAATTATCACCTTCAACCTACCTACAACAGCACTTTGCTGAAACAAACATACTATTTTTCAGACTTAAGAGCTTGGATTGAAAGATAATTTACCAGACAATCTAGGTAAACGTGGAAAGTGTGATGCTATTAAAAACCAGATATGCTTTTCCGTGTGTGGTGGTATGCAAAATTGTAAAGCAAGTGGTTAAACCTGTGACATTCCAGTTCAAATAAAGTTTTAAAACTACAAATTTACCATTATGAGCTAATTTTAATTGTCCTTCTTGAAAATCATGCATTAATACTCTGAGTTATAAGAGGTAACTACCACAGAAACCTTAATACTCACTTGAAAAGAAACTGAGTATGTATAAGCAATTTTGACTTCTCCACTAGCCTTATTACTTATATCCATAGGTACTCCTGAGCAATCAGGGTTGTCTGGATGAGTGTGCTTATAACTGTGGGAAGAAAAAAAAACAGAATGAAAACTGCTTCACGGACAACACTCTTAAGAAAGAATTCATTCATCTTACAAAAGCATATCAAGGATTCTTCCCTTAAATACACAAATTGTTCTTAAAGTCTCATAAATTTCAGATCTCACAAAGAAGGTATCCATAAACTCAGAAGTTTTTGAAACTTGAACTTTTTGAACAAGGGATGTCTCTTCAAAAATGAAAACTATAGAGAGCACAGTCTCAAAAGCAGAGTACCAAAACTGAAACAAGTTTGAGTACTGCTAACAACCTCCAAAACACTCAAAAAGTTAAAACACCAGAATTACTAACTTCTGTCAGAAAAAAATACTTTCAACTGAACCAACACCACAACAAGTTCAGTTATACCATGAAAAGAAAGACAACATGCTAAAAAATAATAAAACAAACATCAGTTGTACAAAAGCCATGGAGACACCAGAACTAGTGATGAGTGTATCTGTGAAATCATTCTATTCAAATCCTGATTGCCGAGGACATCAAATGTTGCACTCCAATCACGCCTCCATCAGGCACTGCTAGTCTCTTCTGATATATGACAAAATGCTCCCTAGCTGGAAAATAAGAGTTCTACATGGACTACACACTAAGCACCCCATCAACACTTCCAGGTTTTATTTATTTCTTTGTCCCAAACAGGAAATAGTGCACAAAGATCCATCAAATTCAGAACAAAATGACATCACACTGTCCTACACTACACTAAATCACTCAACAGGAAAACTAATCTACAGGTCTTATATCTGAAAACATTTCTGACCAGCAGCAGGTCCCCAGATCAAAGCAGGTATTATGAAGACAAGTTACTTCCAAATACTAACCTTTTTGGTTCAAGTTTAGCAGCAACTAGTCTTGCTCCTAGAGCTTCATTTTCCACAACATGGTAATATATTTTTATGTCAACATGGTTGAAGATATAAAAAGTATCTTTTTCATGGAATTCTGACTGCAATGATAAAAGATGACATTAAAAAATCAAAAAGATATAGACATCTAAAAGCATAGTTTTCTGCCAAGTTCTCCTACAATATGAATGTGAGATTCTGTGAATATAAAGACAGTAAAGTGTCTCCTTGCATGGAAAATACAAGCTACAAAAGTTAATGTTAACAGTCTACTACACTTGAAAAGTAGAAAAATTAAGTTGAAGTATTTAAGTAGAAAATTGAACAGACAACTAGATAATACCTTTAATTATCAGAAGCATTTGATAAACATCAACTATTTCAAAACAACACATTTTTCAGAGATTAAACAGAACCTTGCAAAACAAACAACATGAGCAAATGCTCTCCTCTCAGTGACAGAACCACCCTGACACTTGAAACCAAAGATGCACAGGGACGAACTGCAAGCAGGAGACAAGAATGCTGAATACAAACCTCAGGTGAAAGGAAACATCACCTTGGAATTTAGTCAGTTAAAGAAGTTGCTAAATCACAGCTATGTCTACTGAAGTTCAATTACTACCTCTTAGGGGTTCTATCCCCATCCTTTCTACAGAGTATCCTAATCATTATAAGAATAGTTTTATATATGAAGTGTTCTTCCACAGTCCTTATGTTTTCAAAAGTTACTCTCTTTTTATGAAAAGCAAGTATTTAAATAAGATTAAAAGAATATTGCCAGATTACATATTTGATCATAACTGCATCCATTCATATGGAGCCTCTGAAAACAATTCATTATGGAGGTAAGGAAACAAAATTGGAAATCACAGAAACTGTTGTCTTTGGTAAGATCTACTAAGTAAAACCAACTGTTGTGAAAAAACCAAAACCTATTCCAAGTTTTCAGTGACCTCTCAATGGAGGTCTGAGAATCTAAAGACCACCTGGACCTTCTACCACATTCTTATCTCCATGTTTTCAGTGCATTCATCTGTACCTCCACCACTTAACCCAACAGATCTATCACAGGAAAATTTTGTTCATGCAGAAATCTTACATTACACTGTTTTCCATTAGAACGCAATCCTTAAAAAAGTATTCATTCCCACACAGAGGCACAAACATGCCTGCAAGCAAACCTGCTTCCATGAAAATATCCTACAAAAATTAAAGTCCAAGCCTTCAAATGTTTCAATTTCTTAGGCAATGAAGGATAACATGCTTTCATTCACCTTCTACATACACTAAATGCTGCATGTTCATTCCTTGATCTTTTAGACCCCTTCTGTATTATGCAGCATAAGAGATGAGGTTCTTAGGCTTAGATCAGGATTCCAAATTGTGGTACTTGTGGAGATACCAAAACACTTACCTAGTTTTAGGCAACAAGGGTTCTTAAGATAGAAAGAAGTTGCCACATAAACATGACGCAGGAGAAATGCCAATCTTACATTAGCAAAAAGGAGATATTAAAAAATATGTAATTGCATAAACATACGTTAATAACACAGGCATCTTTTGGACGGCCATCCTCTGTAATGTAACAGCCAATAGGAAAACCAGGATTGCAGAACCTCTGGCCATCTTCCACATCGTAACACCAGGTCACAGGCATGTTGTCCACAATCCTGTAAACGGCACAGTGGTATTTCACAAGTTTTGAAAATACACAGTGTAATGGAAACAAAACCAAATTAACATTACTCTAACTTCACTATATTCACTATTGGTAGATTAACTACAAGAATAATACTTCTTTCACATCTTAACCCATGGAATTCCACCGGTTGCCAATCCAATTTCCAAATGACTTAAAAGCATGTAGCTTTTCAACTGCAACTACTCTATTCACTGGACTGTTTTCTGAAGTCTCCTTACAAAAACAGCCCAAGCAGAAAACTCTCCCACTTCAAAGTCAAAACAATCTAACATATCATTACTTTGTTTATAAAAAATGGTCAAAATCATCCACTAAACCAGCTAAAAAGTATTTCAAGTTTAAGACAAAACACAAAATTAAAAACAAAAAAAGCCTACATCACGTATTATTCATTCTTCATTCAGCTTCCTCATTGCTCTTCCATTGCAAAACACATTTTTCATGGCACTCCCTAAGCTTTGTTTTCATTTGCTATTTAAGTAAATTCCTGACCATTAACTCTGTTGCAGCTACTCAAGAGCAAGGAATATTTTAACTAGTTGGTTTCCATAAGCAAAAAATTGGGGAATTAATCACTTTCAAACCTGATCCTTTTATATGATTGCCTTGTATCACAGAATATGCTGAGTACAAGGGATTCACAAGGACCGAGTCCAATTCCTGGCACTGCACAGGATCATCCCCAAGAGCAACACCATGTGCCCAAGAGTATCCTCTAAACACTTCCTGAAATCTGTCAGGTTTGGTGCTGTGATCACATCTCTGGAGAGCCTGTTCCAGTGCCCAGCCACCCTCTGGGTGAAGAGCTTTTTCTAATATTATCTAGAAGTCCTGAGCCCAGTAGGTTTACACTTCAGATTCAATGAAAAACTTGTGGAGGAACCCCACATCACCACAAGGAGTTGCCAAAAACTATAAGACAGTAAGATACAAACAATATCCAACATGCTATAAACAGTACAATCATCAAAATCAAAAATAAACTTTTACACAAAGATACCAAACATGGCGTCCCCCCACTTCGTAAAAGAAACTACTAAAAAAACTCAAACCTGTTTCTTTATGTTAATAAGTGTTTTAACTACCTGAAAGATAAATCCTCAAACTAAGTCATGCAAATAAGACTTAAAATTCCATGTCTGCATACATTAATTGCCCAAGGTATGTTTTTAAAGGTGTATTAATAACTTCACACATGAAGACATTAGACAACCGTCATTTTTTGTGCATCACTAGACCAAACGAACGACATCCCACCAAAACTTAACACCACAGATTTTTTTGTAAAACTTACCAAGCTAGTGAATATCTTTACTATTAAATGTCTCATTATACCCACCAGGCTATTAATGTTAACAGCTACCTGATAATACCTCATCAGATACTTCTAAATACCTAATCAAACACAGGAATTACGACTTCAAACAACAAAAGACTATTTAGCCTGTTGCATATTGGAACAGTCTCTAAAGTTGCACTACTTTATAAAGCACATCAACAGGTGTATGTGAAGAGTGGTACATGCTGCCTTTGCTCACACAACAGAGACAGATCTGCATCATCCCTACCATTAGTCAGCAGAATGAAGTAGCATTGTTCTTGGCTTATACTGACACAAAAGCAAAGATGAAGACAGGCCTTACAAAAACAGAGTTTCCAGATTCTCAGGAGATTCCAAAGACTATCGTGGCTGCAGCTTCACCACACTACTACAGGGTACAATTAAGTTGCTAATTAGGAGCTATCCCACATGAAGATTGATTACACTTGGACCACAGTGTATGAGGCCAACACTATGAGGTTCAACAAGACCAAGTGCCGGGTGCTGCATTTGGGTCACAACCCCACACAGCACCCCAGGCTTGGAGCAGAGTGGCCAGAAAGCAGAAAAGGACCTGGGGGTGCTGGCTGACAGCCACTGAACACGAGCCAGCAGTGTGCCCAGATGGCCAACAGCATCCTGACTTGTATCATACATAGTGTCATCAACCCTAGAGGTATTTCAAAGATATGTAGATGAGGCACTTTGGGAGATGGTTTAGTGGTGTACTTGGCAGTGTTAGTATTGGGTTTGTGTGGCAAGGTTTTAGTTGGCAGGGGGTACAGAGGCAGGTTTTAGTGAGAAGCTGCTAGAAGCTTTCCCCACGTCTGACAGAGTGAGAGCCAGCCAGCTCCAAAGACAGAGCTGCCACTGGCCAAGGCTGAGTGGCAGAACCTCTGGGTCACCCATAAGTGACTGTGGCAGCACCTCTGGGAAACATTTAAGAAGGGGGGAAAAAACTGCCAGGGTCAACCCACCACGCAGTTGGTCTCAATGATCTTAAAGGTCTTTTCCAATCTAAACAATTCTATGATTGTATATTTGAAATTTTACCTCTATAATATATGCTACAGAGAACTCTTGCTTTTGTTAGTACTATAATTTCACAATTGAAACCAGGTAAAACATTAACATATTGCAAGTAAGATTGGCTGGGGCAAAGGCTTTCCCTTGCATCTTCTGCAGCAAAGATATACTGAGCCTTCAAGCAGCAATGCTGGAACAAATTGATAGTTTAAGCAGCAAATCATTTTCACAGTTAATCTTCAAATTCAAAATGACTTGAAGAGATTATACATGTGGAGCAAATATGTTATTCAACAGTGCTCTTATATGTCTCAAGAACATCTGGTGATGAACATTGCCAGCCAAGATACCAGTATAGCTGTTGAGTCCAATTCAGTATGTCAATTCCTAATCTTATTAAGTGGCTTTTAAAACCTTAAAAGTACTTTGCATCATCTGTGTTCCCCAGGAATTTCATGATAAATTGAAGCTGGATAATAAACCTCTATTAAATGCTCACTTATGCTACCTATTTGATCCCTGTACAACATACCTCTGTACCATACACGGAGCATGCATCATTAATCACAGAATCCAGCCACTGCCACTTTGTGAAGCTGTGGCTAAGAAGGACTAACACACAAACAGGGATTTTTCATGCCAGTGGTTCTAAAATTTTAGGGCAGTAGGCCTATCAAAAAAATAAATAGTAAAAATGCCATTAAAGGGACTAAAAATACAAGAAATAACCTAAATTTCAAGGGAAGTTTTGACACTGAAAAACAGAACTATATCTTACTTAAATCTCAACAGTCGTATCAAGTTACCTATACCAGCTAAAATAGTATACTTAAATACACTAAATATATCTGTAAAACAATTTAACCTACAGGAAAACAAAAAAACAGTCTGAAGTATTTTCTGTGTAATTAGTTTTACCAAGTTCTGTTCTAGTTTTTATCAGCTTAAGCTATGGGCTTTCAAAAAAAAAAAAAAAATTCATTTCAAGTGTCATAGCTTTGGGAAACTATTTTGAATTTATACACCAAGATATACACAAACTTTTAAAGTTGAAGCCAGACCCACATGCATTACTGGAATTCAAAGTGGTGTAAATATTATAAATATACACAGTATTTAATAGGATTATAATCAAGCCCAGCATGTTTGAAGCTCTACTTATTTTAGCATTAGGCATTTATACTTCAAATCCCTGCTAAAGTAGCTGTACCAGTTTATTACTACCTGGTTCACCTACCTGAATACATGGCTATTGCCTGTGAACCCTTCTGACCTAATCTATTAACTTCCTACAACACTCATTTTCCAGAGGTTCCCAGAAATATTTACATCAGTGAGCCATAGCCTATCCTCACAAATGGATATCCCACATCAGTTCCCAAGAGCAGCAGCAAACACACTTGTTGCCTTTCCAGCACGAGTAGCTGTTACAAAACTAAAGAAATGGAACGCGACATTATAGAAAAACAGTTAATGACAGTGGCAACATTCAACATTTCACCTGCGTTTTTACTAATATATACAGAAAGTTTTAATCTGATTAGATGAAGACTGAAATGTTTGTTCCAGAGAAGCAGGGAGCACACATCTGGAATTGGGGCACACCTACAGGCAACATCAGTTAACGATGCTCCTGTGTTCCTTGCAAAGACATGTCACAGGAACTTACGCCCAAGTTGTTCCTTCTATCCTTGCACCTGATGGCTGCTGTTGGCAGAGTCTACCAACATGCAAAGCACTGAACAAACACTGATAGCATGGCTGGGTATTTCCAGTGCCAGGACAGTGCCTGCTGGTAAACATTTTGCAGCTCTTGTACACGGGTGCAGAGCACGGCTACGACCCAACTGCAAATCCTCAGGAGATTCAGCACACACATTCAGCCTTGCCCCACCCTTAATGCCCACTGGAAGAGAACCTCAATGTCCAAGCAGAAACAGAGCTCCAGCATGCTCCAAGGTGACTCAGATGGTTACACAGGGACTCAGAGAATAGGAAACCATCAAGCGTTAATGTGTTCCTCAAAAGGATTTCATTAATTCATTTTCATTGGCCACCTTTCCCTCCCCCACCCACAGAAGACAAACGTTGCATAAAACCCATTCAGGATCTGGACACAACATATGAAGGGGAGCATAAAGGCTCTCAAGGAAAACAAAGACAACATAGCAACAGAATAAAGGTCCCTTAAGACTTTTCTCAAGCTAAGGCAGGACTAACTTTTACATTTACAGGTGCTAACAAATAGCAGCATTTTACAATAAGCACAAAGCTTGTGTTCTGAAACAGATTCATTTCCATTACACGTGATGCTTATCCTCCAAGTGAAGGAAATTTTTTTATAAAGGCAACAAATAATATAACAGCTTCTGCAAAACCAGAAGAGGAATATATTCAGTGCAAATACCTAGTGATAAATCTGTATTAACTTGCAAATATAAAATGATAATCTAAATTAAATTTTCACCAACAGACTAACTAATCAATGAATTTTGATAACAACTTACCAATGATGCTGATAATTCAGTAGCATACTTTTTCTCAAAAAGTCTAATTTCTGTTTATCATCTGGCTTTGTGGTATCATATGTTTTTGTACAAACAGATTTACATGTCTCCCTCTTGTTGAATGTGAACTAAAAAAAAATGAAAGACACATGAGCAATAAAGTTATAACAAACTTTGTCTTATTTTAGTATTTAACAATTTAATTGCCATACTATTATAATAAAAACACCCAACAAATTACCAAGACTAGGTATACTAACACTCCATAGGAGGTTTTCATATTGGTGTATATTATAAACCTCTCCTGTGCTCTTTGTAAGAGCTCCTTGTTACTGACTAAAACATGTTTTCTGCCCTGATTTACCAGTTAAGTCATTTGACCTCACAGCAGCAACGCTGTCACAGGCAGCTTCAACTGATAACACTCTTTCCTAACTGTAGGTGAGAATGTGAGAGATTCAGTCACCAGAAAAAAAGCCAGCTAACACAATTTCTAATTATCCCATCTTATGGATGCACTGGTTTCAGATCTGGTGCCATAAACAAGAGTGCTGAGGAGCAATAATCAGGTTTTGTATAATTTCAAAGAGAAAAGAGAACTTCCACAGCATTTCAGGCTACAGCTCCACAATGCAAAGCACATAGTTACAATTAGATGAAACCGACACATTTTTATTATGTGGAATTTCAGAATTTGAAGCTCTTCGGCCCTTGTAAAAACAGTTTCCAAGATTCTTATCTCCCCTGCTTACATCTGAACATACACAATACCAAACACCCCTTGTCAGAGAACAAACCCTGTAAGGAGACGGTTCTATCCTCTCTCCAAACAATACTTGGCCAAGGTTTTCAGAAGGACGCTTCTTTCCTTCTGCTTGACAAAAATCAAATCTGAATTAGAGAAAAGACACAAAAATGAATAAAATATTCTCAGATGCAAATGAGAATGTTCCCAAATCAACACCTTCATCACAAGGAAAGGAAGTATATCTTTCCTTGTAGACAACAGTTTCTTCCTTTAACCTGTAAAGCAAAGTGTGAAAATTGCACTCCCTGTCTGAAAATAAACCAAACAAAACAGAAGCAACAATCAAATCTCTTAATCAGCTATTTCAGAATACTGTAGCATCAAAGTTTCCTTGAGTAATTACAAGTTCCCTATTTGAACAGGGATTTTAGCCAAGAATGAAACTTTTACATAAAGTTTCATGATGATTCTGAGAAAAAAGCATGCAGGCCAGATTCTTGGGGGAGGGCAGGGGGATGGGAAATAAAAGCAAAAAACCATAAAAATATATCCACACACAGAAACAGCTCCTTTACAACAAGCACTATTAAACAGGTTATTGCAGCTTTGTTCACCAACACATTGAATAGCACATCTTCCAAGTTTTTCCAGTCTATAAGTATATTACAGTTGTGTTCAATACAGTATAGACATAACTGGTACTTAATCTCTTCAATATTAACAATCAACATATTCTTTGAAGCAAAAACTTTACATAGTTGTACCAGGCACCAATACATTTCGTGTATTCCTATGATGTGTACCAAGAAAACACTTAACACCTCATTAAGATAATTGATGGGATGTTCACACCTCATTACCACTTTAACTCATCTGGCTATAGGCTACCCAAGACAGCAGTAATACTTTGATCTACACAATGACAACTAATGCAGAAAACCGAATACCACATATATAAATATATATATGCACACACATCTTAACCTTGACTTCTACTAAAGCAGTGAATCAACCTACATGAGGGCTTATGAATCCATGCACTTCTTCTAAAGTAAGAGCAAAAACAACTGAGAGGAAAGCAATGCAATGACGTTGATAATTCAGTAGCATACTTTTTCTCAAAAAGTCTAATTTCTGTTTATCTTAATAATATCCATCTTCTCTCTGACATTTCTATTTTTGCAAACTTATGTTAATAAAATAGACATCCTCAGTGAAAAATGACTGTAGTGAGATGTAGGTAACATTTTCAGGTAAATTAAACTCATGTTTTTGGCATAATTGACAACTAAAATGACAGAATAATATACTTACGCAGTATATTCGTAGGGAAGGACAGACTCTACAGAATCAAGCCTGTTCACAAACAGCTCGATTCCAGACTGAAAGAGATAATAAGCAGTTATATTAAAGCATTTCTTCAATTCTCATGGATATATAAAAATAGATTTGTTTGAACAAAGTGAAGGAAGGCTGTTAACCTAAGACGTGTAACTGTACATCCTGGAGGTGTAATGAACTATATCTGCTGAGAGCATAAGCAAAACACTGACCATCACAAAAGCACTGACCACATGACAAACCCATTTTAAGGCTAACATAACCATTCAAACTACAAGATAGCAGGAAATCATGCACAAAAATAATACAGTTAGCACAATTGCCAGTGTTTTAGTTTAATGTACCAAGTTAGAGCCGTATTAGTCATCACCACAACTTCTGTGTAATAAAAGTCTTAAAAGAACATGAATAAAAGATGGATGAGATCAGTATTTCTTCCTATAATTAAGGTACTTCACAATTTTATCTATGCAGTAACTGAAAACTGAACTATGAGGATTTAAGCAATCTCTTCAGATTGATACATTTTAAGTTTCAACAAGAGCTCATTCCAAAGAGATGGCAAGGACTTAACTTGTTATAAAAGTTTTTCAGTAACTCTACCAACTCTTAAGTAAGAACTTGAAATTCAGTCTGCTGTGGTTTCAGACTAGTTTGGTCTACACACATTAATTACAGATGGGGTAGCCTGCTGCTGTGGGAAGGGAGAGGTCTTTCATTCTCCCCTCCTAGTCTCAAAATCCCTTCCCTTATTCTAGTCCAACAGTCCCATTGCATTTCAAGTGTTTATCTTACACTGATCTTGACAGTTACCAGCTTGCACAGAAAACCATTTCAACTGGCTAACACAGCAAAAGACTTACCCCCCAAAAATTTAAAGAGCAGTTCTTAGTAGCACAGTTTTCACTGGGACAGAGTTCATTTTCTTCCTAGTAGCTGCTACAGCTGCTGTGTTTTGGATTCAGTATGAGAATAATGTTGTTCTCACACTGGTATTTTAGTTGTGGCTAAGTAGTGCTTACCTTTAGTCAAGGACTTTTCAGTTTCCCATGCTCTGCCAGTGAGAGGTGCATAAGCCAGAAGGGAGTATGGCCAGGAAAAGCTGACCCACACTGGCCAAAAGCTGCCAATCCCTGCTCAGGGATGGGCTGGACATCAGTCAGTGGGTGGTGAGCAACTGTATTGTGCATGACTTGTTTCTCTTGGGTCTTATTCCTCTCCTTCTCTCTCCTTTTCATTAATTATTGTTATTATTATGGCCATTACTAGCATTAGTATTATTTTACTTTGTTTCGATTATCAAACTGCACTTATTTCATCCCGCAAGTTTTTACTTCTTTTCCTCTGATTCTCCTCCTCAGCCCACTAGGGGCAGCAGGGAATGAGACGGCAGCTGCGTAGTTCTTAGTTGGCAGCTGGGGTTAAATCACAACACGAGCGGAGCTGCCTCATTGTGCAATCAGACAAGAGCTGAAGAGCAAAATGAAGACGGGTGCCCTCAAGAACAAGGCCTCTCCCTTTCAACAGCAGGTCAACTATTTTCTCACCAACAGCAGAACTTATCCTCCCTATGAAAATTCACTCAAGTTTAGCCAAACCAAGACATTCTGGAGGAAAGGGGGGAAAAAAAAAAGGAATTGTTCACTTTGTGTCTGCAGCCAGACACTTCAGTCATGTACTGTGTTTTACCAATATACCTCAGCTGTCTTTGCGCAAGTCAGGATGCAGTTCTGTGAGAGGTAGGCAGCTGTGAGCTGTCAGGTTGACCCACTAAGCAAAGACACACCTTACTCTTTCCTGTGCCCTAAGCCGCGCAGACCTGCTGCTCACCTCTGGGTAGTGCACACTTGGCACAATTCTGTAAGCCACGTCAACCTCCCAGCACTGCAAAAGGCCAGACTGGCAAAAAGTTGGACAGTTTCCTGCCATGTTAATAAGCTCAAAAAAGGATTTAACAAGTAACACAGCTGGGTCAACGCAGAGGACAGGAACACATTGCCCAGGGGAAGACAGGAATGAAATCTCTCATTCCCAGCAGCAGGGAATTAGACTGCCTCAGCTGGTCACAGAACCATGCCCTTACATTAGCTGTTTTTCATTGAAGAGGATTTACCTGAATGCTCCAATTTTTCATAAGAAGTATATGCTTTACTGCAGATCAGCATCTAAGATAAACAACTTCCAATACAACAGCAAGTATCATTTGGAGCCATTAAACTGAGTAAGGATTCTTAATCTTCAGGCAAGAATTACTATTTCAGTCTGCACAGATCACATTCCATTTCTGACGATATTCCAACTAAAACCAGGAAAAACAGGCAAATAGTTTGCCCAAGCAGATCAGAAGGCAGCTTGGAAGAAGGAGTGAAAGCCATGAGTCTCATCGTTCTTGTGCTGCTAGCTACATGCTCCATTAGCAACATCCCACCCCTTCTCACCCACACAGGACAGGAGATCCACGGGGATCATAAAAGACAAAAAGTATAATTTAGACATCTGGTATGTGGATTTAAATCCTCATGACAGAGGAAAATTCACTACTATTACTGACATGGAGCAGTGACAACTGCAAGAACTCTGTGAGAAAATGTAAAAAGTGAAGGCTGTCCAGGAAACCTCAGTTTTACTCATTTACACAGGATATTACAATACAGTAATTATCTGACCACATATTGTTTCTCCTCACCAGGCTACATTCTGTTGCAGACTACGTGCAGAGAATTAGATGTGAAGAGTGATTTAGACTTCTCCATATGCCTAAACATATATACACTTAGTATGTAAATCGATAAGAGGCGGCCAATTTTTGCACTATTACATCTGCTGAGGTGCTCAGCTGCCCAATGGTGGCACATTTACATTACCCAAGTACTTCACATTTATTAAATGATAAATTCTCAGGAAGAGACAAACAGTTTTTACACATTATATGAGTAATAAAGATGCAAAGACATCTGAGAAAAATTGCCCCATAAGTGTCTCGAGTTGTTTACAAAAGACAGTAGGCGCTCTGGTTCACCTGACTTAAAAAAATAAATCTTTCTTCTACAATCTTAAAATGGGAATAATCCAAGCAGAGTTGTGAAAAAATAGAAACTGCACCATGAAAGTCTGTATTTGAAGAAAACATTCCTTAAGAGGGTAGTGCAGCACTGTAACTGGTCACCCAGGGAAGAGATGGATGCTCCATGCTTGGATGTGTTCAAGGCCTGCTGAAATAAAGGTACAGCTGAGCTGACCTAGTGTTTACAACAGTTGTGCTTCGAGCATGCAGGTGCACTATGTGACCTCCTGAGATTAGAGCATTTCTGTGCTCCTATAAAAGAATGTCCACAGAATGTGCTACTACTACAATCAAAGTGCCTTCATTACATGTTTGGCTTACTACTTGCTCTGCTGATTCAGGACAGCAAATGGATAAAATCAGCCTATGGTATCTACCTAAAGCATACAGTTTATATAGACTCTTATTCTAGAGAACCACAGACCAGTGCTTCATGTAATGCAGAAGCTGAGAGCTCACAAAGTGCAAGACAGCCTCTTTCCAAAGCAGTAAGACCACAGATAAAACTGATCAGTCTTGAACTTCCTCATTCAACTATTAAAGCATAGCCTGGTGTAATTTCCATCACAGCAGCAGAAAACAACTTGAAAAGGTGCCCCAAAGGAGCAAAGACTATTTTAAGTGCAGACCTCTGACTCACTGACATCCACCAAACAAATAATTTGGTTACGTGAACTTTGCTTCTCACTTCTGCAGGCATGAAACTAGGTTTAAGCTTCACTTGAGACCCTGGGGCCTGGAAGCCCCTACACTTCAGGTTCCTGCAACCAGGAAGATGCTGCAAGGGAAGTGTCACTGGATGCTTATTTTGATTTGCTATCTGCTCGCAGCCACCAGCTGCTCGATCCTGTCAAGAATCACACGCTCCCCAGCATGACCCTCCTTGCTTGCTGCAGCTTTCCTACAAGGATTTGAAAGGGCCCGAGATGAACGGCCGGGGCTTCCAACTTCCCCAACGTGACCGTAACTCCCGGGGGGAGCCGACAGCTCTCTCTCCCCTTCCCTCAGAGGGACCGCGGGCACTTCCCAGCCAGGCCGGAGCTGGGCCAGGGCAGCAGCTCTGCCACTCTACTGGGTCCTCTGTTTCATGAATTTCCTTTTCAAGAAAAAAAGGCCATAAACTAAAACACAAAAAGTTCCACCTCGGCGTGAGAAAGAACTTCTTTACGTTGAGGGTGGCAGAGCACTGGAACAGCCTGCCCAGGGGTGTTGTGGAGTCTCCCTCTCTGGGTACATTCCAAACCCACCTGGACACGTTTCTGTGCCACCTGCCCTAGGCGAGCCTTGCCTTGGCAGGGCGGCTGAAGTACATGGTTTCCAGAGGTCCCTCCCAAGGCGAACTATTCTGCGGGCCCAGTGGGAACCGAGCCCCGCTCCGAGCCCCTGCAGCCACAGCCCCGGCGCTGCCGGGCCCCTCGGTGCGGGGTACGGCACCGCGGGGCAGCCAACAACGCTCCGCACACAACCCACCACACGGCCCCCGCGCCAGGGGCACAGGGCGGCCTTCAGGGGCCTCCCCTCGGNCGGAGGGCTGGAGGGGGCGGGGCCGGCGCGTGCGTTCGCTTCCGGGGTGTAGCGCCCCCTGTTGCCATGGCAGCGCGGCCCCTTCCCGGCGGGAGCGGCGCGGGAGGAGGGATGCGGGCTGTGGGCTGTGAGCTGTGAGTTAGGAACGGAGTTGCCAGCAAGTCGACGGGAGGTGGTGTTGCTCCCTCTGCTCAGCCCTGTTGAGGCCGCACCTGCAGTGCTGTGTCCAGCTCAGGGCTCCTCAGTACAAGACAGACAGGAGCTCCTGGAGCAGGTCCAGGGAGGGTGGCAAAGATGATTAAGGGACTGGAGCGTCTTTCTTACGGGCATAGGCTGAGGGAGCTGGGCCTCAAGAAAAGAAGACTGAGAGAGGACCCATCAATATCTATCAGTATCTGAAGGGAGGGTGCCAAGAGGAAGGATCCAGGCTCTTCTTGGTGCCAAGCAATAGTACAAGAGGCAATGGGCAGAAGCTGATGCACAGCAAGTTACACCTAAACATGAGGAAGAACTTCTTTACTGTGTGGGTGACCGAGCACTAGAACAGGTTGCCCAGAGAGGGTGTGGAGTCTCCCTCACTGGAGATACTCAAGAACTGCCCGGACGCGATCCTGTGCTATGTGCTCTGGGATGACCCTGCGGGAGCAGGGAGGTTGGACCAGAAGACTCACTGATCCCTTCCAGCCTGGCCCGTTCTGTGATTCTGGGAATGTCCATGGGTGACAGGAGCAGCACTCAGCCTGGGCAGTCCCAGCGGGGCCTGGGTCCAGCAATCCCAGTCAGGCTGTGATGGCTTTGCACCTGTCTAACAGTAATGGCTCTTTTTAAAATAAATGTTGTGCTTTCTAAAATAATTTTTAATAAGGGAAGGGTTGTGCTTTTTTTTTTCATTCTCAAAGGTTTCTCCAGGGGGAGGGATCCACCATACCTGGCCACTCTTGCCAACACCCTTGAGTTCCCTATAGTTTTCAATTCAAGAGTTCCTAAGTGTGAAAAGGGTTATTTGAATATAATGTTAATTACAAGGCACTGAAATAAAACAAAAACTCCTCTAGGGGTGGGTTGTCTTCTCAAAATGGGAAGAGAAACGAGGCTTATTTTTTACAAAAATATGAAAACTTTCATATGTAAATGAAAACTGAATGTAAATATAATGCAATTCCTATGTAAATGCAAAATGTAAACTAATCTCTTTAAAACAGATACTCCAGTCCCTATTGCTCACTTCTCTTCCCATGGGCTCCTGGGGGGAAATGATGACACACAGCTAGGCAGGGAGCAATCGCCCCTGAAGGCTGGGTAGTCAAGGAGGCAGGATGGCCTGCAAACCTAAGCAGTGTGTGGCCATGGCATGTTATTGCCCACACCAGACCCAGAGCAAACAACATCCCTGTCTTCTTTTTAATTCTCAAGGGTTTCACTACGGACAACTCTTCATGGTTTTCAAACTGAGCTCCCGGGCAAGACGTACCCGCTAGCTGAGTGGAGCTGGGGAGGAAACAGACAGGCAGACAGACAGGTGTTGGCTGTGGTGGACTCCTGTTGCAGCTGAATGTTTAGAACAACGCAACTCCACGTTCCCTTCATATCACCAATGGCTGCCATCATTTGGCATGATCTACCAAAGGAAGTCCCTACCAAAAAAAACAAACCAAAACCTATAGAAGAGGCAAACATAAAAAGTCTGTTTTGATAGTGTAGGAGAGGACATTGCTCAGATTCTCATTTCACGTGTCCCGACTTCCTAATATTTCCCATCAGTTTGAGTTTATGCAGCTTCAGAAACTCCAAACAATACTGTCTCATGAAAAACTGTAAGTGCTGCAGCATTTCCACTAATTTCCTTGCTTCTCACAACATCTTTTATTTCCTTTTTTCTATTTATTCAGGGAGATACCTGGCTACAGTGGCCAACCTGTCTAAGGCAGGGTGAAGCTTCAGGTGGGTCAATTCACACAGCATCTAACCAGATACAGAGTTGAGCATCTAAGCACTTAGGCCACATAATGTAGTCCTTAGGTGTTGTAGCTACAGGGGCTGGGACTGGTTTATCACTAAGAGGGTATAACCAAAAACTGTGTATTCTACACCCTCTATGTCATCCCTGATGGGCTGTTAATGATAAATCATTTGGCAACAGCTGCCCAGAGCACACCTCACACCTCAGGCCACAATAGATAAGGAAGGAGATCCAGGGAGACATTAACACCTCCACACCCAGCTGGAGGGTCCTCCCTGCTAATGGGCCCAGCTGCACTGACACAATAGGCACTTACAATGGCCCACATCATCAAAGGTTCCAAAATATCCCAGGATTCACAGAGATAAAACACCCATTGTGAAACTCCCTGCTCTGGGGGAGGTACTGGGGATATATAATCCTTGGAGTTTGAGACTGGGGAACTTCATCAGACTCAGAGAGGGAACAGAACTCCAGCAGGACTGTGGCTGCCACTCTTGAGGAGACTGCTGCCATTTCTTCGACAGACCATCATCCCAACTACCAGGTTTTTCCTTTCCTTCTGCTCTGTAGCCAGGGGCACCAGGCAGTGCTGGGGCAGGGGCTCACAAGCACCGTGCTGTTCCTGTCCCAGGGGGATTGTACTGGGTTGTACTTTGTTCTTGTGGGTCAAAGCGGTTTTGTTGTCTTGTGTCATTGTATGTTTTGTGATCTTTTTTTTTAGTAAAATTGTAGCTCTGGCTTGTGGTCTCTCCAAATTGACTCCATTTCTCCTGCCGGTTTACTTCTAAACCAGCACATTAGGTAATGTAATTTTAATAAATTTTCATGTAGTTTGTACATTACATAAGCCATTCTTCAAGTTTGAGATAAATGCATGTTAATTTACAGCATATACATTAGATATTTTTGAACTCTGCATGTATTTAAAATGTAAGTTATTCATCTACCTTTCTCATTCCAATTCCTACTTGCCTCATCCAGTAGACATCCTAAGAGCACAATTATAAGATCAAGCATTATGACAAGCACAGCTGGAAAAGAAATCCCAGATCCCACTTTTTATTTAAAATTACTCATGGTTAGGATAATCAGGTTGTAAATGACCCAAGTTCAGTTTCTTTTCTGCTACAAGGGAGTTCAAACATATCTCCCATTTCCCAGGTTAATATTCCAAGCAAATTACTTTTGTGGGCCTAATTCCATTCCTTTGCATGAGAGAATATTTAAAAGCCTTTGCCCATTTAATCCTCTTCTTCCTTGAGAACTCTCCAAAAGCTGCACAATGAGTAGGAGTTGTGGTGTACTTTGTGATCTGCCGAAATCTCTCCTTTTACTCTGCCTTTGTGACTGCAAAACCTGCTGACTCACAGCCATTTTAAAGGGTGCTCTGCCAGTTGGTCCGAACAGCATTTCAGTGGATGTGATGCCATATGCTATGATGCTCCCTTCTCTCTGCTCTACAAAGGTAGTGTGGAAAAACAGATCGTAGGCTGTTACTTTGAAGCTACTATAACCATAGGTTATAATCCCAGGAGTGGTCATGGTCCTTGAGATCCAACTTAAGGCTGGGCAAAACCCATCCTCTCTGATTTAATGAGAACTTCAGTTGCAGTTTGCTTGATAATTTCTTTTCTTAAATTCCCCTACTATGGGTTTTACAGCCATAGGCTCAGGGAGTGTGGTTTTAGTACCAGAAGAACAAATATCACAGGTTTTTATCATCAGAAATTCCGAGATTATGCAAGACTGTGAAATAAACACAGGAAAAAATACTGTTTCAGAGACTAATGAACCAAAAGAAGCTGAAGCAAAAGAACAGCCTTGTTTTTTTCCTGATAAATTCTTGCCATAAGAAAATACAAAATTATGAATATAAAGGGGACAGAAACTGCTTGGAAAGTGTGTCTCCTTGAAAAGTGTTACCCTTCTTTTTATCAGAAACTGCTATGAATAACTTGCTATTCTTGTGGTGGTTCCACCTTTTGCTGCTCATGTGTGGGCTCCAAGGGGTGCCTCCTTTGTTTGAGAATGCACAGCTCCAACAGTTTAGTTCTTCATTTCAGCAACAAAGTCTTAAAAGTCCCTTGTATCCTACAGCTCTGTGGCTAATGCCTTCTAGCGTATTCCCTCCTTTGCCCGAGGGCACTGTAACCTGCTTTTCTCACTATAGCCCCTTGGCAGCCAAGCTGTGGGGCTGTGCCACTTGGTGTGGAACAGATACATAATCTTTGCTGTGGCAGGTGCAAGCACACAGTTGTTTCCTCCACTGTAGGTTTTGCAGGCACAGGTTACAATTCAGTTACAAATTTTAGTACCAGAAGAGCAAAATAATACTCTGCTGCATAACGTTTAGGGTGCTAACTGGATACAACTAATTATCTGTTTGCAGCCTGGAGCCAAATCTCCCCTAGCAGCTAAAATTTACAGTTTTGTAAGGAACTTTGTTCTTTTTCTCTCCCAAGACAACTGGCGCTAATAATGACAGAGTCCATATTTGTGGGGAAAACACCCTGCTGTTAAGTAGCACCTACCCTGATAGATTGGCCATTTCTCTATAAAATGAGAAGTAAGGGTGAAGACTTCATCAGTTGGAGGTGGAAGCTGAACCAAAGTCCCAGATGACAGTGCTAACAATCATTTCTGGTAATAATATCCACTCCTCCCCCAGCAAGTGTATCAAGTGTGTATGAGAACTTCTCACACATTAAACAGGTGAAGGATTATGGTTTGTGAAGATTGATTCTACTTTGGCCTGAGGGGATTTACACAATACTGTCCTGCTAAGCTTAACTTACCTCGGCAAGTTATCGAACAACAACCTTTAGGGAGCTTTTGAACCTGAAAGGTGGAGGGGGCTGCCTTCCTCCTCAGTGGGATAACAACAGAGCATGGGTACAGGAGAGCTATGGCTCTGTGCCTAACATGAAAGTCGAGCATCTCGAGTGCTCTAGCAATTTGTGGATCCAAAACTTCCATGGCAATAGCAACTTGTCCTCGACCATGTCACCTGTGGGAGTGGAGGTATCATTTGAGCAACCCACAGGCTATGCAGATGGATGGCAGCTTCACCTGTGAGGTACCCGGGCAAAGATCCTGCTGGTTTGCCTCCTTCCAAAAGCATGGCCCTTCAGTGAGTAGGTGTTGGTCTCTGCTCAGGACTGCAACCTATGAATACTCTGCAGGACTTGTTGGCATGTGAGCTGTGCTTCTCCCTCAAGCCAGAGTAGAGCTACAGTGTTTCAGGAAAAGCATATCCCGTAGTGCGGCCAATTCACTACCTAAGTAAACAGTAGGGTGTCTAGAGTAGTCACAGGCTGTGTAGAAACTCATCTGGTTGTACCACATTACTGTCTTCATTCGGTTTTTATGACTTGCAAATCTGGTTCTGTGCCCCTCCTTTGTTTGAAAAAAATCTTGGTCCAAGTGTTAGATCCAGTCACTTCCTGTGCCTTTATGGCCAACTTCAAATTAATATTTAACACGAATCCTTTCAGGCTTTTGGTATGCTATAGAGGCCTATGCCTTTTTTCCCCTCTTTCCTAGGGCACTAAAAATATGCAACAGTTCAATACCTGACTTGCCAAACTAAAAAGAGAAAGGACTTACTGGATAAAATAGGCAAAGAAGAGCTCTGTCAGGTAAAAGCAGCTACTGAATTATATCTAAAAGGCAAATGCTGAGATACTCACCATATATTTAAGGCTAAATTAAGCTCAGCTGCCTCTTTTGCCTGAGCAATGGGGCAGAGCCTTCATAGAAACGAGTGTGCCAAGAGGGCCGTGCCTGTGCCTCGCAGCAAACACTAACCAGACTCCTCCAGGAGGGACAGGGGACGCTCGGCACCAGCTACTGTGATCTGAGCACCAGGGGCTGTGGGAGCAGCTGCGTTTATGACTCTCTTCAGCAGTTGCTATAGGTAAGGTTTCTGTGAGGTCCCTGGTGAGTTTTAAACCAGCACAAAAGGAAGTGTGGGAAGACTGCTGCCTGCCTGGCCCACATCTCTCATGTTTGGAGCGGGTCTGGTTCAGGCTGCACCAATTAGAGTGTTCAGCCCTCAGTGTGTAAGAATATAATTGCTGTTAACATCAGTACCAATTAGAGGGATTGCAAAGAAACAAACCTTTACACAGGAATATGTTTGTGGATAAAGCAAAGGGGAATGCTTTCTGTTTATAGCTCTATGAGCCACAAATCTCTTGAGCTGGTTACTTGGGCAGTAGTGTGCATGGTCAGTAATTAATAGTTTCACTGCAAGCTTAAATATCCAAGCTTGTTGAAGTTTTCAAGCTTAAATATCATTCTGGTGGTCTCTGTTTTCTATCAACTGGGAAAAGTCTTTTTTGTGGTTTTTTTTCCTTCAAAAAGAGATTGTTCAGGATCTTTAACAAGAGTTAAACTAGAATTTTTGGAGAAAAAATAATTAAAAAAAATGTGATCATCTCTTCATAGCCGATAAATGAGAACACACAGAGAAACACACAGACACTATTTGGTTATCAGCAGTTAATCTGTGGTCACATTTCTCAACTATTCTGCCCTTGACATGTATCCTTCTGTGGCATGATATATTAACACATGCAATCAGTACACTCATTGATAAAGGTCTTTACCCAAGGCCAGTTCCTGGTAGTGAATTTTTCACGTTTGTAAAGCAAATCACATTTATGAAATTGTTCCAGAAGGCTTCCCTCAATCTCAATGCAGTAAAGGCTGCAGAGCTGATTTGGGATGTGTGTGCTGGAAATCTAGACCTGAAAGTATTGAGGCAGTTAAATCCTTCTGAGACTTATTTTTTCCACTAATTTCAATTGAGAATTATGTGCCAAATTAGTAGTCGGATATTCATGTACATTGAGTTTGCACTGTGCTCCTTAGGTCTTAATTTCAGTCCTTGAATTTTGTAAATGGTATGCTGAGGATTTTTTGAATTGCAGAAAGAGTATTTGTCATGTTTTTTCCCATCACTGCTGCAGGAATTGTTTGTTTTACCACATGTCTGTCACTGCCTGGTATTTAGGTGTCTAACAAGGACTATAGAGCACTTTATAAGAAAGACTGTTTAGAAAGGAAGTTTCTCAATAATCCCTTCAATTCCTGGAATGTTATGCCCTGAAGTATGAGAAGTTATGACAAATAACTTTTAAGCCTGCTTCATCCATGTGATCCAACTGTAACTATGACTGTTCCCCCTTAAAGGCTTAAGCCCTTTCAGATTTTGAAGTATTTTGGTCTTGGGTATGAAACAGTGTAATTACCTTAATAAATACCAAAAAATGATGAAAAAAATTAATTTGTTTCAAATCTGGACCTTTTAAGTTTTGTCCTCTACTCCTAGTATTGAGAAACAGTTTCTCTACCTTGCATCACCATGTTTCCCTTATGACTACCCCTTACACTTGCCCATCTTAGGGAAGAATCCCAGCCCTGGTGTCAGTCAGGCTCTGAGGAACATTCCTATCAAAATAATAAAATCCTGAACTGGGTAAAAAGCATCCTCCAATACACAAATTTTTCAATTAGAAGAGAAAGCGGGATTGGGGCAAAGCAATGCTGGAATGGTAGTGTCCCTGCTCCTTGGGATCAAACCTGTGCTGAAATAGATCTGTGGAAGACACCAGCTAAAACGATGTATAGGTTGTCCTAAATTACATCAAGTGTCAGGCTCGTACTCTAATCAGATGTTACAGAAACAAATACAAGTTGCCTTTGTCCTGTCAGGTGACTGCAGTTGTGACAGCTCTGTGGGACTGTTGTCCTACCTGGTGAGGTGAGTGGAACTGCAGGCATCCTCCCTGGGGTGTCACTGGTGGGAAAGTGGCCTGAAGGTGTCCAGCAGCCCGGTGGCCAGGCTACACTTCAGCCAAGTGTTCAACATTCGGAGCACTTACCTGGGCTCGACCCCTGCTAGCAAACACTGGTCTACATGGCCAATTCCTGCCTCTGGTGCTGGGGTCAGAGCAAATACTGCCTGGCAGGAGGCAAGTGAAAAGAGCATGAAGGAAGCAGCTATCAGCTGGTGACTTGTGCTGGGAGGGAGTGGGCAAGTAACCTTGCTCCATTTTATAGTACTGCTTCACCTGCAAGTGCCCGCTGTGAGTGAAATTGCCTGGGCTGGTGCTGTCCTTTATCAATTTCACTCTCAGCAGGCTCCGCAGGTGAAGCATTTTATTGCAGGAGTCAGACTCTGCTTTCTCCTTGACAGCCTGAAATAGAAAGTGGAGAAAGGAAAAAAGGTAATAAATGGAGAAAAGCAAAAGCAAGACAGAGAGACACAAAAAGCAGGATGTGTGTTAAATGGCAATGGTAGTTCGGTGTGCCCAGCTCTCTAAACTGGGGGGAATTTGACACTGAAAAGAGTTTTACTTAGCTCTTTTAAGCTTTGCACTTAGAAGTAAAAGCAGTGAAAGGACTTTACAATTAGAAGTGAAAAATTATGGTGAATAATATTATGTTTAAAATAGCATGTAAGATGATGTTCATAGAACTAAATTTTAGTTTTCTTGCTCTTCAGCCTGACAGAGAATTTTAGTGGCTGTTTCTGGGAGAAATCCAGCAAAAATTCCCTTTTCCCCGTTTTTCTAGATTCTGCACTTCAGATTTATATGCCTTGGGCTTTTCTGGGTTTTGCTGGGTTTTTGTTCCCTTAAGAAAACACACATCTGAGTTTTAGTGTTTCTGGGTGTCTGATGCCACTTCCCTCAACTTCAGAGAGAAATTCAGCATCCGAGATGAGAACCATGCAAAATCAGTATCTGCACCTGAATGTCTGACTGCCTGTTACTAGGAAAAAGAAGAGCATTCATACAGAGATGGGGATATCGACAAACTTTGAAGCTCCCAGACACATCTCTTTCCAGTCAATTACATCCCAGGGCTTCTAGGGTGTGGGGGATAGCTCAGAGCCAAAGCATTTGAGCTAGTTCCTGGCTTTTAGGGGAATTGTTTGGATAGAGACTAGGAGGCTGATTGCAGAGCCGCAAACATCCTGCTTCAGCTGCCGTGAGCTGATACCTTGAACCTGGTCCCTGTGTGCAGCCAGGGACATGGGGAAGTGATATCTATACCTCCTGCAGGATACACCCCATGACACCAGAAATTCTGTCCTAGATGTGTTCTGGAAGCAATCACACTCTGTAGCCCATCTCTGAAGTTTTGTGGATAAAGAGTAGCTTTTTGTTACAGTGACGTGAGGCTCATGCAGCTATACTTGGTGACTTGTGGTTTGCTGATGGTTAATGTGGGAAAACTGGTTGAGAGGCTGCTGGAGGAAGGCAATCTGAGTGGAAAAGATCACAAATCAGCAGAGCTCTCGAGTTTCAGGAGAGGAGGGAGCAAAAGCGGTGGACTAATGAACTCTAAACCAGAAGACTTCAACCCGCTCAAAGAATTGGTGAATGCAGTCTTGTGGAAAGGAATTTTAATGGGAAAGGGAGCCCATGAGAATTCTCGGCTCCTAAAAGAGGCACTGAAGATGCAATGAAAAACCCTTCTGACGTAGGAGGCTCCCAGCAAGAATGGGGAGAGGCCAGTATGACCACCTAGGAAGATGATCTGATAGTCAAAAAGATAGTATAAAGGGTGGCTTGCAGGCAGGCAGTATAAGGAAACCTTCTGATGCTGTGCTGTATAACACTGTCATGAGTAAACTAGGGATATGTTAATCTTCATTAAACTACTGTAGAGTAGGGTAAAAAGGAGGCAAGGGATCAGGCAAGCTTGTGGAAGACAGAAGAGGAAGAAAGGTGTGGAGAGAGCAGGCAGCACAAAACAGGATGACTTTTTGATCTAGAATAACAAAAAAAGGTCCAAACTAAAAGCTGAACACAATAGTACGCATCCAGTGTCGCAGTTTCATGCAAAAAGCCTTTGCCTTCTCAGCAATGGTGTGTGACTTTAAACAGAACCGGATTTGCTGGATTAGTAAATACAAACCTGCCCTATGCTGACAAAAATATTAAGGTTCTTTGCATGAACGTTTTTGTTTTCCCAAGTGAGGGAGAAAAGAAAGCAAGCCTATTGCAACTCCCCCCATAATGAATTCCCTTTTATATTCTCTAAGTACCCAAATTTGAATGATTAAACAAACCATGAGGTTCATTTTTCTACTGGTTAGACCGCAAGAGGTGGTTTTGCCAGCTTGGACCCACAAACTGGTTTATTAAGGTTATTTGCCTTCATTTGCAAATAAACTTCTTTCTTAGGTGCACCCATTGCCCTTTCCAAAGTGACATGTTAGGAGTGTGTAGATAATTTAGGGGAAAGAGTGCACCAGGAGCAAGAGGTCCTCCTACTGACTTTTGCAGAGTATTTCTGCTGAGATAATTTTTAAAACATCCCATGCTTTAAAATTTTTCTTGTAAATATGTCCCAGTCAATAGTAGGATGGAGGTTAGTCTAAAACTTAATTAAATTAGCAATCAATGGGATTATGATGTCAAAAGCTGATGTAAAACATCAGGCAGGAGAATTATCGTCTCTGTTATTCTGTATTATAGATTCATTATAAACTAGAAGAACGCCGAGAATTTCAAATTGCTTTCTGATTTATGTCTTCCATATCTCACCAAAGATAATAAGATTATGTAGACTACAGATAAATGCAAGACTGCCTCTTTAATTTATGACTAATGGGAGGAAGGTTGATTAGATGTGAAAAAAATCCATGCATGCTATTTACATAGGAAAGAGACAGAAATTCTTGAGAAGTTCTGGTGAAAATATGATGACTGACTCAGTGACCTTTTCTCTCTGGAAGGTACAGTACGTTCCCTGGGAGGTTTACTCGCCACACTCTGTATGGATCACTGTGCAAATAGGCAGGAAGAGAAAACAGAGGCTGTAGTGAAAAGAATCTCACCTGACGTGTGAGTTGGCTAACAGCACAAATCTCAGTATACTTATAATGAAAATCATCTATAAACACTCTATGTGGTTGGTAGGTCTGAAAAGGTTACTTTGCTCAGAAAGAGCTGTTTGCCATTCTTGGCTTTGGATGAGCAGGAATAGTACAGGGCCACTGAGGAAATGGAAAGGTAACACAACCCAAAATCTATCAATGCCAAGATTTTTGCAAGTCAGTTTTTTCTCTTTTCTTTTTCTTTTTTTTTTCCCAGTTTAGATGGTCTCCTAAATAGCATGACTTTGCAATGTGGAGAACAGTTATAGGCTGTCTTGGGGTGACTTTATGATTATCCCGTATTTGTCTCCTCTATGCCAGGAGAAAAAAAAATGAATCTTGTGCTTTTAAAAACTGAGCCTCAAGAGCCGAGAGAAAAAAACTAGCTAGAGAAATCTTTNTTTTTTTCTTGCATGTTGGTTAAATAAATAGTTTTCTTTTTTTCCCCTTTCACTTTCCTTAGAGGAAATATTTCTTTCCTCGAACCTGGTGGGAGAGGGTGATTGTGGCCTGTTTTTATCAGAGAATATTTATCCTTCTGAATATATTTGTTCCAAACCGGGACATAGGCCTAAATTAAAATAATAGAAAATTTAAGTGTGGAAAGAGCAGATCCTATTCATATGTTATATGGTGCTGCAGCTGTGTTCACAGATAGACTGGGTGCACTGGCCAATATGTTGGATTTTTGACAATGCTGTTTCAGCCAGATTCAGTTTCTATAGTGTTCCTCATTCATATAAATGAGTAAGTGCAGAGTGGTAGTCTGGCAGGCTGGCAATCCATCTGACAGAGCAATCTATGGATTCATATGGATGTAGAACCTCTAAGTAATGTACTTGTGTTTGAAGCACGTTCAGTACTTCAGGAGTTTTGCAAGCCAAAAAAAAAGAAATAAAGCAGAGCAATCTGTGATGACTTGGCCTGCCAAAAATTGTGAATCTGAAAGCATTTACAGAAAATCAAAATCTGAATGTGCCACCTTGGGTGCAGTGGGAAAAGCATCATAAAGGATACAATTGTATTTGTGTGATCTGGCAGAAAGGAAAATACATGTAGCTGAATATGCAAGCTGTGCATTCATTGCCCTGAATTGTGTGACACATTTGGATTGCAGCAAGTTGTCTACAAAGTGTTGCATTTGTTGTTTGCAACTTCTCTGAAATTCCATCCGTGCTGGTGAAGTAGGCAGTACCTACACTTATATTTTTTATGTCAAGAATTAAGATCATAGAGTCAGAGAAATGTTGGTTGGATGACAGCCTGGAGATCACTTCAGTCAAAGCAGGACTACCACCAATACTTCCACTGTTAGATCAGCTGTGCCTTTGTCCAGCCAAGCTGTGAAGACTCTCCAAGGCAGGAACTGCCACCACTTCTCTGGAGCACCTAATTAGGAAGACTTTCCTAATGGCAAGCCTGAACATCCCCATCTGCCATGTGTGCCTGTTGCCCCTTGTTAAGTCCTCTGACACCACCAACAAGAGTTTGACTCTGTCATCTTTGTACCTACTCTTCAGGCAGACACAGGCTGCTGTTTTATCATGCTTTGGGCTCATCTTCACTGGGCAAAAGAGGCTCAGCTCCCTTCACCTCTCTCACACTGCATCTGCACTCCAGATAATAGACCATAGACACCAGCCCTTAGCTGGACCTATCTAGTTTTCCACATTCCCCCTGAGGCTGGAGTCCCAAAACTGGATGTTGTACTCCACCTGCAGACTTACCAGTGCCGTGCAGATGTCCAGTTCAGTCTGCTGGCCATGCTCCTCCCAGCACCGCTGTTTATGCAATCTGCAGTTAGCTATTTGCAATAAGATCACACTGTAGTCTCATACTCCTCTTGTCATCCACCATAGCACCCAGGTCGTTTTCAGCAGAACTGTTACTTCATGGCTTGGAGTTATTCTGTCCCACATGCAGAACTCCTAATGTCTCCTTGATAAACTTCATGGGATTGCTGAGATTACTGCAGTGGTAAAGGTACGTGGTTCTTGGGCTTACTCTTTTTAAAATTTTTCACATTTTTAGTGTATACAGGTGACATAGTAACATAGCTCCAGGCACTGGAGTTCAGTTCAGTTGCATACAGACCCCAGAAGTCTCTCAGTGCTTATTTGTGACACAATATACCTTGATCTCAAGGGACACTGAAAATCTCTCTTTACTTTCTTGATTTGTCACACGCACCTTTGTTCTTCTTAAGCCTCACATATTCATCTTCATTCGTTTCTCTCCAGATGGGTTTTTTTCCTGAATGCTGCCTGCTTCTGCTGGAAAGCCAGCCCTGGCCCTCTCTGTTACTTTATCAGCACGGAGCATAAATGCTGGAAGTCCCAGGCAACAGCAGCTCCTGTGGGCGGGGAAGTACCTGCAGGAGATCACGGCCATGGCCCACTGCCCTCTCTCTTGCTCTTTGCTCTCTCACTGAGCCAAATAGCAAAGCATTTGTTCCTGACAAGCAGATGGGGCTGAATTGGCGAGGAGCCAGGATTCCTTATAACTTAATCTCTGTGTACTCAGCTGTAAGTAAAGAGAGTTTTGTCTCAAAAGAACATGATTTCTCTGGCTTTGCCACAAAATATTTGCTCATTGACATATTTTTTTCTCATACTGTTTTCCCAAGAGAAGACATGAATAGTTAGATTTCCAGCTACCAAGAAAAATTATCCATGAGTAAGGGAGGATGGATGAAAGGCCATTCACTGAAAGGCAGATAACTCCTGATGAGGCTATTGTGCCACTTACAAGCTTTTTTTCTCTATATAAAATGCTTTCCTGCCTCAAATACTGTAATAGAAGGAATTCCAGGTGTAGAGAAGTGTGGTCCTCCTTTTACTTCAAGGAAATTGTGTTGAGACAGATGAGCTGAGGAATTCACAGAGAGAGATTACAAAATCTCATGTTAGGCTGCTCTGAGGAGGAGTTTTGAAGACTACCTAGAATTTTTACTGTGTTGTAAAGCCTATTTTGTTAGGAATGGATAAAAAATTAAATTAGTATTAAGCTGACAGCTGACATCATATTTCAACATGCAAGATGTCATAATCATATTCCTTTACCTAGAATATAGCAACAAAGTTTTTAATATCCATAACCTTTTCTTGTGTCAGATAAAGTGCAAATGGTCGTTTAATTTTTCTCCCTTGACTGTCTTTTTCAATGCTCATGGAACAGTCATACAAGCATATCGGATAGTCTCGATATGTCCTGAAAGTTTCCCAGTAAAGGTAATAGTTCCTGCTTTATGTCCCTGGTAAGATTAAATCCTCCTCTGCCAAGAATGGAGAGCTCCTGATGGACCCATCCTAGGGTAATGGTAATGACTGAGAACAGCTACAAAAGAAGTCAGGCTTTGACTCCAGAGTTTTACCCATGTTGACTGCACCAGGAGCCTGGTTTCTCCCAGACAGGAGTAATATTTTTTGGGCAGGAGTCAGCATAGGGATAGAGGGGAGGACTGCAAAAGGCATGAAGGGTTGGCAGCAGCATGGGAGGAGCTGGCTCCATTCCTGGGTCTGCATGCTTTTCCTGTGTTCATGGTATGAGAAAACCGGTAATGTAAATTATCCGGGTGCCCCAGGGCTGAGAGCAAAGAACACCTGACCTGGGACTGGCAAAGTGAAGGATCAGGTGCCAGCACTGCAGTAGACAGGCAGCAAAGACCCGACCACAGAGGGCACTCACCATCTCTTGCTAGTACTAGTCAGGGCTATATTTAGCAGCTTTGGTTAATGAGTAAAAGATATATGAGAAAATAGCTGCTACTTCCGTGCATAGCGGTGGTCCTTGGTGGCACTTCAGGGACCAAGAAGCCATGTCTGAAGCTGCCCTGAAAACACTCAGTGAGCACAAGCTCCCTGAACGCTGTGCCATGCCTGTTTCCTGCTTCCACACTGCTCTCCTTGGCAGCCCTGGCAGAAGGAAGGCTGCACCAGCCAGGGAGCCATCGCCCTGCTTTAACCGCGGCGCTGCCCGCTCCGAGGGGAGCAGCCGTGCGTGTCCACCCTGTGCCCCCAAACAAAAGGCTGCCAACCCACTCCGGGCCTTGGGCCAGCCCCTGAGGTGGCTGCTGAACTCTCCCTCCCTGCCTGTTGATAAGCTTTGGTACTTGGCAATTCCCCTTTCCAATTATTGGCCCTGCTCCCAGCACTATCTACAGGGCCGGGTGTGTGCTGCCGTCTCAGCAGCGACCCAGGGCTGCGAGGCTTAGGGTGGGAGGAGACAAAAGAAATGGTGAGGCAGAGCAGGAACATGCATCAGTCACTGGGAGGGCATCCCCTCACAGCTGCCTTTTGCAGAAGTCCTTGGAGGTGCCTGCTTGGTTCAAGATGGAGTCATCCAGGTGAACCATGCAGAAGTGGTCCTTGTAAGTGTTAGGACAGGGACTCGGGAGTAGCCAGGCAAGGGATGTTACGGCATGTACACATTGAGGCCAGGTGAGATAAATATCTTTCTGTAATGGCTTGGGTATAATTGACTGGTTTGGAAGCATGGAAATGGAGAGGATGAGCCCTGCTATCCTTTTTTTTTAGCTGCATCACTATATTGCTAGAAGAAGCTCAGGGGAATAGTCCATAGAAACCTAAAGATACAATCTAAATACTGACACCACTACTCTAGGTATTGTGGGTTTAATGTTTTCTCTTATAACAGGCACATTCCTATTTCTAGAACATCCTAGTAAAGTGATCTGAAGCCCCATAACTAATGTGCTGTGACTCTGAGTTTACAAAGAGTGATCCTGCTGTCATCAGCTGGCTCACTTTGTGGTGGCACCAACACAAGGCAGTGTGCCCATTGAGGATGTCTGGTGGCAATTCCAGCTGGCATAAGGCTGGAACCCTCCTCTTGCCTCCTCCTGAAGCAGACAGAGCACTGCCATGTGCCAGACGTCCCTATGGCATCTTTTGTACCCAAGACTTCTTTGCAAGTAGGACAAATCATGGTAGAGCTTGTGCAGCCAGAGTTGCTCATGAGAGATGGATGAGCAACCTGTGGACTATTGCACAGGGCAAAAGTGGGGAGCTGGCATCTTAATTTCCTCATTTCCCTAAATTCCCTTTTCCTGGGAACTGGCCTCCTCACCCAGGCTGGCACTGAGGTTTTATTGGTGTGAGACTGGAATCCAACTCAGACTGCCACTGCAGGGACTGCTCTTCACAATTAGCTCAGACAAGAGGTCTCCAGAGGAACAAAGGGATTCTCACCTGGAGAAAGAGATCTCTATTGAAGTGTCAGCAAAAAAGCAAATTTTATCTGAGTTGAGAACAAAGAGACTGCTAGCTGAATTATGATATTTAATATTTTAAACATCTCCCTTTCTGAAAAAGACTTAAAAAAAAATCCCAAAACCATTAATGTGAGCAAATCATGATGATCCAGTCTTGGCCTTGAAAAGAAAGAAGTAACAAGCATGGCCCAGCAACTATCCTAAAATCCCTATGGCAAGCAATAATCTTGAAAAAGCCAGTGCAAGCTATGTTTTCAATTTATAAATTAAACGTGTTTAAAATTTATGAACTTTGACTGCACGAGTAACTACTTCATTAGACTTTAAGACTGCATGTTTCCTTGGCTTTTTCACGGTAAAGTAAAACACATTTCTAATAAAGATGGAAAGAGGTTCCAAGCTAGAGTCACTACTTTTATGTAAAGGACCCTCCAGACTCATTAAAAAAGTTTACCACCTAAATAAAGCAAGCACATAGTAATTCTTTAACTCATAAAGTTGGTAATATATACAGAATATTAACCTACTCATATATGTACACTGCTTGGTATCAATGAGTGACATACAGTAAGGGGTTTATTATGAGGAAATTAGCATATAAAACTATGTTTTGGCAAGTCTTAGACTGAAAGGAGAACTTGAGGAACGAGAGAACCTAAGCTGGGTGCTGCTCTGATTTGCTGAGTTAGCATGGCGATTTGTATGCAGATACTGAGCTGAATCTGTAGCTGTAATCAAAATTGCTCTCTTTCTCCTAGTTTATATCAACCTTTAGATCCCTTTGACAGCAGCGGGAACATAAGTGGAAGCATGGTGGTGTCTGCACCACGCACTGGCTCACTAAATGAGGCTGTGGCTGAAAGAGCCGGCACCGTGCGCTTCCCCTTACCAGCACTGGTGCATCCACAGCTAAAGTATAACATCTATTTTGGGGACTCCAGCCTCAAGGGGAATGTAGAAAACCAGATAGGTCCAGCTAAGGGCTACCACCATGGTCTATTATCTGGAGTACAGATGCAGTGCGAGAGAAGTGGAGGGAGCTGGGTCTCTTTTGCCCAGTGAAGATGAGCCCAAAGCATGATAAAACAGCAGCCTGTGTCTGCCTGAAGAGTAGGTACAAAGATGACAGAGTCAAACTCTTGTTGGTGGTGTCAGAGGACTTAACAAGGGGCAACAGGCACACATGGCAGATGGGGATGTTTAGATTGTCTATTAGAAAAGCCTGTCCCATCAGATGCTCCAGAAAAATGTTGGTGGCTCCTTCCTTGGAGGATTTTTATGGCTTGGCAAGATAAAGACTGATTTAATGATACGATGGTACCATTCATGCTTTTCCCAGACCAATGGAGAAATATGTCCCAAACCATCCGCCAGTTCACCTGGTCAGAGAGAGAGGGCAGCTCTGCCAGATCCTGTCTTCCAAGGGCTAGTCTCAGTCTTGCACTTGAAAGTGTGCATTAGGCTATGCTATGGCTCAGAACCAAGTTTGCAAACAAACCTGTCAGCCTTAGTGTCTTAAAGTCACCAGTGTCTGAATTCTACATAGTTGTGCCTTGTAGTAGTCACAGCTCAATGTACTTGTGCATGGCAAAGTAGCACAGTGTCAGAGACTTTGGTCTTCAAAACCTATTTTTCAGAAAGATGTCACTGTATTTTCAAGTCTAGTGATGAAAAATCCGACGTCAACTTTTACTCTGCCTTAGCAGACACTTCAGCCACTACGTGAAGCCTTGTATGTGTAATTTGCATTCAGTTCTTCTCCTGCATTGGAATTAGTCACATGAGAATCACAGGATTAGTTTTTTCTGGTTAAAACTCTCCTCTGCAGAAACTCTTTCCTGGCCGTGCTTAGAAAACTGTCCCCAACCCTTCCTCAAAGCTGACACAGTTGTGAGATCCCTACTTTGAAGTTCCTTTCCTTTTAGGCTACAGGAGTGATGAAAATAACACTGGAAATCTCACTTCACAGTTTCTTGTATGACAGCAAGCAACAGAAACCACCCAAAAGAGCACCTTTTCCTGAGCCAACTCTCACGTGTTTGCAAAAAGGACAGGGTTGCTGAGCAAACAGACCTGCTCCATCTCTGATTACTTTGATACTAAGACCATATGGGCCTCCAAGCTGGTCCCCACTCCCTGGAGCTTTTGTTTGTGGATATTGCATGTTCCTTAGAAACAAAATAGAAAACCAAAACAGAACCCAATGATTTTACTAAGTGAAACAATCAGGTACGGTAGTGCTGCATATGGTGCTAGTAAAAGTGCTTGTAATAGTGAAAGCTGGCAAGAGCCAAGCAGCCTTTGTATTAATTCTCTGGAGCTTCAGGTAGAGCCTAATGTAATTACTTGCTTTACTTTGTAGCATTTTAAGAGAAAAGTGTGTGCTTTAAAAAGTTTTATTTCCAAATAAAGTGGTCAGGTCTGGAGCAGACAAAGTGCTTGATTCTGGTCCCTCTGAATTCAATAGCAAAACTCTTAAATCAGAGCAGGATTATGTCCTAAATCTAAGAAATAACAGCAAACAAAGCTGTACTGTTTTCTAATTCACTGTCCAGGCTACCAGACTGTAACTCTTTGCTACTTGTTTAGCCACTTTAATCTCCAGAAGATTTATCTTTTCTCAGCTCCAGGGTCTGGGTCTGAGTATTAGAGTTGAATTTTTTTTCTCACATGAAGACACCTGCTTTGCAGGCATCTCAGTGTAAGTGGATGAGTCCAGAGATCCTATATGTCCCCCACACAAACACAGTGATTTAATTCTATGATTCATAGAATCATAGAATATTCTGAGTTGGAAGGGACCTATGAGGATCATGAAAGTCCAGCTCCTGGCTCTGCACAGAATGTCCCCAAGAATCACACTAATGCCTGAAAGCATTGTCCAAACATTTCCTCAACTCCATCAGGTTTGGTGCTGTGACCACTTTCATGGGTACCCCAACCATTCCCTGGTTGGAGAAACTGTTCCTAATATCCAACCTAAACCTCCCCTGGCACAGCTTCAGGCCATTCCCTTGGGACCCATCACTGGTCACCAGAGAGAAGAGATCCATGCCTGCTCCTCCATTTACCCTCATGAGGAAGCTGTAGACCACAAAAATGTCAATTATTTCAAAATTCCACAGTCTATCAAAATGCCATATGTTTAATTTTCCTGGGCAGATGCAAAAGCCTGAAATACTGAGGCCATTTACATCACTGCAACAAAAAGATTTTAAAGTGTTTGGGGATTTCTGAGAAGAGCTTTCGATCTTTTCTGACTATTTTTTTGATTGATGTAAGGCAGTTGCTAAGATTAACTTCCTTGTTGATAGCAAGCCTGGATCCTGCCTCTAACTAATTGAATCCTGTCCATCAGTGTTGTTTGCAAACTTTTATCAGAAGTCTGGCAAGCCTGGAATAAGTCTTACCAGCAGCCTTTCCCAACATGCCATTGATAATATTAGTAAAGACTGAACAGTTTGATCACCAAATTAGAATATAACATGGATCTATTGCTTTTAATTCTTGGGTTTGGTATGTAACAGCACTTGTAGAAACCATTTTTTCTTGGATGTCCAAAATCATTTTACTATACATTTTTTCTTTAACTATCTTGTAATTTAAAAGTTTTTCCAAAGTACCTGCTTTCAGAGTACATGTGTGTCTTCCAGATTTTCACCAAAAGGCTGAATAAAAAAAAAGACTATCTAAGCTGTCTGTGTCTTTCCATGCTTTGACCTCACCATGCCAGTTGTCAATAGAGCAGCCAGAAGTGACAGAAGGCTGAAATGCATTGGGATCCTTGCTCTGCCTAAATGTTGGTTAATGAACTAGTTCCCCGATCCACTTCTATATCAAATGGTACGTTAAGAGGCCTCCCATGGCCATCTGGTACTGGACTGAGTCTTCTATCACTTTGCAGTTCACCTTCTCCTATGGTTCCTATGAGCAATAGCTTTTCCAGCACCTTGGCTCACCCTGTGATTACTGTTCAAGTGTTTATGGTCTCCAATCAGCACCTAACTTGCCTGTACTGGAGTTTGTCCCATAACTACAGTGGAAGTTTCATTCAGGCTTCTCCTAGCCTGCTTTCAATCACCGGGGTCACATGCTACCAGAGGGAGATGGAAAGCAGATTTTATTAGATGGACATAAACCCCATCAAAGCTGCACTAGCTTTTGGTAATTTCAGCACAATGAACCACAGGGTTTATTATCAAGATTTACTTATCGATTTTCTGCCACCTCTGTAGGAGATTTACTTACAAGGTGAGGGAAATCGTGTCCTGTGCTTGACATAGCACCTGTTCCAGCTGAGACTGTTGGGAACCTTCACCTCTCTTGGCTTCATGTACCCTGTCTACCAAGAAGATCTCCTCCGTGCCTTAGGAAAGGTGTAAGCATTGACTCTGGATGTGAAGTCTGGGGCTCTCGCACACCACATGGGCTCTAATGCCAGATGACACCTTTAAACACTGTAATACTCTTAAGTGTCCTCCAGAAACCAGGATCCTGCTGCCCTCAGGGTTGTGGTGTGCTTTCTCCTGCTGGCTTCTTTCCTCCCTCCTCCCCACACCCAGTCTTGTATCACACGGACTATCTCAGAGCACGTATACAAACACCCTTATGTTTGCCTGGAAGCAATATTCCCTCCCCCATCTCGTGCCATGACCAAGGAGGTGCCAAGCAGAAGTCCTTGGAGTGCCTGTACAAACACGGGTTTTTACGATGTGCCTGCAAAACTGATGAACATGCAGATAATGCTTTGGGAACATGGAAACTCCTGCTGGCCCCTGGGGTTCAAACTGGAAGAGCAGAGGGACATAAGAGTCCAGAAATACTCTACAGCGGCGTCCTCCCAGACCAGCCTTCCGTGCTGCAGGTCCCTCAGTTTCTTCCTCCCTTCTCCTCCTGCAAGGCCTGGCAGCTGAGAAAGTGTCTGGTAACCATGAGCTTGGTGTCCTTTTTACAAGGGCATGTAATGATAGGATAAGGGGCAATGGTTTTAAACTGAAAGAGTGCAGGTTTGGATTAAATATTAAGAAAAAATTCTTCCCTGTAAGGGTGGTGAGACACTGGAACAGGTTGCCAAAAGAAGTGGTGGATTCTCCACTCCTGGAAGTATTCAAGGCGAGGCTGGGTAGGACTTTGAGCAACCTGGTGTAACAGAAGGTGTCCTTGCCCATGGCAGGAGGGTTGAAACGAGATGATCTTTAAGGTTCCTTCCATCCCAAACCATTCTGTGATTCTGTGACTATCTGGTCCTGCAAGTCACTAAATTTTCCCTAGTGAAAAAGAGACTTATATGTAAAACAAAGGGGCATTTGAGGTGTGACAAAAGAAAGAGTACTGTTTTATAAGCTGCAAAGAGGAAGAATTTGCCTTTCCCCATGCTGTCCACCAGCATTATGGTATCTGCATATAGTGGCAGCATCAAGGCAAAACAGTTCTGTCAAACATTTACAGCACAAGAAAAAAAACATTTTTCTATGGGAAATTTGATGGGAAGAGCTCCTGAAGGTGGTCCCCTCACAGCCCTGCAGGAGGTCAGCTTTCAAGAGGGAAGAGGTTTTGGGTGGCCACACCATGCTGACCAGGTCACCCTGACCTGGCACTCATCACCTTCCACTAGCCAAAAATCCCCCAATCCTCCTTGCCACGTGGCGTTTCAGAGCCTAATGCAGGGCTTTAGGTCCAGATCCTCCCCCAAAAGTGGTATCATGAGAGCAGTGGCTTGGCATAGGGTGTGAGTGTAGAAAGTGAGAGTGAGTTTGCTTGATGTCAGTGATGATTGCTACCACCATTTCCTCCAGCTAAATATGGGGGTGGCCACTAAAAACAAATCCTGAAACCGCTGAAATTGGGGGGGTTTCATCTGGTTTCTAACAGGGGCAGTAGCTACCAGCATTGGTTCTGAATAATTTCACACTAAGTAAAGATATGTAACAGTCCGAGGCTTGAGAACATGAGAGTTAGCCCAGAGCTTTTTCTCAGTTTTGCTTTGAGGTAAGCTAGCAAGTCAAAGCGAAACCTGGCTAAAACCATGATGGTTGCTTAGTTTTGAATGTTACCCTTCCCAGGAAAGCTTGAGGCATGTAAATGAGAGCCCTCTGTGCCCAGAGAGACTGAGGCCTGAACTTCAGGCAGGAATGAAAACATCCAAGGAAGGAGATTGGGAAAGATCTGGGAGAAATGTAAGTATTTCCCTCAGGCAAGTTTAACACCTTATTTCCTTAAATGTCTTTAATTCATACACAATAAGAAGCAAAGATTTTAGACCAAAAATATTGGTGCAGCAGCTGCCATAAAGCCTGGCCTTGGGCAGGACCTCATTTCTGCCCACATCCTTGCTGTCAGGTGAAGGTAAGGCAATGTGAAGATGTGTTTGATGGAGGTGCCAGTGTGGGAGACTCTTGACACTGAAGCGTCCATTTTCCAAGGCCTGTGGTAGGGAAGGTTTTGCATAGGACACTGTGTACTTCAAAAACTGCCTGGAATTTCAGAAACTCCAAATAAAAAGCATTTTCCATCTGAATGCTTCTGAATTCTCTAAATGAATAACTAGAATTACATTTTATTAAAATATGTACTTATACTAATTACTAGTAGGCTTGTATCAGGTATAACAAAGTGACTCAAGAAGCCCTTGTTCTCAAAGCACAAACCTTTTGATTTCTCTCTCCTTCCTTTCCATTAATCAGCTATTCTAACTCAGTCCCCTTCAACAAATCTTTCCCGGAGCGTTTGCAAAGGCAGGACATAGGTGCTTGCCCCTTAAAACAGTGAAAAACTTTTGTTACTTGTTGTAAATTGCTTACAACTTGTTGTTGTAAGGGATGGGTGGCCCGTTGNAGGCAGGACATAGGTGCTTGCCCCGTAAAACAGTGAAAAACCACGGTCGTAAGGGATGGGTGGCCCGTTCTCCCCGTCCCGGCAGGGACGGTCGGCGCCGCCGGTGCCTCGGGGCCGGTCCCTCGTTGTGACGGTGACCTCTAGCGGCACCGGGGAGCCGCCTCTTTCCTCCGGGCTGCTCCTCTTCCACACATCGACCCTCGACTGCCACTCACCTCTGCCAGTTAGGAAATTGAGTTTAAGCAAGATGGACTCCGGGCCTTGACTTTTCGCATCTGGGTGCACAGACACCCGTTCCCTGTAGTTTGTGGTAGGTGTTTAGTGTGTCTATTTCTCCTGTCTTTCCTTTGAAAACATCTTTTAGTAAGAGGCAATTGTGCAGTACTTCATCACAATCCCAACCAACATCTCTCATGTGCATGGGAAGGTAAGCCTGCTTGCCCAGGACAGTGGGCAGCAGCAGATTTCACCTCTAGTTATCCTAAAAATAGCATCTGAGGGTAAAAATCTATTTTTGCTCTCTCTTCCTTTTCCTAATTTCTAATCAACATTTCTTTGGCATCCCTGACTGTGAAGAGGATGTGGGCTAGGGCTCAGCATGTCTGTTCCCCTCCGTGCGCCCTCCAGATAGACCCAGAAAGAGAAGGGAGTCATCTCTTTCTCCTGCAGTTCTATCTGCTTCCTTCCAGCACCCTGCTGGCCCTTCACACAATACCAGACCCCTGGGCAAAACCAAGTCCCTTGGCCAAAATGGGCTGGTGTACTCAGTCTCATCAGCCTGTGTCCTATCCGGGCATCCTGAGGTAAGAAGCCAGTCCCACATGGTACCAGCCCCAGGTGCTCCAGCAACAACTTGCCCACAGGGTGAGGAAGCTTCTCACGCCCAGGCCAACTCCCTGTTACCTCAGCAGCCCCTCTGGTCCCAGAACTTATGTCTGCTGTGCGGAGAAGCGCCTGAGCTGGCCTTCACTGCACTCAAACTGCACCAACCAGGACTGCGCCAACTTGCCTCAAACACACAGGTGATGTGGGATGACGTTTTTCCCCCCTCACAAAAGTCACTTTTCTTCCCTTAAATGTTTTTTTTTCACCAACCATCTTTCCTTGCCTATGCTCTGTTGTGGGCCTCCAACAAGGCTTTGCAATTGGTGTGCAGCAGCAGTCATACGGAGATCAGAGCAACCACTTCCTCCCTCTACCACCTCTGTGAATCTGCACCAGGCCCTGTTTCAGCTCAGTGTCACACTCCTCAGCTCAAGCCTAGAGAAATGCTCACCATGCTCAAAAGTCTCTCAACAGTTCTTCCCTGCTGCACCATGCACACACAGGAGTGACAGCAAAGTGACTTTCCCCACATAGTCTCTGGAGCGTCTTATAATGGAGCGGCATCACTGTGGCTTTGGTAGGTTGTGGTTCATTCCTGTGCCTCCTGAAAGCCCTAGAGGTGTTAACACGGGGTTGAGTTGGGGCTCAACCCCAGCATCACCCTGCTCAGGGCTGAGTGCCAAGGCCATGCAGATATCCTGCAACCTGAGAAGGGGTGAGAAAGTTCAGCACCACCTGAGAAAGGGGGATTTGCACCTTGGCAAGCTCTCTTCCTCCAGCAGGGCTGTCCCATCCCACCGTGTCATCACCACATACCACCTGGCAGACAACATCTCTCACCCAGCAGCACAGAGGTATGTTAGTAAAGGTTTCCTTGGAGGAAACAATCCTTAGGTAAAATTTTAGATTGGTCTAAAGGCATGGTTTGCCACCTCTTGAGCTGGGAAGTTCAGGAGACATCCGTTTGTCCTGCCCTGCAGACCTGGTCTCCAGTTGACCTGAGGAGAGCATGATCTCTGCTCAAGGTTGTTCCTTTCACAGAAGCCCACACCCCATCATGAGTTTACATCTAATTAGCATTTGCTCAGCTGGGCCTTACTCAAGGGCCCCAGTGTGGTACCTTTATTTTACCTCAGGCTGGTTTCTGATAAAAATCTGGGTCATCCAAGTGGTAAATACCTTTTTTCTGTCAAGCTAAGTACATTTTACAGCACCTTCTTCATTCACAAAAACCCTGNCATCCAAGTGGTAAATACCTTTTTCCTGTCAAGCACCTTCTTCATTAACAAAAACCTTCTGGAAGGGTGCCCAAGCCGTTGGACTCAGACAGCCCAATTCCCATATTGGGAATCCACCCATAGATATGCTCCACCTCAAAGAATAGGAAGAAGATGTTCACATCTCAAGAAGAAAACGTGCTCTTGAGCATAAAACCACCTTCCCCCCCATCCTCACCCCAGTCTGCATATTACAAACATTACAAACATTAATTCCATTGTCGATGCACATCACACCAGGAAAAGCATTTGTGGTTATTAAGTCACAGATTAGCCACGCACAACAGATATTGGGAACAACTGTCTGCAAAACAAAAACCACTCAAGCAGTGAAATTGAGAATCTTTGGGGTGCAGGAGCTTGACTCAGCAGCACAAAGCCAGTGGGCAAAAGCCCACCTGTGTTGTTGGGTCCAGCTTCAAATCTGGCTGCTGAGGGTTTGCTGGGTCACCCGTGTGTACAGAGCCTGGAAGCGAAGCCCAGCTTTGACTGGCGACACGTGGCGAGTCAGCGGGAGCCGAGTGGTGGGAAGCAGCAGGAGCCCCGTCTGCCCTCGGGTGTCATGGCTGCAACCAGACCTTTTGTTCCCTATTACAAGAAAGAGCTGAAGGCAGACTTTTTCACCTCTAGGCATTTGGTACGGCAGCCAGAGACAGGCTATTAATTTGTGAACCTAGTGTGGGTGGGGAGACTGTTCGTATCCTTATCTACACCTTCTGAGGAGTATCAAAGTCAAGCTAGTGAAACTACACTGTCTCCATTTCTAGTAAATACTAATTTTACCCCTCTTAAGAGCTGGCATTTAAATCAAATTAGAATTATGACTCTATTGCCCCAGAATATTTGAATGCATTAAAAAAACCCCAAAAAACCCTGAACACCATTCCCCCTCAGCTCTCTAATAAGACCACAGCAAACAGGTGCCTTTGCTATGTTTGTTCCTGTGTTTGTTCTTGTGAATTGTGTGTTTAGTAATTGATGGTCAAGGCCAACTGAAGTAATCAGATGACTACAGCACTGGAGAGATGGGAAATTACTGGTCTCCCTCAAATTTCCCCCAGCTCTTAAAAAAAAACCCTTTGTTTCTTGTCCTCTTAGAAATATTCTTCCTTATTCCCATTTTCTATCAGCCAAGCTTGACTCATTCTGACAGCAACCATTTGCAACCATAGTGTCACATCCCCTCCTAAGCAGAGACATTCACATGGTTATACGGAGATAGTGATTGAAGACAAATTTAGGAAGAGACCTTAAATTCCTGCTCACTTGACAGCAGTCAGTGGTAGATGATGCAGTACCCATGTGTGCTTTATGTGGTAGTACTAAAGAATCAGCACCATGCTGTAAGAGCTGTGTAAGGAATGGGACCTGTTCCTGCCTTTGAAAACAATTTCAAAGTAGCAGGATTTTAGATATCTTTGAGCTCAGATTTTGATCGGGGGTGTGAAGAATGAAATGCTTCTCTCTGACTGCACATCTCAACATTATACATTTTAAGAGCTCCAAAATGCCTGGGTTGCTGCCGAAAATTAATGCCGGTAGAGAGCCAAACAACAACAACAACAACAACAAAATTAAAAAATAATAATCAGAAACTTGTTTCCACAACACGCAAGATACTTGCTGAATAACAAATACATGATTTTAACAGCCTCTAAAAATTTCCAGCAGGGCTCATGGGCAAGATCCCACTTTAGGATTTCTGGCTCCATGGTGCTAAACCATACGAATGCAATTTGTAATGGGCTAGACAACCTCATTCCCCGCCTCTGATCCCCATCTGTGAGATGCAAATCATTCCTCCGTGTTTCAGGGCAGAGGAAAAACCTGTGCAAATGCTGCAAATGCTAGGGTGGGAAGCAGTGGGGATGCTCAGCAGCTGATGGACGGGAATTATCTCTGCCTCTGTGAGTCACTGTGTTGGAAGTGCTGGGGCTTCCCACTTGCGCAAAGCCTTCCCAGTAGGAAGGGACTTAAAGCTATGGAGTGTTAAAAGCCATCATTTTTTCCCCTGTGCTGAAACCAGGCAGAGACATCTTTTGGCCTGGTTGAGCTGTGGTTCATGGCTTTTTGGGATAGCTGAATGTGATGCTGAGTACACTCTACTTTTATGTGTAAGGAGGGGTTTTGTTGTTTCTCAGCAGAGTCTTCCCTTACACTAAGATCTGATTCTGCTTTTTTCAAATAAGGTTTTATTTTGAGGCCAATTTTCTCTATCTACTATGTACATAAAAAACTCCCCTGAAGATGCAGTAACTTGTCAAATTTTTTTTTTCAGTTTTTATGGAGTGCTCAGAAATCTCTCCTCTTGCAATTATGCTGACAGACCAAACTCTTCATGATCACAAATCATTTAAATCATTGACCATCTACAGTAGAGCCCAGAGGCTCAAGTGTTTTCAATAAGCATTAGCGGCTAAAATGTTGCAGTCTCCATGAATATGTTAAAAATTAGTGAAACCCCAGGAAGCAAAATTTCCTCTATGAAGAAATAATTTGGTAAATGTATTCCCAGGCGTTTAAGGGAGGAGATCAAACTCAGCTTGCTCTCAGGATACAGGAGTGGAGAAGTAAAGGCATGTAATAAACACATTAAAACAATATTTAGCCAACAAACCCTGAAAATTAGAGACATTTAAGATGGAAAGGATCTGTCTGATCTCACAGTAAGCCCTAAAAGGTAAAATTTGATAACTGCAACATAAATTCTTCCATATCATCCAGACATTTAAAGCATCACAAAAATTAAATCTGATTAAATATTTGGGGTTTAAGTCAATCTGGTTTAAGTCGTCCATTTTCTTATGCAGACACAGAGAACTGCAACAAAGCAAAGAGAAAAGGAGTAGAAAATGTGAAGAGTTCAGAGAAGCCCATCACCCACTGCAAGTGGACTTGAGAGGAAAAGATCTTTCAGGGAGGGGAGCTGCAGAGAAACATGGATCCAGGCCCTACACAGGACTTGCACAGGAATCTGGTACCATTTTGCTGGGCAAGGGTGCCAAGACCCTCACTAGAATTGCACCATGCAGCTGAACAATGCAAGAACATCTCCCTTCTCTGCTCCCAGTGACTGCTAAACTATTCAAGGGTATTTTTATCTAACAACCAATTTTTTTTTGCAGACTTGAACAAAATCTTTCTCACATGAACATGGTCATTCATGGGGAAACCCAATAGCAAAGTGGAGGATTCATGCTGAGGGGTTGCTGTCTGGTTATTATTTAGCCCCAAGAAGCCCTGGTCTCCATTCCCGATTTCCCAGGTTCTGGCGAAATCCTCTGGTATGCGGAGACACGTTTAGGTGCACATAGACATGCACATGCATTTGTGTCCTAAGGTCCCAAGTCTGTTTATAAATGGCAGATGTTGTATATCTGTTCCATGGGATGCCCCACTGGATTGAAGGGAGAGTCCCCATGTGCAGCAAGCAGGGGCTGAGCCTGGCCTGGCTGCAGTGTGGGAGCAGAGCTATCTGGGAGCAGTGACAGCTGGGCTGTCAGCACTCACTGTGTTTACATGTCCCCAGCAGCTTCTGTTGTGCAAAGTCTTTCGGGTCTGTACTACTTTGACCAGACAGGTATGGTTTGAATGGAGGCTGTTTTTTCCAAAAGATTGCTTTGGGGCGAGTGTCGATGGAAAATTCCACCTAAAAGTGGCTCAATGATTTGTGAAAGTAGAATTCAAGAGAGACATTGTCCTTCACGTGTGAAAAAGGTAGTGCTGTGGTTTGGCAGATTGTTGCTTGCCTCCAAAGGGAACCAACCATTACAGAGGGATGTGCTTGCTAAGATGTGGCCATTGGCTTTTTACTTACTGCATGAAATTCCCGCATCCTCTGGCCAAGCTGCAGGTCACCCCAAAATATCAGCTCAGTAGAAATGTTAGTGTTTGCTCCCAAGTCATTGCAGCTCTCATCCATATGCTGCCACTTGCAGCAGGAATGGTAGGGTCCCTGGGGGGACCAGAAATGGCCAAACCCATGCAGGGAGCGAGATGCTGGCAGCTCCAGGAGGGCAGCCTGTGATCAGTCAAATGTATCCTGGCAGGATCCAGTGTGAATCCACACCTCTGCTCTCCCTTGCTGTCTAGGGAACAGCTGAGAAGCAACAGCCTGTGGTGCTCCTCATCTTCCCAGAGAGGTGGGGAGTGTCACAGCAGTGCACAGAGGTCTGTGCTGTGGTTGTGCCAGTGGCCAGCACCAGCAAGCATCATGGCTCTTTGAGGTGCTATCTCTTCCTTCTGCCTGGTCTCCTAAGCAGGATAAAAAGAAGAGGGGAGTTAAAAAAGCAACAACAAAAAGCCATGTCAAAATTACATTCCAGGTCCTATAAATTATGATCTGCCTACTTTAGAACTGTCTGTACGAAGTCAGCCCAGGTCCCGTGCACACACACGCCATGGGCAGGGTGTGTGACAGCCTTTCACTGAGTGATTGCTGAGTCCTTTCTTCCTGAGACTGTGCCATGCTTGGAGCCACGTGGGCCTTATTTTGTGGGTGAATCATTGTTGTGGTGCAAACGGATTTGTCTCTTTGCTCTGCCCACACTGAGTCTAGGCAGCAATAACCACAAAAGCTAGAGTTCATTCTGACCAGCACTGGCAAAGGAGGCTTTTCTTAAGGAAGGTTTTTATTCAACAGTGGTCCAGCTGGTCCCAGTCTCTCCCAAAAGCTGTTGGATTTTGCAGGATTAGGGGTTGAGGAGGTGGAAAAGCACAGAGGTTCTGAGCGTTTGGGGCTGGCCCTGCAGCTGTTTACAGCCACCCTTTGAGCAAGTAAGAACAAACTGCTCTGAAAAAAAAATGAGGTGCCAAGGTTTCCAGCTATTCACTGTTCACTCTGACTTCTCTGAGGTTTCCTTTCCCACAATAAAGCAAAGAGCACCCCACTTGCTTGCATGCAAGTACTGGGTAGATACATCAGCAGAGGATGCTGAAGCGTTGAGGTGTGTGAGAACTGTCTGCATAGCCAGGCCCAGAGGATGATGATCAGTAGAATGGATTCTAGTTGGAAGCCCCACAATATCAGAATCACAGAATGTGCTGAGTTGGAAGAGACCCACAAGTGTCATCAAGTCCAACCCTTAGCGCCGCACAGGACCATCCCCAACAGTCACACCATGTGCCTGAGAGTATCATCCAAACGCTTCTTGGACACTGTCATACTTGGTGTTATGAACACTTCCATGGGGAGCCTCTTCCAGTGCCTGACCACCCTCTGGGTGAAGAACTTTTTGCTAATATCTAACCTAAACCTCCCCTGACACAACTTCAGGCCATTCCCTCAGGTTCTGTCACTGGTCACCACAAAGAAGAGATCAGTGCCTGCCTCTCCTTTTCCCCTCACAAGGAAGTTGTAACTGCAATGAGGTCTCCCCTCAGTCTGCTCTTCTCCAGGCTGAACAGACCAAGTGACTTCAGCTGCTTCTCATACAGCTTGCCCTCAAGGCCCTTCACCATCTTTGTTGCCCTCCTTTGGACACTCTCTAACAGCTTAATATCTTTCCTATATTGTGGCACTCAAAACTACCACAATATTCAAGGTGAGGCCGCACCAGTGCAGAGCAGAGCAGGACAATCCCCTCCCTCAGCCACCTGGTGGTGTTTTGCCTGATGCCCCCCAGGACATGGTTGGCCCTCCTGGCTGCCAGGGCACTGCTGACTCGTATTCAACCTGCCACTGACCAGGACCCCCAGGTCCCTTTCCATGGCACTGCTTTCCAGCATCTCATTCCCCAGTCTGTACATACATCCAGGGCTGCCCCACCCCAGGTGCAGAATCCAGCACTTCCCCTTGTTGAACTTCATATGGTTGGTGATTGCCCAGTCCTCTCATTTCTCAAGGTCTCTCTGCAGGGCCTCCCTGCCTTCAAGGAAGTCAACAGCTACTCCGAGTTTTGCATCATCTGCAAACTTGCTTCCACTCCTGCATCCAAGTCATTTATGAAGATGTTGAAGAGCACAGGACCTAAGATGGAGCCCTGTGGAACTCCACTAGTGACAGGTCACCAGTTGGGTCAGGCCAGTAACTATCTGTGTACCCCAGGGATCCATACTGAGTCCAATCCTGTTCAACATCTTCATTAATGACCTGAATGATGGTGCAGAGGGCACTCTCAGCACATTTGCTGATGACACCAAACTGGGAGGAGTGACCGATACACCAGAGGGTTGTGCTGCCATCCAGAGGGACCTCAACAGGCTGGAGAAATGGGCTCACAGGAATCTCATCAAGTTCAGTAATGGGAAGTGCAAAATCCTGAGTGTAGAGAAGAACAACCCCAGGTACCAGTATAGGCTGGGAGCCACCAGCTAGAAAGCAAGTCTGTGGAGAAAAGGACCTCAGGATCCTGGTGGATGCCAAGAGGAACATGAGCCACCAATGTGCCCTTGTGGCAAAGAAGGTATCCTGGGGTGCCAAAGTATTGCCATCAGTTAGGGAGAGATGATCTTTAGTCCCTGCTTAGTCCTGGTGAGGCCACTACTGGTGTCCGGGTTCAGTTCTGGGCTCCCTGGTACACAAAGACACAGATATACTGGAGAGAGTCCAGCAAAGGGACACAAAGATCATGAGGGTACTGGAGCATGTCTCCTGAGAGGAAAGGCTGAGAGAGCTGGGACTGTTCAGCCTGAAGAAGGATCAGAGGCAGCTTATCAGTATATAAAAGTGCCTGAAGGGAAGGTGCAAAGAGGACAGAACCAGGCTCTGTTTAGTGGTGTTCAGTGACAGGATCAGAGGCAACAGGTACAACCTGAAACACAGTAGGGTCCCTCTGAACATCAGGAAACACTTTTTCATAGTGAAGGTGACCAAACACTGGCACAGGTTGCCGAGAAAGTTTGTGGAATCTCCACCTTTGAAGATATCTACCAGCTGTCTCGACACAGTCCTGGACAACCAGCTCTGGGTGTCCCTGCTTTACCAGTGTGGTCGAACCAGCTGACTTCCAGACGTCTCTTCCAACCTTCCACTCTGTGATCCTCTGAGGAATTGGTGCACTGAACTGAGCGCCCCATGAAAATGCTCAGGAGGATGCTAATTTTTCTACTTGCCATAGGATTTACCTGGTATGTGTTAAACACGGCCAAAATCTGGTCATAAGATGGCCCAAACACTGAATGCGAAGAATAAATGGAAATTAAGAAAAAAAAAGACTCACAAGTCACAAAATATGAAGGTGTCCTGGCAAAAGAAGCTGTTGTAAAGGACCATGGAGATCCAGACTGAATTAAAATGCATTTTTGGCACTTTCTCTGTCATGAACACTTATTTCTGCATTTTGTGTTCATCTTCTGTGCCAGTTGCTTTTGTTCATGTTGTAGCTGCACATTATGGGGATGTGTGTGTGTGAATAACTTATGTGGCCCTGGCATAAGAAAAAAACAGATAAAAATAGGACCTCAGTTCTCCAAACTTGTCTTATGATTGTGTGTTTTTAACAAGCAATTAAACATTGTTTTTAACCACAGAAATCAGATACCAAGAAAACTTTCATCTTATTCCTGCAAAATCAAAATGGAGCTTCTAAGTCACAGCACAGCGTGGGAGCAAGTGCCTTTCATGCTTGCTGGAGGAAGTTATTCAGGGTTGTGAATTACATTGGTATTTCTCCTACCAAGGTACCCCGACCCTCAGGACTGTTAGCACACCTACCCCCTCCCTGCAGCCAGGCTCAGGGAAACCACAGGGTCGTGGAAACCATGGTGGTTATCTGGCCCCCACACAAGGCTTTCTGATCACATTTTGAAGCCAAGGGGATGTGGAAGGAAGAAGCTCCCTGCTGCTGTGTTCTGTTCTACCACTTAGGATGTTGGAGTGAGCTATTGTGCTTCTCTGACTCTCGTGATTTGCTGTACTGCATGTGCAGAATAAAGTCAGACACGTCATGCAAAAGCAGATTTCAGCTGCTTTGTTTTTGAGCATTTCCCACGTAGATATAGGGCCAGATTAGATTTCAAACATATCAAAACCCCAGTAATTTTGTTCTTGAGATTTTTATCGCAAATTGGTAGGAATCTCCAGATTTTGCTTTCTCTACAATTCCCATCATCTTGAGTTAATGCCTCTCAAACACTGTCTTCCCCAAATAGCTGATGTTATTGAATGGACAGGGAGATGTTAAAATCAGAGGTTCTTCTAATTTCTTCTCTACTACCAGATGACTAAAGGTGACCTGAGATCCAGGGGCTGAACTGTGGAAAATCCCTGCCTCTTGCATCAAAACTGAAAGCACCTGGATCTGAGATTTTTGTGTCTACCAAAGTTTCCTGAAAATGTTTTGTACTAGAAGAGAGAAAAGGTAAACGAAGTTGATGGGGAAAGCAAATAGGGAGAGGTGATGATACAATGGAAAGAGGAGGCGCAAACTTCCTGCTGTCTCTCTGTGAAGGGGCTGTTACCTCATTTGTTATGCAAGCTTACCCTCAGAAAGTCCAGCTCCAAATCATCTCTCAACTTTGGGAAACTCCACCAGATGTAAACAACTGCCCCAGCACCGTCAGGGCTGGCTTTGAACCCAAAGATGAAGCTCTGGAGAAAGCCCAGTGACAGATCTCCCAGCATGAGTGAGAGCACATGCCTGCCTCATGTGGCTCTGACAGTTCTTTGTGAGCCTTTCTTGCCTGCCACAGCCATCACAGTTCGCAGCTGATGGCCTTAAGGACCTGACTCTGGAGGAGCTGTGACCTGGCTTTTCTACTGGGCTGGGAAGCAATGTCTGTGATGAGGTCCCCAGGAGGAAAAGGAGGCTGCAGGGAGCTTTCACGGGACTGCAGAGAATGATGTCCTCTGTGAGGGTGATGTGAGAAGGGCCACAGTGGTGCAAATCTATCCTGAAATACCCAATATCTGGCTCTGGGAAGTAGCATGGGATGGCTGCTTATTTTGGAGTCACGTCATGATTAATGACCATGATGCACATGTCAGAAGAGACACCCTCCATGCTGAGTGTTTGCACAAGGACTCACTCAGGAGGTGTCCCCTATGCCCTGGCTGGGTCCCTGGCAGCAGGGACACCTTGGGACAGCAGATCCCACTTTGCCCTGGGATGAGTACCCAGGCTGTGGTACTCTGTGTGCTCCCTGCTGGGCCCAACAAGGAAAACTGTCTTTGTGCAAACATGACTGCAACAGAAGAAAACCTGGACCCAGCTGTGAAGCTGAACCTCACTACTCAAATATCATACCACATTCCATCCAACCACTGGGTTCAATGAAGGTCAATATCTCTTAAATGAGATGGCTGCAAACTGGTGTGGACAGGGCTTTCTACACTGTCTAGGGGGATCTCTTTTCAGCTCACCTGCTGGTGCAGAGGCAGGGATTGGGTCTGCCCAGCTGAGAAGTGGATCCCCTCAGCCCCTCTCCCTGATCCAGAAGGAGCTGTTGCCTGCTGTGCAGCGTGGTGCAGCAGCACTGCTGGGCTTGGTGGGGCTGCTGGGGCCGTGCAAATGGGTGGAGCTGGGCTGCACTCCTGCAGCACAGCACCTGCTGCACACAGGGCAGGAGCATGTTTTGCACAAAAAAAGAACCCACTTCCTTTCTTCTGCGTTGCAAAAAGAAAAATAAAATCAGGTGGAGAGCATTGTTTTCCCTCCTTCTTATTCCCAAGTCCCTGGATGTGGTTGTCACCTGAACCTTTGGGCTTCTCCATCTGTTTCAAGGCCGGTGTTGCCACTTAGGCCATCTCCCTCCTCTATGCAGAGACTGCAACCCCACAGACCCCCCTTTATTCAGGCCCCTTTTTGACACACCAATGCTGTCCCACTCCCATGGGCTCTCACAAGAATCCCCCCCATCCTCAGACAGGTGGCAGATGCTGGTGCTGCTGGGTTATCAGCATGTGATTCCCCTTCTGGGATCTGCAGCTCTCTTTTTAGTGCCCGTGTGCACTCAGAGCCCAAGGGACAGGAGGCATTTTATATGGGGGTGCTTGCTCAGAAAAGTCCCGGTCATGAATTTGCATCGCAAACCGCTCCATCCATTGCTGCTGAGCCCTGGTGGCGGTGATCGGATGGAGGCTTTGCAGGCATCTGGCTGGAAGCCAATGGCATTTTGCCCAGCTTCATCCCCTTCATCCCAGATTTGTTTCCTTGACAGTATGCATCTGTGGAGATAAAACTCTCACGTGAGAGTGAGTGACAGGAGTCCTGTGAGTGCCACAATGAGCCCCAGATTTGTGTGACCAGTATTTATCTCATCCACAGCTGTTTGTCATGCAATACTTTGCGTAGATGAGAGGATAGTCTTGGATCCACTCACTGGTGTGGGCTTGGGATTTCTGTAGAGATAACATATTTCTACTGTTACATCTATTGGCTGTTTTTTCACCATCACGATGAAACAGCTCAAGAACATTTGAGCCCCACACAAGTCTGGTTAGTTTGACTCTTGACAGATGTGCAAGTAGAAACACTCTATCTTACTAAGGAATATTTTTGATAATTTACTCAGCAGTTAGTCTATTACTAGCAGACCTTTCCCTCTGTGTGATTTCAGCCCCCAAGCAACAAAAGTGTCTCCATAAACAGATGCTTGTTAGCAAATTTTTACAATTACTCTTTCTAGGTACCTTCAACCTGTAGTAAATTCATGGCAATATCATACATTGTGTAATTTCTATACAAACGACTCATGGTACATGAGTATGCAAATTAGTACTGGATTTAATGTCACTGTTTTAAAACATTAGAAATAATACACAAATAAATAATTACTTGAGCTTTACTAGCACAGAGGGAAATATAAGTTTATCCTGACTATAATCTTAACCTTGACATTTCTTGGCTTCAGTGTTTTTCAGTGGCATCCTGAATGTCCCATGATTGGAATTTTCTAGTTTATTAGGAATTTTTGGGAGAGGGAAAAAAAGGAAACTAGTGAGATCATCACCATCACCACCACAAAAAAAAAACAACCTCAAAAAACAAAGAAAACCCCCCACCCCCCCCAACAAAACCCGAATTAAACAAAACAAAAAAACCCAGCCCCCTCTTCTCCCTCTCAAAAAAAACCCAACCAAAAAACCCCCAAAACAACAAAAACCACACAACAGCCTAAAACCACTAAAAAGAGCATTAAAAATCCTCTTGGGATTTGAAAACCCTAGTGGTCTCCAGTAAAGTAGCCGCCACGGGGAAGCCCGTCCCATCAGTCACAGGATAGGCTACGCTTCTGCAAACATTTTAGGGAGTGCTGGGAAGGAAAGTACTGTCTCTGCTCTGTAAGACACACACACGTAGGGCTGTGGGGTAAATCACAGCCCTCCACTGCTCCAGAGCCTGTGGGAGCAGAGCCCGCTCCAAGAGCTCCAGCTGAGACAGGGGGCTTTGTCCTGCATTCACACAATACATCATCTTATTAAAACAGTATTTTTCCACTAAGGGCAAATTGTCTCCTTCCACTCAGGTTAGCCTGTGCCCTGAGGAGTTGTGCCTTGGAGTGGTGGTCTCTCCATGTGTTTAGGAAAGGCAAATCTGGGCTTCACCACAGCCTGGGGAGCCAGGTACAGCGTGGCTTGTTCTGGCCACGGGCACAATAATCTTGATGGGACATTTGCCACAACTTTATTGGCAAGGTGCCGTGGTCCGATGACGCTGCCGTGCCCCAGGGGCGATCCCTCTGGAGTGCACGTGAACCAGAGCTGAGGCCGTTTTCATTGTTCAGTTGAGTTTTGCATCCTTTTATAAGTTTTTAGAGTAAAACCCGAAGTCAGCTCTGATGTAGGGAGCGATTGCCGCGCAGGTACAGTCATTTATCTTCTCGGGCACGGCCACTACTGAGAATATCCCCCGCGGCGGCAACATGCGGACAGAAAAAACCCCACCCAGAAAGAACACACAGTTTTACTAACCTTAAGAGAAAAAAAAAAAAAAGAAAACCAACAAAAGCCCCAGACCTCACGGTGGTTTTGTAATGTGAGCAAATCCCGGGAGGCGCTCACACGGCCGGGGAGCTCGAGCGCAGGGTGCGGGCAGGAGGGGACCGCGCCCGCCGCCCCTCAAAAATCGGGAGGGAGGAGGAGAAGGAAGGGGAGGAGGAGGCAGCGGCACCGCCGCTCCCAGGCTGGAGCCTCCGATTTCTCTTTCGTGTGTGTGCCTGTGAGCATCTCAGCCCCTCGGGCGCCGGAGGCAGCGCGGTGCCCGGGACGCCCCGTCCCGTCCCGCCCGGTGCGGCGGCTGCTGCGGAGCGGAGCCCGGCGGCGGGAGGCGGCAGGTGCGGTGAGCGGCGGGGCGGGGGCGCGTCCCGGGACCCTGCTGTCCCCGGGAGGGGCGCGGACCCGGTGGCCGAAGCAGCGAGAGGGCGTGCAGGGCGCGGGAGTTCGGTGCCGGGGCGTTCCCAGCTCCCTGGTCAGACGGGCGTGGGGTGCGGGATTTTGGGGAAAGGCTGGGGTTTGGGGGAGAAGGCTACGTTTTTTCCTCCCTTTGAATTTCTTTAGCTCTGTTCCTGCTTATGGTCCTGCCCGAGGGTTGTAAAGGTGTTTCTCAGCACCTTTGCCCGTCGGTCACTTCAGCCCCCTCGGCTCCCCGGCCTCTCCACTTTATGGGCATTTTCTCAATGAAGTTCCCCATTCCCCGCGCAGTAATTAGTAAATGGCATGACTTCCACCAGAGAGTTTGGGACCTTCCTTGTGTGATTGGCAATTCCCCTTCCTTGTAGCCCCCAGTCCTTTCTTGTATTGATTGGACTTGCAAAAAAAAAAAAAACCCAACCAAAAAACCAAAAATAAGAGGAGCTGGTGATAAGAAGAAGAGAATGAGTCATAGTCTCTGTTGAGATGCTCACACCAAAATCACAAGAGAAGCATTTTTCCAAATGACTCGAGCTGTGTGCTGTCGGAGGGGGGGTGACAGGAGCAGGAGACAGGCCTTTTGTTTTGTGATGAAGGCCACGTCTAAGGGTGCCACTCCTGTTATCAATAAACTGCAAGTTTCATGTCTGTTCTTATTCCAAGGGAGAGGGCAAGAGCCTGTGAGGCACCACAGAAATGGCTGTTGCAGAGGCCATGTTTCCATCCGCCAACCTCACCTCTGGCAACCAAAGCAGCTGCAATGTGCACAATCACCACTTCTCTACCAAAGTTACCTTCTCCCTCTTCTACACCACCCTGCTGGTGTTTGGCGCCTGTGGGAATGTCCTGGCCCTCTGTATCACCTTCCAGCGCAGGAAAAAGAAACTTAATTCCACCGACCTCTACCTGGTGAACCTGGCCCTCTCTGATGCCCTTTTCACCCTGGCATTGCCAGGCAGGATCGCCTACTACATCCTGGAGTCTGACTGGCCCTTTGGGGATTGGTTCTGCCGAGCCACAGCTTTCATTTTCTACATGAACACCTATGTGAGCATCTACTTCATGACCTGCGTGAGCGTGGACCGCTACATTGCTGTGGTGCGCACCAGGCACCCCAGCAGGATTCGGAAGATGAGCCGTGCCAGGGGCATCTGTGTCCTCATCTGGTCCTTGGTGTTCCTGCAGACAGCACCTCTGCTTCTGCGGCCCATGACACGGAGGATGGGGGACAAGCTGACGTGCATGGAGTACTTCAACTTTGAGGAGATTCCCAAGCTGCCCTACCTGCTCCTGGTGGCCTGCATGCTCGGCTTCTTCCTGCCTGTGGGCATCATCTTGGTGTGCTATGTGAGGATCAACCTCAAGCTCTGCCAGACAGCCAAGGAGAACCCACTGATGGTCAAGAATGGGCACCACCACCGGGCCTTCACTGTCATCCTGGTGGTGCTGCTGGCTGTTCTGCTCTGCTTCAGTCCCTATCACCTCAACATCGTTCAGTTCATGGTCAGGAAGATCCTCTACCAGCCATCCTGTCGTGAGCAGCAAGCCTTCAAGATGTCCTTGCAAGTCACTGTGGCATTCATGAACCTCAACTGCTGCATCGACCCCATCATCTATTTCTTCGCCTTCCGAGGCTACAAGCGGAGGCTGCTCCGCATCTTCAGGAACAGTGGCTCGCTGGCCACCTCCTCCACTGCCAAGAGTCCCTCTGAGAGCAACAGCAACAGCCAGCCGCCTGGCTCCACCTCTGTGTAGCTGCACAACCCGCTCCCTCTTGCTCTGGCCTGTGACTTGTGGACCATCCCTGACGGCAGGAGTCAGAGTTGAGCTGCAGGACCAATACCTTCAACAAGCTTCCTTGCTCCCACACCTGGAGCCAGGGGCTCTCACAAAGCCAACCTGGCTGGGACACAGCTCTGCCTGGCTGTGCATGCCTGGGCCTGTGCTCATCGCTGCTTCACCTGCCATCCTGGAGCACAGAGAGGCCTGTTTTCACCCCAGCACCAGAGGAAGCACCTCATGCAGCTGCACTGACTGACAAACCCAGCTGGAGGTTTTTCGGCACTGCGCTGCACCCCCTTCCCATGCCTGTCCTGCATCCCCTGTGGGTCTGGGGGCTGCTGGTAACCTCCATGACTGTTCCTGTGCCTCCTTCCCCTGCATTGCCCATGGAGTGCCTGGAGCAGCATCCCTGCAGACTGCAGGGCAGCCCACATGAAGCAGTCAAACTTGGAGCATTTCAGGAGAAGGCTGGGATGTTACTTCCGTGCAGAAAATGGCCTATAGCTCCTTCCCCACACTGACAAGCAGCAGCTCTGCTCTCTCCCTGCCAGCATCCCACTCCTGCACCTGGGCTCTGCATGGGGCAAGCAGTAAGTGGGGGGCCTGTGGGAGCTGCTGAAAAAGCCCTTCCTCAAAGGAGAGGAGTGAGGATGTGAATTTGTATAGCTCCCATGAGCACTGCTGCCTGTGTCCTCCCACTCGGGCAACTGCTTCTTCCCCAGGGTGCGTTTCCTCACACCTGATGGCACTGCAGTCACTCCAGGACCCATTGCTAGGAAAGGGATAGTGGGGATGGCCAGCTTGGCCCTAAGGCTGCAGACCTTCACTGGGGAAACCTTTCTGTCACTCCTTAATTTGAAGGGACTGGAGGAACGGGAACAAAAGAAGGAAGACTGAAGGTGGCCTTCGTGACCTTGACTAACCTTTGCTTGAAGCTGGTGCCCTGACGAGTCCAAGAGCTTTGCTAAGGGCAGGTTAAGGGTGACTATTGCCATACAAGAGGAGGAGCCCTGGGACATCAGGTTCCTGTTGAGTTTTGTGCCTGTGAAACAAGGAGAAAGTTGGCAGGAACCTCCTCAGCTCTTTTCTGAAGTCACTGGACTACAATAAAAAAACACATGTAGGATTTAAGTTTCTGGGATGTCTGGCTTTTTGTTTGAGGTTGGAAGGGACAGAGACATATGCACAGAGACATGAAGAGTTAAAAAAATCTGCTTTATTTTTTTTCAGGAATGAACACTTTGGATTAATACAAATCATTCTTTAAGGTAATATTATGCCTAGAAAGTTAATAGTAGTCATATACAGCCCATTATTGTTTTAAATAAAAATGAATGAGATTTTGGATGGTGATAGTTTTACTTATGGTATAGATAACTGTAGCATCCTGAAAGCAGACTAAGAGGGATGCCTAAAACAGTTCAGGTGAGATGGAACTCCACTAGGTCCTTTCCAGAGATTATCTGAGCCCTCCTCACAGGAGGTCTAACCTCAGTTCTGGCCTGCAGAGAGCCTTTGTCCTAAAAAGCATATTAAAATGTACAAGGAAGAGCTGCGGCATAATATTGTATCAGTGGTCTGGTATAAACATAACCTTTTTTTGGTCCTTATTGGGCTCTGTTTTTCTCAAAAGTACTTTATTAACAAAGGTATTTCCACCTTTCATCATCTTAGCACCGGTAGGACCCTTTGGAGTGGGAAATACGTGAACAGCTGGGTGTAGTTCTGCAAAATGCAGGAGGCATTCAGCCTCCCTCCTCTGGATGGATGCCAGCCTGGTGCCCTTTTCTTTTGAAAATATCCCTCGGGGACAGCAGGCAATTAGCTGAAGCTGAGGGAACACCCGTGGCATTGGTGAATAGGTCAGTGGTGCCCTGGGTGAAGGAGAACTCTAAGGAACCCTGTATTTCCCAGACTAGCTTGCCTACCTGGGGATGCTCCCTGGCTACTTGAAAATGGAGCATTTCACTAAAATTGAAGAGAAACCATACAGAGCATTCTGTTTAGAGGCACAATAACACTTTTTCTACACTTTGTCATTCATCCACTCGATCCAAGCTCCTTGCATGGTGCTCGCTGCACCCTGCTGGCCCAGCAGCTACTGCCCGTGGCACACTCTGACCTGCCAGCAAACCCTCGGAATCACAGAAGCACAGAATCCCAGAATCATTTAGGTTGGGAAAGACCTCTGAGATCATCGAGTCTAACCATTAACCCAGCACTGCCAAGGCCATCACTAAGTGCAACAGCTGCATGTCTTGTAAATACCTCTCCTTTGACCCCTCTTGGCTGCTGCTCCTGCCTTGCCTCCGACTCCTCTGGGGTGCAAATCCCCCCCCGAAGCCTCCCGGCTGCTGCCCAGGGCGAGAGTACCTGTGTCAGAGGGGAGCCCCCAGGGCGCAGTGCACATCCCGACGATGCCACAGGACGAGAGGGACAACACCGGTTCCTGCCGAAAGAGGGAGTCAAAACCTTCGGTCGGTGTTAAAAATATATTCACGAATCTACGAAAATAATGACAGATGTAGCTGGTGCTCCCCCCACGCATCTGCTGCCACATAGGAACGCGGGAACTTTCATAAGCTGTGTGGTTCTGGAGTGTATGGGAAGCACGTGACAGCACACTGGGATCCGAACACATTCCATGCAGGGAGCTGTTACTGCACAGTACCTGTACAGGTATTTCTTGGTTTTTCTGCAGCCTATTACTGCCATACTGTCTTCTAAGAAGAGAAAATTGCACTTTCCTCTAAGGCAGAGAGCACACTTTGTGGGCACACGACAATAACATACCTGTCGTACAGGTAATACAGATATAGGATATAGTACATACTGGCTGCATCAAAGAATATCCTGGCTGCATCACAACAGCACAGCCAACAGGCCAAGGGAGGTGATTTGTCCCTCTATTCCACTTTGGTGAGATCCCACATGGAGTACTGCATCCAGCTCTGGGGTCCCCAGCACAGGGAAGACATGAACCTGTTGGAGCAAGTCCAGAAGTGAGACACAAAGATGATCCAAAATCTGGAGCATCTCTCCTATGAAGACAGGATGAGAGAGTTGGGGTTGTTCAGCTTGGAGAAGGAACCATGGAGACCTCAGAGCATACATAAATAGTACTGGAAAGCTAGGTACCTAAAGCCTACAAGAAGGCTGGAGGGGGACTTTTGACAAGAGCATGTAGTGACAGGACTCAGGGGAATGGCTTCAAACTGAAAGAGGACAGGTTTAAATAAGATATTAGGATGAAATTCTTTACTGGGAGGTAAAAAAATACTGGTGAGACACTGGAACAGGTGGCCCAGAGAAGTTGTAGATGTCCCATCCCTGGAAGTGTTCAAGGGGGGATTGGATGGAGCTTTGAGCAATCTGATCTAGCGGAAGGTGTCCCTGCCTGGGGCACGAGGGTTGGATAGAGCTCAAACAGCATTGCTTTTTCCCTTAGCAGTGGTTCTCAACTTATGCTTTCAGCTAACTAGCGACATTTCCAGGAGAGCAGTGGGGGACAACAGCTCCTGGTTGCAGTCGCACATTATTGTTAGTAAACTCCCTATACTGCACAACACACCTTTCCAGACTGTGCTTTAAACTTGTCCTGAATTGAAGCTATTGCATGTCACACATAATATTTGTAAGCCCTGTTTGTAAGCCAGTAAAATACTGTAATGTAAAAATGCACATACCTACTCAGAATAAAAGCTTCTCATGGCCAAATAACAAGCTCTGGTGTGATTGATCAGGCCCGGTGATGTGGGCAACTGTCTTCTTCTCAGAGGTGCACATGCCTCTCCCCTCTGCAAGCAAATGCCCAGAAGCAGTGAGGGCTAAGCACAAGCTCTTGATCCATGTCCTTTATGCAGGACACTTGTTTCTGCAGGAAGGTGGTATGCTCTCACAGCATGGGGACTTGTAAGTCACCTTCAGTGGGCTGTGTCCTTTCTGGAGGAGGTCTCTCCATAGCTGGGATGAGGTGTCAGAAGTCAGGTTGGCAGAACTAACCGTGCTTTGAAAACCAGAAACATTTGTGCTCTCACCTACTGAAGTGGCTCCAGGGTTTGCTTCACGGCCCAGTTGCTCGGATTACACAGTTTTCTCTCTTGCTATATGTACCACCTCCTGCAAAACTGACCACATAAAATGGAAGAATTCCCTTATCGGACACCTCTGAAAAGAGTGGATTTTTCAGTACATGACTAGCCACAATATTGTGTATTTTCATTTCCCACATGCAATCCTGTGAATTCTTTCAAAACTGAACTAAGTTAAAATGTATACGGTGCATATATTTATCCTCAAGCAGATGCAGTTCCCCCCACAACACAGAATTTGTAGCTTCAAGTGTTTTCAAAGCTGGGTGCCTTTGCAATTCCACATATACTCCAAATACAAAGATTTGAGAGATGGGAGTCTTTGAATACAGATTTTTAATTTTCTTCTTAACTCTTAGTTAAATTCACCAAACAAGTACATAAATATTCCTCACTCACTCCCTGTATGTGTACATATGCATACACACATATATATGCATATATAAAATCATATACATATATACACACACACACACACACACACGAACAGGAGAGCTGGAAACATTGCCCTTTGCCCAGTACAATATGCAATATGTACAATTGCAATATTGCATTATGCATATTGCAATATGTTTTTCTGGCTTGTTCTGCTTCAGACAAAGACAATGAGACCTTTTCTCCATCACAAGTTCAAGAAGGCACTGATAAGTGCTACACAGCACAGGCTGGTGCATGAACCAGCTGTGACAGTCCCTGTGCTCACTAAGTCACAGGCAACCTTTTAACGCTTGTTTCGAGGGAGGAAAATGGTTTTGGTGGGTATGGAGCCAAATCAATCTGCATCTTAGCAAGAAGTTAAGGCTTGAGAACCTGAACCTGGTGGCTTATCAGGCAGATTTCCATACACACCAGCCTCACTGTGGGTGTGTTTCAAAGTATCACATAACCGTCCAAGGAAGTCCCCAATAAATTACTCCAGTGCTGTTTCAAAAGAAAGCAATCCTAGTCTAGGAGAGGAATTTTAACAGCAGGAAGTACTTTTATTTCAAAATACCAAATCTTAGCTTTGCTAAAACCGGTGTGAATTTCCCAGGGACTTTAAATCCTCTCCATAGATAGGTATTCTGCCTTCTCTCACTGCCAAAAAATCCTGCTTGTGTCACACACGAAATAGAAACTGTGTGATGAGATATTCAAAAGTGTATCAGACAAACACTGTGTAGGCTGTGAAGAACATGCTCCTTGCATTCCCAGAAATGGTTCATAAAAGTTTCACCATTAAGTGGAAATCTAACTTTTTTCCAGCTCTAATGTGTGAATCTTTCTTCTGTGGTTCTTGCATGAAACAGGAACTGTGTTCAAAAGCATGTGAGACTTTTTTTTTTTTTTAAATTGGAAATCACAATGCTGGAAGCATTTTGAGCACAAACTTTTCTCAGAGATGTCAAGGGGAGATTTCAACTGACATCACCAAGATCTGCATTCTACCCCTCATGTTTGACCATGTTTTGCAAAAATGCCCAGGAAAATGGGATTTTCCACACAACTGCGACATTTGGATACCTCCTGTACAGACAACAGTAAGAAAGGATTTAGACTTGTAGAATATCCACTTACACACCCAAGATGCCACTCAACATGTTCTAAAATTTCAAGGAATAAATGCTTTTTTGTGCTTGTTCCTGAAATAGGGCAACGTCTGAAAGGGTACAGGTCATATTTAATTTACCCTGGGCTACATGAACCTTTATTTCCTACAGAAAGACCCTGCCTGAATAATATCATCATAGCAACAAGCCAAACCCTGAAGGACATTGATCAAAGCCCAAGAAAACACAAAGTCATTCCAAAAACCCCTTACTTTAATGTCTTGGGGTGACTTTATGATATATCACATATTCACCTTCTCTATGCCAGGGAAAAAAAACCCGAAAATTAGAAAATACAAAAAAATACATACAGGACACTGACTTTTATTAAAATTACGTCATGTGCTCAAAGCTGCACAAATTTGATGCAATTTCTGGATAACGACTTGCATGTCTGAAGGACTTTTTTCAGTTTTATCAGTTAGTTAAAAAAGAAAACAAACCCCATGTCTCTCACTCTCCCTAAATCTTGTCCTGTATGTGAGACTGTGAAGATCTGTACTTTGGTACACATGTGTTCATTTGCATTCCCAAACATCCTCCTCTCTCCTGTTTTTTCACATCCTCCCCTCTGCACCTGCTGTTGCCTTTGCTACTTTTTTATCACCCATATCTTTTTCTAAATGTATGTATGTATTAAATATGCCTGTGTGTATATAAACAGACACATATACACACACTATACAAACACAAGTAAATACAGAAACATACATTAAACGCTTAAGATACATGTGTAGATTGGTTTCATGGAGTTGCAGTTTGGAATCTTGTATTCCTTCAGCTTGGTTTTATGGAGATGTTCCCCACTCTGCACCCCACCTCCTGCAACTCCTAAGGTGCTAATACTGAGCACTTCCAAGAGTCAAGCCAAGTAAACTGATTTATCAAACCCAGCACTGTATGAGCTTGGCACTCCTGCCCTGTTACTTCCTGTGCCAGCCCGAATCCCCCCAGGGTTAATATTCCAGCCTGTGGTCAACAGTAAGTTGCTTCAGACAGTGAGGACTCAGCAAATGCAGGGTCATCCTCATCTCTGAGACTAGAAAACTAGAACTACATATAGAAAAGTTAGCTTTTTATCTGTTTCTTTTAAGACTGTATGTAGCCATCTGAAAAAATCCCGAAAGCAGCACACAGGACACAGCATATACCGTTGTTACAGAATTCCTCTCTGAATTAGCCATGGAAGTCATTCAAGTCATTCCAGTTCTGATCTTATTGCATCATTCGATTCACCTTTATTGCTTCCAGTGAGTATCTTCATGACCCGTATCTGAACACCAGTTCACTAAGTTCATAAAAATTTAAATTTACAGTGGTCACTTACCGTAGCTTGCCATACACACATGAATTTTCTCTCATCCTATCTGTGTATTATGTGCTGAATGAATTTTATTTAAAAATAAATTTGAGAAACAAAATATTACAGGCATTAATAAACTTTGCAAAGAACGACATAATAGTCCCATAACCCTCTACTGAGTTGAAAATGATCTTCAATTCTCTTATTATGTAATAAAAAAATCAAGTACTGTAAAATAATATGTAAGATAGAGAAATTAGACTTGTAAATGAAGAAAATACGATTTCTCTTGACAGGTAAATCTAGTTGTTGTAGTTGTTGGAGCTTCTTTTCCTAGTCATTAAGTCTGATAACATGTCTAACAAGGATTTACAAGAAAAAACAGACCTATTTTATTTTAAAAATAAATTTAGGTGATATCCAGTAACAAGCAGAAACTAAAGTTACTTTGAAAAGGATAACCAGACTAGAAACCACTAAATGATTTGAAGGCTTGGGAACAGTTCATGTCATTTCTTAATATCACTCTGAGTCACCAGTCACGCGGAGCCAGTTTCTCTCTCCCAACGCTTTTGTGGGGCCGACCTTGGTGAGTTTGCCCAGCAGGTGGCTTTGATTCTCTTCCAGCCATGTACAGACCCATCGAGTGAAGTGCCTTCACACAGAAAACCATCAGTGCTGCAGTAGAAAATTAGTGGCTACATTTAAGTCATTATTTGAAGCCCTCAGAGCTTCTAGAGCATCTCCTCTGGAAAATCCCATTTCCATAAGTCGTGCAACCTGGAAAAGAAGAAAAGCAACACTGCTTTAAAACCAGAATTTTATTCACACCGTGTGTGCATTAGTCATGCTAAAATAGTGTCAGAAATCACTTTCCACTGATCAGAGATACATCTGGGACAGCACACTTCAAAACGTTGCCACAGAGATGACCACTTTATGATACCCTTATTCAAAGCCGATTGCAGAAAATGCCACACCTCTATTTTCCTTGATGGTGCAGTTTTGAAAGAGGAGTAAAATCCAAAGTGTGGTACCATACATGACAACTACAGTCTGACCTGGGGGCTTGCTGCTTTCGACAAGAGCAGGATCTCAAAAAACCAACACTGACCAAAAGAGAATTTCACAGCAGATGCAAATCCTATGCAGACATCCTCAGCAAAACTTTCCTTGAAAAGACCTACTTCTCCAGAGGCCATTAAAAAAACCTTAGAACTATACATTCTAGGTGGTTTTTTTTTTTCATAAATCTTAAAGTTAGCCCTAAAATAGAGGCAATACAATACTTAAATGGGTTTAGTAAAATTCTTGGAAGGCTTCTACACATACGCAAAAAAGCACTTTTTTGCAAAAGACTTTTACAAAGCAAAAGTCTGATGGAAGAATTATGTGGAAAAGGGCACATGTGAAAAGACAATGATTTAGGTAATCAATAACCACTGGACCATTCTTCTTTATAATATCATGTACTTGACACCTAACCTTTGTCCCCTATGCTAAAGGGTATTCAAACCACCACATGTAAAAAGCAACGTATGCACAACCAAATTTAATTTATGGTTAAATTCGAATCTAAAGTACATTTAAAATCTACACTTCTAACTTTGGTATGACTGAAAGTAACAATGTAACTTGTTCACTTTTATAATTAATCTTCCAGAAATTGGAAAAGCAAGGTGGGGGTGGGGAGGGAGTGGCATGTAAAATTAGCTGTGGCCACTGTTAGCACAAAACGTTCCTCATCCTGCTTCAAACTGCCTTGTGACCAGACACCACAGCTCCTGAAACTGGATGTCCTGGGCTACAGGAGCTGTCAGAGGTACCACTGCTCCCTCTCTGCCAGCAGGCGCCTGCAGCAGCACAGGGAAGCTGAGCAGGAACGCAGCAGAGGCTGTTTCTATCTCGGGAGGAAACTTCCCAGGGTGCAAGAGTAACGTGCAGCACTAGTATTGAAAGAACTCTAAATGCCTTTTAAAAGAAAGGTGCCATCCAAAGCAGCTTGTCTTTCCCCTAAGACACCTTCAGAACTTTCAGTATTTTTAATCATCTCTGCTTTGATGGCTTACTGAGAAGTATACAAGTGTCAAGTATTCCTAGAGGTGCAGGTCCTCCTTTTCTTAATATAAATACACTATCACAAAATGTTTGAGAAAGGCTACCTTGGTTGTCAGAACATCAATCTTAAAACCCAGTGACAGTTTCTCACCTTCTTGTAGGGAGAGAAATGAATTGTTACTTTCAAAACTTCTGCAACAACTTCAAACTTGATTTTGTAGCATGTCTAAAGTTTCCTCTGTCTGATTTTTCATCTAAGATTGTGTTTTTTATGAGAAAAAGGGCAGGCAGTGGAATAAAAACTAACCACAGAAACACATTTCAGAAGAAAGGTTTTTACTGCAGTTGGCACAAATTCTAACCTTAAAAAGTGGTGGATGGAATTGCAACGTTCCTGTTTACAGAAGTATCCATTGAGCATCATGGGGAACAGTCACAAAAAAAAAATCTCTTTTCATCTGAGTATATTTTAACCACAGGAACTGAATCCAGCTCCAGAAAACAGAGATGTATAACTGGCAATGGTAATTCAAGATGCTAAAAAACCACAAGAAATGCAGATATTTTTGTATGAAAAGCATTGCAAATGCTCACAAAATTTAATCTGAAAAACAGTTTAAACCCCTGCATTTCTGCCATTCTAAGACAATTGTTGTAGTTATTAGTACAGTCTTGAGAAATCAAAGGTGCCTCAATGACTATTTCTTTGCAGGGTAACCAGACAGCACTGCAAAATGACAGCAATCGGGTGAACTCTACAACCTCAATACACCAGAAAATGTAAGCATATATTGCTTTCATAAATCTGAGCCTAAAGGCTTTGGGTAAGAATTCAGTATAACTCAGAATAGCAACTATTTTATTAGTTCCAGCCCCAAAATAAAAGTTTCCACAAGCAGAATTTGTCAATAAAACAAATAAATAAACCAACTCAGCATGGAAATCTTTTGCTTCAGCCCACAGTGGTACTGGGGAAGCTTTCAGGCCAGCCAAAACTAAGTTTCTGGGTTTTGTGTCAGAAAGTGCTTTATGGTGTCTTTTTATTTTTTTATTTCTTTTTTGTTTGTTCATTGGGGTTTTGGGTTTTTCTTGGGGCCAACACAGCTAACTGGATGTAGGCTATGACCTGGAGAACTTGACTGCAATAAATTCTGAGAACAGGTATAATGTTAAATTCTTAAATTTAACAATATAGAAGTAAACAATATAGGAGTAAATAATCCTTTCTTTTGAGAACAGAACTATCAACAAAACTCTAGAAGTCCAAATCTATATAGTCTGGCATAACATTCTTATTTCAAAAAAACTAAATGACTGAATTGGAAACCTAAGCTGGGGACTTCAGCGAAGAAGATATCTACAAAACAAATAATGAAATCTATGTCGTTCTTCCTTCTTTGAAACATTTATTTTATCAGATTTGAATAGTTTCCATTAGTGAAATTATTGCACCTTTAAATACAAAATACAAGCAGTAAAACATAAAAGCAGAAACTCCCAAGTTGCTCTGTAACTCTAGTTTGGATGGTAATGACAAGTTGCTGTCTCTGTATTGTGACCATTACCTGATATCCTAATTTGTGCTGCTACAGAGAACACTTAAGAAACTGTAAGCAGATGATAAAAAATTATGTCCTTTAAAATAGAAAAGTGTTTACCTGCTCTTCAGAAACCTCAGTAGGTGGAGGTATGCCTTGTTCAGACGGGCGATGATCTCGATAATTTGCATTATGTCTATGACGTAAAGGAGGAAACAGTCTATTCCAGTTAATCATCCCACCCTGAAAGCAGACACTGCTGTCAGTCTTTGCAAAAAGAACTACAAATTTTTTTAAACAAAAATACTGAATAATATGAAAGGCAAATGTTTAAGTAAAGTACTTTATTTTAAGCAACAAAAACTATGGCAGTCTTCTTGTGAAGCAAAAATTGGACTAGTTACTGATTTACTAGTTATTTGAAGTTATTACTGCAAACTAAGGAAAAGTGCTAACACAAGGAGGAAAAGATGTTCCACATCCATTGGGACAGATCTAATTTAGTACAGTGCTAGACTTTCGAGGCTGAAAGACAGCTGACTTTATTGATAGAGATTTGCCTGGCAAGAGATTGCAACAACAGGTCCTGCAAGTGCTTTGCAAGGCTGCTGCTGGAGGTGACCAGGGAAAAAGAGTGCAAGAAGTAAGTGAGGGGAAAAAGCAAAGGGGAATTCACCGTGCATCAGAAAAACCACACCAGGAAACTCAGAGCAAACCCAGCCTTCAGGATACCTGTGATTTTCATGCAAGTGACTGCTTCTGTGACACTGATGCGACTTACAGACTCACGCACCACCTAAATTAACTTCTGTGTATTAAATATCATTGCAAAATCTGGCCATTTTTCCAGTGCCAAAACCTCTCATAACTACATAGCAATAATACAAATGCACAGCAGTAACATAGGTATGGTGTAAATCACAGAACTGAAACTTTCTCTTCACAACCAAGCTTCAAGTCTTGTAATAAGAAGACATTTAGAATAGGAAGTACAAATGTTAAAGTATATGCTTTATAATTGCCCAAAAATAATGAATCCTTATTTTGTTAGCTTAAACAAACATTTTTGTAACGGATTTTGTATCACACCAAAACCACAGATCCTGCGAGCAGGGAAAAGCAAACCCCAAATCTCTCTTTTCTATACAGTTTGTTAAAACACCTTTAGCAGTTAGTGTTATCCTTTTCCTCCTCCCCGTTATTATGGAGAAGATCCCCCTCCCTTTCTGTATATATAGGACATGGACTTCCTTCCTCTAGTTGCTCTATTTTAGCTCTATAATGTCGTTTCTCAGAAGACCTTCCTCTTATGTGAGTTTTTTCTTCTCTCACTGACGGCTCTTCCTGCCTTTATGTACCCCTGGAGCATTAAATCCTCTCTGCTCCACCAGATCAGCAGCAGCTAAACCCAATCCTAGACTACAAAAAAAAAAAAAATTACTTAGTTTTCCTGCCCTTTCCTTTGTCTCCTGCCTTTCTCTCCAGAGGATACCCAACCAGCCCAGACACCACAGGGGGCAGTAAAATTGCACACTTAAAAAAGCATTTGAGGAGTCATGAGATTTGAAACACCAGCTTGTGAAATGTTCCAGTCCCTTACATACTAGAGTGCACCTTTCCCTGTGAAGATGTGCAATAGCTAGGAATCACCCATTTTCAAGACATAGTTTCCACTGTTAGTGATTTTGAATTTAAAAATTATCATGTATCTACATTTCTATTTTCCATACTACATAAAACATTTGCTGAATATTCATGAGGTTTTAACAAAAGGATTCTGTATAAGCCTGGCATTAGACAAACAGCAGGGCATAGTAAAAAGGAGAATTGGTTTGTAGTTTAAGCCCAAAGAGGGATCTCAGACATTCTACTGACAGCACTGCACTACTCTGTGGTCTTGGGAAATAATGTTCTGTACTTCCCCATCTATAATTTCCTCTAATTCAGAATTATGTTGAGTTTAAATTTATGAACTTTGAATTTCTGAAAGTCTATAGGTCTACAAGAACACTGCACTAATGCTGTTTTGCCTGGTTTTATTATTTAGGGAAGACCTGAGGAGGAGCAAGTAATGCTGCCACAAGTCATTCACCTTAAATCGGTGAATTTAAAAATACTAACAGAACTATGACACATTCCTTTGAAGCACCGTAAGTCATACGGAATAACGTGTAGCAAATATAAAATCTACAATGAATGTATTCATTCACTTATCTGAAGACTGAAATAGAAGTACCTTTCCAGCTGTGCCCTCAGTTTCAATACTGAGCTGCCTATTCCAGTTTGGTTTTGCATCCTCACTGTCCTGTGTGCTGTCACATAACAGTACAAAGAGACTTGTCTACTTCCTTACTTTAAACTTAGAATATAGTTTAAATTAACATGCACAGATTTCATTACTTTCAATAAAACCTGCAGATTCCTTACAAATGTAGCTAGTTAGTTTTGAAGGTTTACAGCAGACACCTTGATAAACTACAGATGTTGACTGATATATTCAGAAGAGTTCCATGTGAAGACTGCTAACCTCTTCCCAGAAAAAACAGACAACTAGACAAATTAGACTAAAATAGTTGTGAAAAGATCTTTTTTGGTTGTCCTCAGAGTATTTCAATTACCTTTGGAAATTGTGACAAACATAATCTATCAGTTATTAACTATATTAATGAGGGATGAATATCTAACATTTAACGGGTGGACGTGGGTGTTTAGGATTAATCCCAACACTGTGATCCATTTCTCATCTGTGTATTACTTTAAACTGCACCAAAACCAGGTATATTAGGCTTCTTTATCTTAACTGCAAGAAAATTGTTTCCCTTCACAGTCTTGCCTCTAATTAGATGATGGACATGCACAAAATCAGGCTCAAAGGAGCAGAGACTCAAGGAACTGCAGCAGGAATTATGGGTCTGGTACTGTGGGCAACCCCACAGAGTAAAGGTATGGAAAAACTAAGAAATGTGGCTAATGTCATAGATCTGTAGGAAACGGAAATCAAGGCTATGGATTTCCAGTGTGGATGGTGACTGTGCAAAGGCCTTCAGACAACCTTAACTATCACAGCAGAAATATACAAAGATCTGTGAATTTTAATTTGAGCCAAATCAAACACCAGTTAATGTCTTACATTAAGTAAATATCACAAATTCCAGGTAAAAAACGAGCAGGAGACTTCCAGACCAATACTCCACCTTGCCTCAGAGAAACTATTCTGCAGACTTTCCCTTTGTGATTTTATGATTGTTTCTGTACAGCAGTGATTTTACACTATGCTAACAAACATTTGAGAAGTCAGAAGGATTTCACATGAAGATAACCAACCTGATTAATTTATTGAAGTGATGCCTCTAAACCGTCTGAGTGTCCCTACTGGGGAATCAGCAAACAGTATTTGTGCATTTCACAATACACTTGAACCTTGGAACTAAACAGCACTGAGGAGCTCACACCCATCTCTTCACTCTCTGTAGGAGCCCTCTCTCAGATAACAGAGCTCTCTGGAGTGATCCAGAACATTAAGCAGTTGGGATGTTCAAGGGTCCAGTATGTAAGCTCCTTTACTGAGCAGCACCATCAGTGACAAGTGTCTGCCAGTCTAATCTATTTAATGAAACCTGGGAAGTTCTTCTGTGATTCTGGTTGTCAGTTTGTTATAAAAAGAATTAAGTTTAACACTACATGATTTGGGGGCTGGGACTTAACATGACTCAGGACTAGGTAAGGAGGATCCATTAAACATCCAGAGCCTGTTTCCACAACAGAGAGACTCAGGTGATCTTGCACCTGAGATTATTTCAGGTGACATTTTCTTTGTCCTGAATCTTAGGTGTCAGGAAGCAGTGAGTGCAGGTGTACAAGAGAATGAGAAGCACTGAAAAATTCAGTCTACAGACTACCATCCACAAAAATACTGCACACAAATTGGTGCCTGGTTCTTTATTTCTGTTTACAACATACTCTTCAACATGTTATCAGGAAATACTCTTGACAAAACCACTGCTTCATAAATTATTCAACTGGAAGGGTAACAGACACACCTAAGGGAGCCTTTCTCCCTCTCTTAATCCTACACTGTAATTGTTTAACTATAGAAAAATTCGATTTCCTTTGCTTTAGCAGTGCAAAGGCTGGGTGAATCGGTTGATTGTAAATTCTTTGTCACTCCCTGATAGGAGACAAACATACCAAGGAGACCATTTTATTGGTCTCTAATAAATCACTACTAGAAGTGGATTAGGAAAACACTGGATTGGAACTACCATTGCGGGAAGACAATAAGCCAGTCACAAGTTTAGATGACCAAAGAATGAGATTTAAGAACAGACTGGATTAAGAGAATGGGAAAATTGCAGCTCTTCATCATAGAAAAGTTTGTAAGGAAATGCCATATTGATGATTTATTCTTGGAGAGCTTCCAAGGCTTTATGTACAGAAGCTGTGCCTTAGGAGGTCACATCCTTGATTGTCAGAGTCCAGGATATCTAACACTTGATGTCTTTTTTTGATTTGGGTTGTTGCTTTTTTTTAATGGTGTCTGGGACAATTCTGTTTACAAGAAAGAAGCATCCTCCTTTCCTACAGAGTAAGGAAGAAATATCTAGAGGTATCTGATTGTACAGCCTGCTAAAACCTCAGTTATGCCACTATTTTCACATAATCTCCTTCCTCTCTTTTTTGAGAAACACTTTGACCTGTTTCCCATGTACATACCTGCCACGGGATATTTTCTTATCCAAAGCTTGACAAATGAAAATGTTTTACTATGGACAATTAACAAATATCCAGTTATGTAGCTTTCAGGTATGGACATATTTTAATTAATTAATTTCAAAAGAAATTAAAGAAAAGTCTTCATAAAAGTCCTCTTGAATGTGATGCTTGTGGTTAAGATATTTTGATAATGTTATCTCATGTAGATGGTTAATGCCAACTTGCCATCTGTTTGCACAAACAGGAAGCACCTCCTGATATCTGTCCTGTTCACCTTTTCTTAACCTAACAACCGCAGTGAAAGAAGAGAAAAAGGAAATTGCTTTGCATTTCACCTTTTAAAGTAACATTTTTAAAGTTTGCTACTCTGCATAGGCGCCATACTTGGTGTGGACATAAATATTGTCTTACTTCTTTCATCCAAAGCTTCATTAAAAAAGTGTACTGAAAGCAAGAAAGACTTACTTGCTGCTTTTCTGACATAAATTTTTCAACAATTTATTGACTCCAAAGTACATATACTGATGATAGAAATAAAGAAAAAGCATAGCCAGGAATGACAAGATATCTGCTGCCCTGAACATTGTGTAAGAGGTACCAATGGTAACATTTGCAGCACTGTTATTCAAACATCTAGCCTGTCTCTTTTTGTGGGGACAAAACTTTCTGGCTTCTTGGTTGTTTTGGGTGCTTTTTCACGTTTTGTTTTCCTCTCACTTTAATAACTTCCCTCTTTTGAAAAGGGATAGAAATGTAACAGTATTAGTGTTCTAAGCATTGTTCTTAATGATGGAAAGAATTCCAATTTCTTTGGAAATCTATCCTACAGACAAGTCTCTTTGGCCATGAAGCTGTCTCCAGCTCTTGCTGCATCCTGAACTTTGATGTCTCTATTGTCCCTGAGGAGCTCATGCGTCACAGAAGTTCAGAAATCCACATGTGGTCTTTTCTGAAGCCTCATCAGCTATTTCCTTTGAAATCTAGAAGGAACACCTTAATCTGGGCTCTGAAGCTGCCCGAGAGACAGTGGAAGGGATTTCAGCAGTGGCATGATACCTTTACAGTAGCAGAAGCTGGAAATGCCAAGGGGCTGGCACACCTGCTCCTTGGAGGCAAGGTGGGAATGGCTGCTTCTGCTACTGCATTCAGGGGAGGTGTGGAGAGTAGTGAATGCTACCTTGCATAATTGTGCACGCCCAAGGACTTGGAATTGTAGACTGCTGCTTGTTATGATGGGAAGGGGTGCTGTTATTTGGCTTGGACACACAACTACCTAGCAGTGATTGAATAGTTGTGTAGGTACCTCCAAAAACTAGCAGTTAGCTCAGAACTCTGAAGAGTTCTGTGTTTATCTGTGTTTAACCTGATACAGTAAGGGTAAGTACCTATCCCATATTGAACTGTGCCTCACAGTAACATTCGCTTTCCATTCCTGCTGTGTTACACTAATTCAGCCAGAAAGTGATGGATCACTATGGCAAGAAGAGAGATATTTCATGTCAAGCAGAAATTGAAAGATGGCATTTTTGAGAACTGATGTTATTTGTTCATCCTACATTAGGGAAATGTTAAGCAGGACTCTCAGACTTTGTCTGCAATAATATTTGGATTTGGAGCTTCTCTAGACAGTAGAGAAAGAAAACACTTCCTTTTCCAAACTTAACTTCCTTGCTGGTGTCAGCTGTTCATCCAAACTGAACTCTTGCTGGTGCTGTGACATTGCAGATATGTTCATGGCTACTTCAGTTGAAAACATGCATCCATGGCACACTATTGGCAGTGGGGCTTGTCCATTCCCCCCTCCCCCTCCAGAAATCTCAGGTATATTTTGAAAAGTAAGTTCCCATTATTATGAATTAATCTTTATAAGTGAGGGAAGCTGTTGATCATAATCACCAGCTGAATTTTAAAGCAATGACATGACTTGGAGCTGTTTTTCCATCTGGCATTCAATACTTGCTGAGTGAGACAGATAATCAGGTGTGCATATGTAGGGGGGTATCCAGTGTTCCAAATGCTGAAGGCAGGTCTACCAGAATGAACATGGAGTCTGTACTTGAGGAAATAACATAAGCTCTGTTTTAGACATTTTACACGAAACAGACAGTTCTCATCCTTACTATATGGCTCTTTGGATGAGGACTGGTGACAGTGAACTGGTATTAACACATGATTAACACATTCATCTCCTTACACAAACCTTTTCAAAGAGTAATAAGGAGCAAGTAGAGACTGGAACCAAAGTAAGAAATCAGAGTTCCAAAGTTGTTTTGATTTGACAAGCTAAGATAACAAACTCTGGGCACAAAGAAAACTCAAACCTAAAGTCTCCAAGACACTAGCATAAACACATACCTGAGTATATAAAGGACTAGTCTATGATGACACAGGGAAAGAAACAGGTCAGCATCCCATTTTGGGATGTAAAGATGCAAGCTGTATTTGGCTGCAAATAGAAGCTTCCATTTGTTGACATCTCAAGGTCAATATATAAGGTGTCATATGCAACACTTAGGCAACACTTCTGCACCTACAGTGCCTAGTTTTGGCTGGGATAGAGACAATATCTTCTCAGTAGCTGGTACAGTGCTGTGTTTTGGATTCAGTATGATAATAATGTTGGTAACACATTGATGTTTTGGATTTTGCTGAGTTGTATTTATCCTAAGTGGAGGACTTCTTTTTTTGTGTGTGTGTCTCACGCTCTCCCAGTGAAAAGGTACACACACACACACACACACAAAACAACAGACAAACAAACAAAGCTAGGATGGAGCATAGCTGGGACAGGTGACCTGAACTGGCTCAAGGGATATTCCATACCACTGAACATCATGCCCAGTACATAAACTGTGGGAGTTACCCAAAAGGAGGGCTGATCTGGATTTGGGAACAGGGTCTGGCATCTCTCAGTGGGTGGTAAGCAATTGTATT
>WEIV01008417.1:34222-73226 GCA_013390005.1 Calyptomena viridis | reverse complement strand
ATTTTAGAGTAAGTTGACCAATTAAAACAGGAAGCTTTTCTTGGGGATTTATTTCTTAGTGCTTTATTATTTTTCTGTGCCTATTTGTTTGTAGCTGATTGATGTTTCTGTAAGAAAATTATAATGGGGCATACCTTTTGAAGATACTTTTATTACACAAACAGCACAGCAGGAGTGATGGTATAGTCACAAAAAATACCAAAATATCTTCCCATGTCAAAGGACACTTTCTGTGAGTGCCAGTTAGAAGAAACAGTCATGACCTCAAGATATGGTTCTTCAGTTGGCAGGGAGACAGCACAAGACATCATAATGTGACAGTCCTCTTGGGAGTCCAAAATCTGTTAAGGGATTTCACTTCCTATAATAGCAAAACAGGCTGGTTTAAATTCTATTAAGGCCATAGCCCTGACACAAAACTTCATTTTCCCCTGCTGTGGCCAGAATTCTGGAGTGGAGCAACCTAATCTAATCTGTCGAAAAGGCCAGTTCAAGCAAAGAAACAGATTAATAAGACATCTTAGGTTGTGACACCCAATCTTGAAGACAGTTTGAGTCAAATGGGTTCTTAATTACCGAGTATCACTTGGTGCACTTTAAATTATATATAGAAATAAAAATTAAATTAAACTTTTAGTAACTAAGAAGGTCATGAGGAAAGATTTGTCTTAAAATGCCATCTCAGAATTCCAAATAACATGATGTCAATAAAATTCAGATATATATGCTACATCAAGTTTGTAATACTTCCTGCAAATAACATGGGAAACCTCATTATAACTTTAACTTCTTCAGGTGATAAAGGTCATGATGTAAGTTGTTATTCTCTACAACTTCTTGAAACCAGTAAAATGTCTTCTGTAGAAAAACTGTATTAAAACTGCTAATCTATCTTTTGTATAAAATTATCAAGGATTTCAACACACAGGTAGACAATAAATTGAATAGAAGGGGAAAATTAATCTGAAATATAACACTACTGAAGAAATTAAATTAAGATACAACAAAAAAATCATGTTATTAATAACATTCTGTACTTGAAATCCTTGACTGAATTAGTGTGCGTTTAAAGATTCTCACCTGAAAAAGGTCCTTAAATTTAAATAACATGCTTTATTTTTGATGAACTGGTTATTATTTTATAGCACTTTTCATTGCAGTCAGTGCTTCCTTACTCTAGAGAGACAATTATCCTGAATCATGATTTCCTTCTGTTACTTGCTTTGTTGAATTATAACTCTTTTATGTTCTTCACCTAACAATTATTATAATGGACTTCCAGTCTAAGAAATAGTAGCTTTGAGTGTTACTTAACATATCATTTTTCTCATTTTGGTTCCTTTTTCAATGTTCTCTGTGGCAATACAGTATCTCTTTCTTTGAACCCACACAAGGATCTCAAAGTGATGTCCTGAAACCTTTCCTGGCTGTGATTGTGGGGTGCTGGTGTGACTCCACCATAAGCCCACACAACCTTATCTCACTTAACCTCAGGAGCTTTTGCCCTCTGGACCCAGAGGGACATTGGATGATTCTAACACCAAAGAAAGGGTTAGGAGTTGAAAGGATTTTGTCAATGGCAGTTGTAAATGTATTAGAAAGTCTTACTTGTATTACTTTTTGTGTCAACATTTTTTGTTAAAATCTGTTGAGTGTGGCCTCCTTGCATTGTTGTCATTGAATTAACAACAACTATTTGTTGCATCCTGATTAGACTGCTGATATTCTAAGAAGGAAAAATGTGTATTTTTTTTTTCCTCCAAACAACCTTTTGATCTACATATATGCACTGAAATCAATGATAAGAACAAACTTAAGATTCAACATGATGAGAGGTCAGGTACAGAAGTAGACACCTACATTCAGGCATTTATATCATCTATAATTCCTAAGGGCAAGCCTGAATATCAGTGCTGTGGGATATTTGAGATTAATCTGGCATTAGAGAAAGCATGAGTGTTTCCAACATCTTGTGTCATATAATCCAGTTCCATATATGTATCTATGAGTGATCATGCAAAAGATATCACAGTTCAGACAACTGAACCAAATTCAATGTTTGCACTGGCTGTAACAGGATCTTAGATGCACGGTTCATATGTAGACATAGACATTTAGACATGCACATGCTACATAATTTCAGTAACTTCTAAGACTATATATGACAGTAACGTTGGCCTTATTTTAGAATTGCATCAACTGCAGAAGTATAAATTCACATAACATTAAACCTCATAGTTTTCACCTAATCTTTTACCACCTTCAGCTAGATTTATTTTGGGTCAACATTTCTACTTGTACAAAACTTAGTGGTTTAAATGCAAAGCATTGTCATTAGCTTAAAAACCTGACTATGAAGCAGGAATCTGAAAGATGTGTGGTTGCTCTGGGGTTCTGAGGGATCTCTAGAAGCAGCAGGTGAGATGAAGACAGTTTACAAGGTCTACAATTGCCTAAGATCTGGTTGTTCAACAGGAAAAACAGTGAAAGAAAATGCATGAGCTGCTGTCACCAGTTTTGAAACATATGTTGAGAAAGTCAGCTTTATGGGAAGCCAAATCATAAAAATCGTAGATCCATCCCTCATGTGTAAGCTTTGGTTAACTTAAAAATTTAGTGGTAAATAGCACAAGCAACATTCAGATAAAGTGTAACATCTTGCTCTAGAAATCTCAAAAGACTGTCATGGAACTGAACAAAAACTCCTAAAGTCCTGTATTTTATCTAACGTGTTTAAATTTTGAAAAAGATGAAGTTTTTAAGTGAAGTTTTTAAAACAAAATATTTGTAATGGGACCACCTATATGTAGCAGTGAGAATTGCAACCTAAAGGTGGCAGTACTGTATACAGTAAACATTAGGTCTGTAAGATTGTAATACTGTTGAGAGTCTTATATACACATTTCTATACCTACTGTGATTTAAATATATTTATGTGTGTTTATACTGTCTCACTGTTGTTTGTGGTAATGTATGAAAAACGTGAAGCAGAAGTTCCATTTTTTCATGTTACTTAAATGACTTTCCACTTCCACTAAATCTTTTAAAGTCACAGTCCAAAGGCAGAAAGACGATATACATATGATGAGAAAGTGGAATAAATGGTTAAAAGTTAGATACAAATTTTCTTCAGAGAAATGAGTGGCTAAAATTCTCTGTATCTCAGAAGATTTAACAACTCTGAAGGGGAAACCTTGTCCTAAGACAATTATTTAGAATTGGTTTAGATATTGTATGTTCTTTTTCAGAACTTACAGAACCTACATTAATTCTTTTTCAATAAAAAGGAAATATTAGTTTCTGGCAAGGTTTTTAAACTAAAATAAATTAGTAAAATTAACTACAGTTAGTGCACATAACCATGCTGGATTAAAATAAAAGACTTGTATTACATTGCCTTTTTATTATGCAGAAACAAGCTATTTATTTACAACCTCTCTTTTCAAGAAATAGAAGTACCAACATAAATTGTAAAATATTAACTTAAAATTATTAAACATTAACAAGAACTAAAAATGGGCAGGCTGAAAAACACAGCTTCCTAATTTTTCAGAATGAAATTCCCAAGGCACACCTCTGGAGCTGGAGCTACACATCTCCTAATGTTTCTCTTCCACAAATATTTCTTAAAATATAAATAATAGTTCTCAAATATTTTCAGTCTGGTGTGAGATAAGTTACATGAAATAAAATAAAGAATTTGTAAAAATACTATTTGACATTTAGTTTTATGTAATTTCTTTAAAATTTTCCCTTGTTTTCAAAACTCTTTAAAAGTCAAGCTGTCTTGCTCTTTGTAGCTTTTACCTTTCTTACTCTATACTACATGTGTTTATTTTTCCTCTTCTCTGTAGGTATTTCACTCCTAATTAATAGCTTCCTAGTTAGTTCATTCTTGGGTCTTGATAGCCTCGCCATCTTATTCTGCATAAATGCAAGTTCACTCCTTTGAAGTCAGTCAGCATTTTTGCTCTGAAATATATTCTTGGTTCTGCAAATGGTCTACTCTGGGGGCAGCTCCCATTGTGAAATTTAAATGGGTCTTAGCTGGGACCTGACCCCATCTAACCTCAGAGCTGTCATGCACAGTTGTAGCAGACTTTGAACCCCAAAATTCCCCTATATGTTGTCACACTGGGGTTTTTTGAGGTTAGAAAAACACTATTTTTACGATCACTACTATGGTGGCACAATCCTACTATTTTAGATGCCAGGAAATAGAAAAGTAAACACATTTTTGGAGCCATGGAGGACTCAAGGAGACTCAAAGCCAAGTGCCATGGGTGTAGCCAGACTGCTCAAGAACATGTACAGTGTGATCACCAGCCCTGTCAGTATGCACAGGCTTACCTCCTGGTCAGTGATCAGGTCCAAGTAGAATATAAGCATGAAGTTAGAAAAATATCCAAAGTATTCTAGAAACATGCTTTTGTTTTCAGTTCCCTTTTCCTACCCAAAGATAAAGTATTTTTCTATGACACTTCTTGAAATTAGGCAATTTGTGATGGATGCATTCCACACCTTAATGAAAGCAGAAGTAGCTTGTCCTAGTCTCCAAAGAAGTAAGTCTTGAGCCATAGCTGGGCCAAGATACCCTCTAGGAAATTCACAAAGCAACAGAGTGACATATGGAGCATTGGTATATATAAGCTTGGAACACCAATCGTGTGATTAACATAGAAATTGTGGGTGTTTTTTCCAAGACCATTTATCAAGGAAAGAAGAAAGTAGTGGGTACAAGGGCTCTCATGCATACCTTTCTCATTGTATGCAAGTTGACTACATGTCAACCACTTCATTGCATAAGTATGTCAGCCTGATTCAGCCTTCTTTGGTCACTCCTTTCTAGGCAATGTGGCTGCATGACTGTGATTTCCTTTGGAGCTGGGACACCTCTCAAGTTTGATCCTCGAGACAGAGAGATCTTTTATCAATGACAGATCTTTGGATGAGTCTAGTTTGAGTTCCCTAAATTGCAACTGGAACTGCATGACAGGTGACTCTCTCGTTGAGCTGGAATGCCTGTCAAGGTTAGAGATCGTACCTTACCCAAAGTGGAGAGACCCCTCACCTACAACAGCTCCTCAGTAAGTGACTGATAGCATACTGAATTAATACTAATGAAATTGATACTCAGATTGTTGCAAAGTTGTATAGATAATTCCATCAGCCATAAGCCATTTTCCATGTCTGAGACTAAGATTGGACCTAGTCACACAAAAGTTCCATCAAAAATTTAAAAAGCAAAGGGGTCCACTCTCCACTCTGTGACTGAATGGGAGGGTCTCCCTTACACTTTTGCATTTTTGATCTCTGTGTAAATCATTCTAGCTCAATTTTAACATGATTTTCCTCTGTTTGTTTCACCCATGTAGTAAGTAACAAAGGGAACCTTGTCATTGAATTTTGTTAAGTCACGCTTTTATGACATCATAATAAAAGCACTTTTGCTGATACCTCTAATAGTGATTCTTTAGGCCATCCAGATCACTCATTTGTGACACAAGTGAAAATAGATGGGAAACAATGAGCAGGATCAAGGACTCTACAGAGAACTTCAGAGGACAATTAGTAAAGGTTAATGATTTAGGAGACTCAGAAGCAAAGGAGAGAGGCTCAATCAAGTTACCCACTAAGAATATAATTATGTCTAAGCTAGAAATCAAATATTTCTCACCACATCAACAAAAATAAGGCTTTCACTGAACTTCTATGTTCCGAAGGAAAGATTAGATTATTTTAAGGGAAAAAAAAAAAAAAAAGACATTCACTATGTTCCTTCTGGCGATCAGTTACCAGAGGAGCAGAAGGCAACTTCAGTTCTCCTATGCCTCTGCAAGTAGAGAGAGAAAGAGGAGGAACATTTAAAGTACTTGTTGGCCTTCCTTGATTTAAAGTTTTATGAGTATCAAAGGAGTATACTGAAGGTTTCACATGGCTTTTAAAGGAATTTAACTTAAATGTGGAATTTATCTTGACCTGCTGTAGAAAAGAGCTCCCATGAAAAAAGAACTGAGAGAAGACAAAAACCACAGGTGAAGCTAAGGGAGCAGAGATAAAAGATGGATTTACAAAAGCTAATTTTATCTTGTACAAGCTGATTTTATAGAACTGTCTCCATAGTACGTAGAAAGAGTTTTTTTGAAATGTAATGTAATGTAAAAAATCTGAAATCAGTCTCTTGTGCTGAATTACCTTCTGGAGGTCCCTGTCTCTTGCAAATGGCTATGAAGAAATATGACGGAAGTTAGTGCTTTTGGGCTGAAGTACACCATTTGAGTGAAATGAAATTTGTTGATCAGAAGAGAAATTAAAAAAAAAAAAATTTAGCATTTGAAAGGCTATAAGTTAACCTGACCTAAAATGTAGTGGTTTGAGCCTGGCTAAATGCCAAGGACTCACACACACTCTCCAACTCCCCTCCCTGCAAACGGACAGAGGAGAGGAAAGACTAGAAGGTTTCACAGGTTTGTGATAAGGACCATAAAACCCCTCCTTATTAATTATCTCACAGGCAAAACAGGCTCCAGCTTAAAATACTAAGAATTTATTATTTTCAAAATCAGAGCTTAAGAGTGAGAAGCTTGATAGATCTTACAGCCACCTTTTCTCCCCCACCCCTCCCTCTTTCAGAGATCTCCCTTCTTCCCCCAGTGGCCTGGGGAAAACAGAAGTGGGGGGGGGGTTAAAGTCAGTTGTTGTTTCTGCCGCTGTTCAGGGAGGGAGAGTCCTACCCCTACTTCCCGTGGGGTCACAGCCTCTCCACATCTCCAAGTCACAGCCTCCTTCCAGCATCCATCTGCTCCAGCATGGGGTCAGCACCAGTCCTCCACGGGCTGCAGATGGATCTCTTCTCCCTGTGTTTTCCCACGGACTGCGGGGGGGAAAACTGGCTTCACCATTGTCTACACCACGGGTTGCAGAGGCCCCATTCCAGTGCTTACAGCATCTTCTCCCGCTCCTCTTCCACTGACCTTGGTGTTAATCACAACTTCTCACTCTGCTCTTCTCTAAGTGCCCATGTTTGTCTGCCTGAACTTTTTTTTTCCTCCATCTTAAATATGTTATCACAGAGGCATTACCATAACTCCTCATTGGCCCGGCCTTGGCCAGCGGCGGGTCCAGCCTGGAGCTGACTGACATTGGCTCTGCTGGAAATGGAGAAACTTCCAGCATTTCTCAAAGAAGCCTCCCCATAGGCCCCCCCTGCTAACAAAAAAAAAAAACCCTGGCCACTAAAAACCACCACATCCTTAAAAGCAAAAAAATTCAGAAAAAAAAAAAAAGCCAGAATTTTAAAGACACTGAGAGTGCTGAGAAAACCTGAGAGTATTATTTGTTCGGAATACATTATTTTTCTCTTCNCTCCCCATAGGCCCCCCCTGCTAACAAAAAAAAAAAACCCTGGCCACTAAAAACCACCACATCCTTAAAAGCAAAAACATTCAGAAAAAAAAAAAAGCCAGAATTTTAAAGACACTGAGAGTGCTGAGAAAACCTGAGAGTATTATTTGTTCGGAATACATTATTTTTCTCTTCTAAAAATAAAATTTAAAAGTGAAACAATAAATAGTAACAATTGGAATAAAGATTAAAATTGAAAATATTAATACTATATTGCTTGTGACATTTATGCCTTCTACCACTGGAGGAGTGGTTTCAGTTTCTCTGAAACTTCATAATTGTTAAGGTAACACTATGAATTCTCTTCTAAGAGGAACATACAATTTCAAAAACAGGTGTAGAATGCATACAGAAATGGAGTGTATGGTGTACACCTACTTGTCCTGATACAGATTTCATTAAAAGTCACATAAAGTTCTCAGTGCTTCCTAATGTGTACAATTATAAGACAACCACCAGATTAGTGGAATTTTTACTTTTAACTGTGACTAAACTCCATACTTTTAAATTGATTGATGCCAATCAAAGAAGCTCAGGCAGCAGAGGAGCAAGTGTACTTAATCTATGAATTTGTGTGTGTGTGATTGCAAGTGTGTTTATACACATGCATACTTACATGTGTTTATGTATGTATTTCTTCATACACACATACACAAGTATTGTTCTGCCTGCATGAATTTCATTAAATCTCCTCCTTAGTATCTCTAGGTGGTATTAATTTTAAAATGCATTATGAAAGGAACACACAGAGACTCCCTATTTATCATTCTTCTTTGATCCACTAAACCACCCATGGAAATAAACTAATTCTTTCTATTGAACCCTCCCTCCTAGCACCTGGAAATGCTAGGAAACTGCTACCTTCTCTCTGTTGTTGCTTGTGGAGGGCTTAAAAATTGTCTTGGGCTGACTTTATGATATATTCCATATTCGTCTTCTCTATGCTAGGAAAAAAAATTTAATCTTGTGCTTTTAAAACTGAGCCCTGAGAGCAGAGAGAAAAAAACGACTAGAGAAATCTTTTCAAAACAATTCTAATGTTTCAAGGTTTGTTTTTGCTCTGCTGCTGTGCAGCTTTGTTTTGTTTTTGTTTCGCTTTGGTTTTTTGGCGGCCAGGCTGCAAGGAGGGAGGAAGACACTTTCCTTCTAGCTTTTCCAGCCAGAATTCTGCTGGTTTTCTTCAGAAGGAAGAGTCTTAACTTCTGCATTTTCCTGGACTTTTGATTTCTTCTTCTTCTCTCCTGGACTTGTCGGAGCATTGGAATATTGAAATCTCACTGGGAGGCCTTTTCCACTGGTCTGGCCTGGGGGGCCCCCCCACGATCAGCCTAGGTCTCTAGAAGGGACTCTGGGTCTTCCAGTCTTCCAGTGAAAGACTTGATTATTTATTGTTATATATATTATTTAGTGTTTAGTAGTATTATTATTATTTTCCTTGTGTGTCTGTTAAATAGTTTTTTCCCTTTCACTTTCCTTCGAGGAAATATTTCTTTTCTCAAACCTGGTGGCAGAGGGTGATTGCGGTCTCTTTTTATCAGAGCATATTTATCCCTCTGAATATATTTGTTCCAAACCAGGACAAAAATGATCTCCAAATTTCAGCGTTGACATATTTGGCAGAGGAAGTAAAGAGGAACAAAATGGCAAAGTAAGCAAAAATCAAGCAAATAATAGATGCACGTTTACATAATAGTTTTGATTGAAAATTTTCTAGAAACTCTAATCAATGCTTAAATTAATTCATTTATGCACTGGTCTTTTTAACCTACTAATAAGCGTTTTGTCTATTAAATAGAAAATCATTTTTTTTTTCAGGAGCTGAGTAATTGTTTATTAATTGGAGTATTTACTTGGTGCTACCAAATGAGATGTGTGACTTGCAAAATTTAAGTTGTGGCATTCAGTAGCTGACAGATTCAAGCAAAAAGAATACGTATATTTTTCTACACATGAGAATATTGTTTGTTTGCTTTTCTATTTTAATTTGGAGACATAGTCAAAGATCTTTTAACTTCAAAAAAATGCTTCTTTTCAATCTTGAACCATAGGCTTTATTTGCAAGTGTAGCAATATAACATATGTATTATATATATATATATAAATAAAAATATAGCAATAAAATGGTAACTGAATAGCACAACAATATTTACATGGTTAAAGACATTTTAAATGGTTGCTTTCCTTCACTTATATCCACAAATTAAACTAACCTAAATTTATTGTCTTATACTAGATAATATCTTTACTGGATGAAAGTAATTTATGGAATTTATGAAAAGTATTTAATAACTAAAGCTCTAGCAATTCAAATTTAAATATGCACTCTTATTTTATATGCAAATTCCTTCACATGCTATTGTGTTCTCAACTGCAACAGCAATAGCTCAACTTGAAAAATAAATGTGATATAACCTTGCAAGGGGAAGAGGGAATGACTATTTTTATAATTCCAAAGTTGATCATCTTATGAGAATGTATCAGTTTCAGCCTTGTTCAACTGCAGATGGGAAGCAGTTTGGCTTTCTTGCAGACAGCTCACTTTTTTGTTTTTCATGTCCAGAATCTGAAAACTAGAGAAAATGGTGTGGTTTTCTATTGAGGAAAAATAAATAATTGATATCATACTTCTTTAAATATGTTTACCAAAGTTTTAGCGAATTAGGACTTCAAAGTAATTTTTTTAATTATTATTCACTGCTGAAGAAAAACATAAAGCATAGCAGGGCTAGTGTGAAAAATAACAGGGAAAAAAAAAAGGAAAAAATTAATATCAATTCTGTCCCAAAATAGGAAACATGGAAAATTTTAAGTCTGGAAATATATTTTCTTCCCTGATTTTTTTAATTAAGGTTTCTATTTTATTAAAATTGAGTTTTACAACAGTTTTCTAAATAAAAATTTAACCTTTGAAATGTTATGTACAGGATTGAATGTGAAAGCATCTAGTCTAAATTCACAGAAATATTACTCTGAAAATTTCATCTAAATTAGAATACATTAAAAATCAAAGTGAAACTACTTAAGAGAAATTGTGATCCTGCTACTAGATATGGCGAATTTTGATACTTTCCTGTTTTTTGTAATGCAACTCAAATTCTATCCTTGTGGCGCACTCTGTTGATAATTTTGACTTAGATATCTTGGTTCATTTCAGGGGTAGATATTAGCCTCTCGTGTTTTGGTTTGGTTTGGTTTGGTTTTTTTCCCCTGGATTTAGGTATCCCAAGTACTTGCCATTCAAAGATTCACAAAATATGCTGAGTTGGAAGGGACGAACACTCAAGGATCATTAGTACCAACTCTTAGCCCTGCAGACTACCATCCCCAAGAGTCACACCACGTGACTGAGTATTCTGGCTCTGAAAGGTCCTTCCTGAGGATTATAATTCTCTTTGAATTTATTCATATGTGCTGATTTCAAGAAGATGCACATTCCCAGAGCACAGATATGTCACTTCTATTGCAGTAGTGCACCTCAGCCCTCCCTTTACAGCTCCAGCTGTAGTATAGAGACATAGAAAAAAGCTCCATTGTAGCAAGTGAGAGACAGCAACTAATGGTGAAATCCACTAAAGTTTATTGCAAACTGAGAGTAGATGTAGATTTATCTGCAGACAGTAGATGTAAACTCCAGAGCAAGGAATATTTACCAAAAGGTGAAAAATAGAACATGAAGCCTTGATTGAGGTGGCAAGAAAAACACTTAATCAAATATCAATAAGATTTTTAAAAAATATATTATTAATTAAAGGATTATTGTTTATGTTAGTATTAGTCTTCATGCTGCATCAGCTGTAATCAGATAATCTGTAACTCACAAGAAAAATGGGTTGCAGTCTGTGGGTGACGAGCCAATATATTGGACATGGTATGGGACCATAATTACCACTCCAAGCAGTAGTAAAATGTGCAGTTGGACCATATGTATTCGACTAATGTCCTGGAGTATTAGTGATGCAGAAACAAATGACTAAACTGGTTTTATTATATTTCAGATTAGCGATTGAAAAATTTTTGTCCAGCAAGATAACACAAGGTTGTTCCAGCATAAAACTTACATCAGACTCAGGTCTGGGGAGCAGAGGGAAGAGAAAACTCAGTGCATACTAAGCCCTTACTCTTGCAGTCTGAACTGAAGTCTTTTTGACAGCTGTTGCCGTGCAAGTATGGAACCATTCAATGATACATGTCAGCTAAACTAGTCATCTAAGACTTTGCCAACACTATTCCTTTCAAAATTACTTTTCAAAATTGAAAATCTTTTTCCATTACTGATTTGGTGAGGTTTATAAAAAAATGATATTTCCTATTTCCAATAGCCCTAACTTTTAACTGCTTGGAAGTGAAGTCTTCTGATGTAAATTGTCATCTATGAAGTAGTAAGCTACTAATTTCAAGGACTTTGCTAATATCTGTTCTTTTCTATATCGGATATAAAAAAGTGACACTTTTTTGACAGAAATGAAAAGTTACTTCTCAGTTGTCCCTCTAACACTGTTGAATAATGCATAAGATCAACAACTTGAGGTATTATGGAGTATAAAAGGGATATGCTGACTATTAAGGATTATCAATATACAGTATATCACAGGGCAGAAGATATGAGGGGCAACTGGAGACAGATTAAAGAGAATCAGACAAAAATCAAAACTACTTATTCACAACATCCTGCTGTGGTAATGATGAAAGAGGATGAGTTTCATCCAAATACTCTGAGAATTATGAGTCATAAAACAAACAAAAAGCTAATATATATTGAGGAGAAGTAATTTAAGTTTTATTACTTTTAACATTCTTTAAAGATTCAGAACTCAGAGATGTTGTAGCAGAAGTAGGTAGGATGAGGAAGCAGGGATTTAAATGAGGAAACAAGAATATCTTTATTAATCAATGTTAGAAAATAATGAAAAAGGGACAGGAATACAGATGGAAGATATATTTGTGTTGTCAGTATCTTTGGAATGATTTGCACTTATAAAAGATCCATTGTATTCTTAAATAGTTTATACTGAGATTTTTTAAAGATGTTAACATGACTGCAAGTATATTTGTGACAGGGGAAATAATTCCATCTAGGAAACATAGAAAAATTATTAATAGGAATAATAACACTGCCTAAAGTATTTACATTTTTTGACACCGAGAGGAAAAAACTTATTTTAAGAACTTGTGAACTCTTTCTTTTCTGTTCTCTCCTTACACTTCATAGATGTCTCTTGTTCTTGATAAGATTGCCATGAAGCTGTCTAAGCTGAATCTTCAGTTTCAATTATGCATACAACCTTGAAGATGCTAGAAGACATTTTATCACCTGCAAAGATGGGCATCAATTATGTATGTGTGAGCCAGATTTTCTAGGAAGTTAGAATGACAGAATGTGATGGAAAATACTGGTTTTGAACATTTTCTCATCCTCTCTCTCCCCTGAGAGTTGTCTAACAGATATAAATTGATCATCGGCTTTGATCACTGATTTAGTTGTAACACTGGTAAAAATAAATAAAAATAAAAATAATTTGAAATCTCATTTTATTATTTTAAGTTTTGGAATAGATTTCTTAAATTTTAAGCAAAATGATTTCACGTTATTTCACTTAGGTTTCACAATAGTGTAACTGTTAGGGCTAATAATATGGCTTGTGCATAACAGGACAAAAATGCAAAGAAAAACAGGAACTTTTTTGAAGACTTTTCGCTCTCTGGTAGCTGATATTTATCAAAGGGGAAATCAGCTCACTCTACTGTGCTAAAATTTAAGGCACAAAATTAATTGTGGCAATTTGAGGGGAAAGAGTTTGCTGATAGTATCTAAATACACAGCAGTCAAAACTAAATTTTTCAAAAGCAAACTGAAATAATGTTTTAGTTAACATATTAGAGTACTTTGTTTCTATGTTAGGCTTCATTGTTTTTAAGAAAATTTCAACAGCCTTAGAATACAAGACTTTCTTTCGAAGTATACTAGCATTACATATTTAAGATCAATGAAGATGTAGTGGGTAAACCATACTTTGAAACATGAAGCATTAGTCAGAGAGAAGTGTTCTTGAATTTGGAATGTACTCAAGTGAAAGAAAACAGTAGCTGGCAGAAATGAAAGATTAAAAGGAAAAAAGGAGTAATATTTTAATTTTCATGTAAAATAATTTTCATTAGAAAATTAGGTAGATTAATAAAACACTTTATTTCAAAATGAGAAAAACACTTGGATTAACCCCCAAAACAGATTTTTTTTTTTTTTAACAGAGAATGACCAGACTTCAATTGTTACCATAGTTCTAATTCTGGATTGTTTTGTTATTGCTTTAAATGTTCCCTAATCATCTAGTTTCAATAGAAGTCTAAGGTGGGACATCATGTAAAATTGTTCATTTCCTGAAAACTCTTTTCCTTTAGTATTTTTATTTTATTCAATAACCTTTTTTACTTTTAAGTTAAAGAAAACTGCCACATCACTATATCATGGGACAGAAATAATTAATGTAATATCTTTCATAATATAAATTTAGCAGGGAGAAAAAATTATTTTAAAAAAGGCAGAGAAGAACATCTGAAACTGTTTTAATTTATCCTTGAATTCTACAGCTAAAAAATATCAATATTAAACACAGGAAGTAAGCAAAAACCAACCCCATCCAGTTTTATGAGGCAAGGCTATATTTTTTTCTATAACTATGATGTAAAATAGCGATTGTAATTTCAACATCTATATTTAAAAATTCAAGTTATTAAGGAATAAAGCATAGAATCATAGAATATGCTGAGTTGTAAGGCACCCAACAGGATTATCAAGTCCAGCTTCTGGCGTTATGCAGGACACCCCAAAAATCACACAATGTGCCTGAGAGAATTGTCCAAATGTTTCTTGAGAAATAAACAGACATTTTATACAATGTCAGATTTCAGATTTTTCAAGCCTGTCTCTACAGGATTTCACATGAAGGCTAAAACTTCTGATGTACTGGTCAGTCTTCGGATATATAGTATATGCAAACTTGCAAAGACATTTCTTTGGTTTTAATGTGTTTTCAGTGGTACATGAATCATAACATCCTGGTGTTATCTCAAAAGTTGTTAGTGGTCTGTCTCAAATCAATTCTGTGGTAGGACATGAAATTAGCATGCAACTGAACAGAATGTGTGCCAAAACATGTCCATCCTTCACATATTAGTAGGTCAATGCATGGAATTTAACTCATCTACATATAGCAACTTGATCTATTTAATTATCATAGACACCTAAGGCCATATAAGGTACCCTAGGCTAACCAAAATATGGGTTGGTATTTGCAAATTAGGATCTGTGGGAAACGCACATTTTGTGTCAGCATCTGGAGACTTGCAGGCTACTGCTTATTTAGTATTGGATATCTATAAGGGAACAATTGACTGTTGGCTCAAAAATGAAAAAATTATTAACAGTACCACCTAATAAATCCATAAGGTTTAGTTCACTATTTTTATCTTCTGCTTCATCAAATAAATATGTATTTCAGATTTTCATTCTCAATCAGAATTAAAACCAATTTTGAAATATTGAACCTTATAGTAAAAGACTGTAGAAGAAAAGATGTTTAGAATTGGAACCAGTTATTTATTATATAAATAAAAAGGTAAACATCATAGTAATTAGTAAGTTTGGAAGATGGAGCACTAGTTTCAACAGAGAAAAGTCAAAAAAACCCTGAAACCTGTTTCTTGAAGATCATCTGAACAACAGTTGCAGTGGCAGCACCTTTAAAAATGCTTCTGTATTAATGACTCATTTAACATGATAAGAACAAAACCTTTCACCTTGTTAGCCAGTATGTGGCCTGTGAAAAAAGTTAAGACATTTTCAGGTAGCTGAAGCTAGTGAAGGAAATTATTCAGCCAGGCAGATATCATCTTGTGTCAGACAGCTTAGCAAAACACAGTTGAAGTTTTTAACAGCTCATGTTACATAGTTCACTCCTTTTCTTCTCTTTCTGATCACTGCTTTGGCAGCATCTATTATAATACTAAAAAGCCCATTCTCATTAAATGTCTGTGTTGATTTGAAGTGACAGTGCTTTTCAGTCACATTAGTAAACGAGTATTTCTCCTCAGCAATTTTCTAAGAAGTGTCAAGAAAAGACAATACTTTCAAAAAATTCTGGAATTACGTGGCTGGAGTTGTGAGATAGCTGGATTATTACCACTACTGCCTTTTCTCTCTGGGTCAGAATAAAGCCATAATAATAATTATAGCCACCCCCATGGCTTGCCCCACTCCCTCTTCAGCCCAGGCATTGCTTCGGCCGTCGGGCACCGGATAGGAGGGGGCCCTTCTGGGCGGGAAACCCTCAAGTCAGGACATCCATTTCAGAAGGTGCTTCAGGGTTTGCAAGGGGTGCGTGTGCCCTTGCACTCCCTTGAGGGTCAGGCTAGTGAACGAAGGACGAAGAAGTGTGAGCGACTCTTGGTGGTTGCCTATAATATAAGTTTATTTCACTCCAGGGGCAGCGAGCCCCATGGAGGGTCCAAGCTTATCAGAGGCAAGCAGGGAAGAGCCCGTTCTATTTCTGGTCTGTGATTCTTATAGGGGACTCCAGCCCATGGGAAGGGAGGAGAAGGGAGAGGACAAACCATCTGGGGTGAAGGACAGGGGAGTTACCAGAATACACTAACTTAGGGGTGTAACAGAACAATATAATACAGAGATACATAATGGGGATGGGTAATCTAAAGTCAGGAGTGGCAACCCGTTCCTGTTCACAAATTTCACAAAGTCTTCTGCTAAGTAGCAATGAGAAGTGAATAACTTCTCAGCAGCTGAGTGGGACAGAAAGAGCACCAATATTTCATCTTTTACCAATTCTTCCCAAAAGCGACAAATATTTCCTCTCTAATTTGAAGAGCATGGAGAAAATTTTTCTAAAGCATTCAGAGAAAGCCTTATTTATAAAGTTTGTGGGTGCACTAATACAGGTCTTAGACCTTTCCACTTTAGTATTTGTATAGTTGTGTGTATTTGCAAAAATATTCTTGAGAACAGAGAGAACATAAAATAAAAAGGTTATGATTTGGAGACCATTATGGATGGCAGAAGGGCAGAGATGAGTCCCTGGGCTAACAAACCTTTATCCAGTCAAGCAAATTTATTATAGAAAACAAACCAAAGAGATTAGAGATTTTTTTCTTCTTGGTTATCTCCCTCCCTTTCCCACAACATTAAGTTCATAGAATCGTAGAATCATTTGGGTCAAAAAAGACTTTAGAGATCATAAAGTAGTTCACTAGATATTAACTTCCCTTCCCTGCAAGAACATCTTTGCCACTCTGGGAAGGTCAGCCATGAAGCTGTGTTGCTTTCTGCTATGCAGCTGCTAGTAGTTACCACTTTTGAGCATCACCAGCTAAGCTCAGGCTTTTGTCCCCATGCTTCTCCCCCATCTCCAGGATCTTCTCCTAATTTCAAGAGTTTTCCTCCAGCTCAGATCTTCTGGATCTGGATTCTTTCTAGACCCCTTTCTTCTTTCCACAGCCACCCCTTTGCTTCAGATTTCCTTATTTTTTGTAACACTTTTTTCTGAAACATCAGGTCCCTGGTTTACACAGTCAAAATGGACTGTGTGCACAAACAAATGGTCTCAGGTTTCTAATTTCTGGGGGTTTTGTCTGTTGTCTCTCTTAAAAGAAGGATTCATTTCTGTTTAATCCAAATGTTTTCAAAATTCACAGCCAGCCCATACCATGGAGAGCTAGCAAGTATCAGGCCTCCCCTTGAAAGGTCAAGAGTTCAATTTTGAACATTTATGCATAAACACGCAAACATCCAGTTAGATTCTGTGAGTTTACATTCAAAATTACAGATTTTTCCACTCCAGATTCATTACATGGGAAAGGGTCGTCTTCCAATAAGCAGCTTACGTCTTTATAAATAGACTTCTGGAGAGAAGGGAAAAACTCTTTCCACTTACATCTTAGATATAAAGTGTTGATCCACACAATTTCAAGCCAATGCCTTCATCATTTTGTTTTCTGGCTTTGCAAAGCCTGCTAGCTCAAGATGCAAGTTTCTTCTAAATCCAGGGGAGTGGGGATTTTGGCCAGCATTTAATCCTCACCTGAAACATGTATTGAGCTACTGATTAATTCTTTACTTGAGGAAATAGATTTTTATCTGGATGCTTCCTGAAGTCCAGAAGAGACAACCTGAAGTTTTTCCCTAAGTAGACTCTGAAAATGTGTATCGTTTAGAGTCTTTCAGGTTTAGAAAGAGCTGAGCAAGTTTTTGAAAAGCTCATCACTACATAAATATTTTGTCAAGGTGCCTAAATGCATACACATGTTCAGGCTTTAATCCAAACAGATAAAAAAAAGTTCATTCATCTTCCTACTTCATTTTTATAAATCATTTCACTATTGAATTGATTCACCAACTGCATCAGCTGGGAGATTGAGCCAAAATTCTTATGCAAAATCTTTCTTTGCAGCTGTACTAATTGAATGGAAGGAAACATTTCAGACAGTTCTGTGCCTGTTACAAAGAATACAATATTCTAAAGCAAGAGACTACAATCTATTGTATCTCATATCTTATTTCAACATAGAATAAAAAGGCATCAAACATCTTAAAAATAACAGGAAAAATAGCAATAGAGTGCTTAACATTCTGTCTACAGGCAGCCAGAATTCACCTTACCATCCATAAATTTTTTAGGTTTAAAGCTTTTTTTTTTTTGTGGAAATGATGAAGGGGTTTACACCATAGTAAATTAATTAATGGCATGATCAGGTTTCATATAAGTCAAACTCTTCAAAAGAAAGCATAAATATTTAAGTGGTTTAAATGTTTGGATTCATCGGCTACACTTCTCTTATTTCTATTACTTTTTGTTTTGGAGGAGTTTTTTTGTGTTTGTTGTTTTGGGGTTTTTTAAATAGTTTTGTTTTACCATAGATTTCCCTAGGAAGGTTGTTAAAGGCTGTCAGAGGAGGATCTTACTGCAGCTATTTTAATGAAAGAGTTAATCCATATTCCTACACATGGTCTGATAAGAGGATCCTAACTGAGGTGGGTGATACAACTGTTTAATTTCTTTGCTGTTTACTGTGTGTGCTTTTTTTGTTGTGTTCTGTTCAAAGCATATGGCAGAGCAGCAAAAAAGACAACCACCTGTTTACCTTATTCTCGGATGGTACTTTCTGAATTAAGTGACACTGCATAGCGGGAAAAAGGGATTTTTCTGCATTGCAACACTTTTTTTCTGAAACATTGGTTTACAGGTTCCTGGTTTACACAATCAAAATGTGTAAACAAAATCAAAATGTAAGCTATTTTTCTGCATCCAAATGATTGTAAGGTAATGTGGAATCACACAAATAAAGACAAAAAGAAAAAAGAGCCAGGAAGAAAAAAAAAAAAAATCTTCCTGGGGAGAGACTTTGTTGTAGTGCAGTAAGACCCTGAGAGTCTCTGGACTGAGACCTAAGCAAAAAAGCAAGGCTTTGTCCAGGAAGAACAAAGAAAGAAAAATGGCAGGGATTTTTTCAATTTCTTTTATGAGAAATTTCAATTTATCAGAATTTTCAATTTCTTTTATCAGATTTTTCTATAAATACAATTCTATTTTGTTTTGAATGATGTTTAATCTCAATGTGTTTTCTAATAATACATCCAGGTAGAGTTTTTAAGGATTACAACACATGAAAAGGAAAATGTTGCAGAAATCTACTGAAAGAGTGGAATATATTACTTCTACTAGATATACAGTTGTTCAGTTGCTGCTTTTTTGGGGGTAGAATTTCTCTGCTAGGTGTGGTCTAGCTCCATATTAGCAGATTTCTGTTTGATGAAAAACAAACAAAAAACCCAAAATAATGTCTAAGTGTTACTCCACATGTCTGCCAGATTCTCTACATAGTGTCTTCTGCTAGTTTAACTATAAGAGCACAATTAATCTTCCACTGTAACATTAGTTACTTGTTTGCCAAGGCAAGCTGCTCCAGTTCTAGCGTGATCCACAGTGGAGCACTCTAGAGTGGTGAACGGTGGTAGTTCCTGAACTGGAGGAGCCTCAGGGAGAAAAGAGAGAGCCACTGGGATCTCCCATCTTATGCAACAGCAGCTGACAGAACACGGTCAGGGCCAGGAGCAATGGCAGCCAAATCCCTCCACTTTATAAAAGAAGTCCTTAGGAAGCATAAGCCACCAGAAATGCCACCAACAGACAGGCAAAGAGGGGTGTCAAGTCAGCCAGGGCATGTATGGCCATTTGTGTGGCAGTTCACGTGGAACGGCATGCAAGAAAGATTCTGAAGCTCTGCCAGCTCCACCAGGGAACAATGTCATCCAGCCAGCAGAAAGCCATGGTCTCTCTAAGCTCTGCACCCACCACAATTGACACAGCTGCCCAGACAGAGCTCTGGGAAAATGCTGTTACCTCGGGATTGGCTGCAGGATGTGCCCCGCTCTCATGCCAGTATAGGACAGGAGCAGTGAGCGCACCTGTGAGAGGCATGCCCAGGTAGAGGAACTCTTTTCCTTAGTGGCAGAGCTCTAAGAGAAGGTAAGTTGAGAAGCATCAGGGAGTCTGAAAGGTAGACTACTGGAATCACACCCTACCTTCCCTGGGACAGACCAGGCAGGCAGATAGGACACAAGATATGGAGGATCCAATGGCTGAACGTGTTGACTTAAGTGATAGAGAACAATGGGAACAAATTCCTGTCTGGCACAGCGATGCACAACCCTTAAGACTGCCTCACCTTCCCAGCTGCCATGACATAATAAGTACAAGGTTTTGCAAGTGTAACCGAACAATAACAAGGATGAAAGGTCATCTAGCTTGGTGGTGTTACTGAGGTTAAATTCACAGAATTACAGAATATTCTGAATTGGAAAGGGCGCACAAGGATCATCAAATACAAATCTTAAGTCAATGGCCCATATGGGGATCAAACCTGTGTTATTAGCACTATGCTCTAAGTAACTGAGCTAATATCAGGGTCCTATATTCTGCATCAAAATTGTTTCCATAAAGAAGATAACTTCCAGACACAGTTGGTGAATAAGTCAACCAAAGGAAGTGCCCCACTGGGGTGTCTTTTCGTTTACAGAGAAGAACAGGTAGGTGATGCAATGCTTGAAGGCCATCTTGGGCATAGCAACCGTGAAAATATAGGGTTTTCAATCTTGGAGAAGTGTGACCAGTTTTGGGTCTCTCGTGACAAGCATTGAGCTGCTGGTGTATGTCTAAAGAAGGGCAATGGAGCTGGTGAAAGGTCTGAAGCACAAGTCCTATGAGGAGTGGCTGAGGGAGCTGGGGTTGTTTAGCCTACAGAAAAGGAGGTTAAGGGAAGTCCTTATTGCTCTCTAAAACTACTTGAAAGGAGGTTATGGTGAGATGTATATAAATCTCTTCTCCCAGATAACAAGTGCCATGATGGGTGGAATTAAAAGGTTTCAAGTTGTGCCAGGGGAGATTTAGATTGGATATTAGGAAAGATTTGTTCCCCAATAGAGTTTTCAAGCATTGGAATAGGCTTTCCCAGGGAAGTGACAGAGTCACTATTCCTGCAATTGTTTAAAAGATATGCAGCTGTGGTGCTTAGGGACATTTATGTGGTGGACTTGGCAGTTCTGGGTTAATGGTTGGGCTTGATAATCTTCAAGGTCTTTTCCAACCTTAGAGATTTTATGTTTCTATGATCAGTAAAAACTTACCTACATGATGGAAAAATAGTAATTTCATTTTTAAAAAAAAATCTAGTGCTATCTGAGTTCCTGTCTTGATTTCAGTATTTTTGCTTTCATTGCAAATTCTTTTGCATTTCTCAAATTACTAAGATGAAGTCAAATACTTCTATTAATATGGGGAAAAGAAAGCATAGTTAACATGGATGATGGGTAAACATTTAATGAGGACACTTTGAATAATTCCTACCTGACTATAAATAGTTGACAAAACTGATTATAAATTGAAGTATCATGCAGTACAAGAAACCTGAATAGCTTTAAAGTTTGTCTTTGAAGTGCTAAGAGTGATATTTATGAAGTCACTTAGGGGTTTTTTGCGGGGGGTTTGGTTAGTTGTTTGGGATTTTTTTCCCACATTGTGTTTCAATGGACTCATTGATAAGGAAATTTTGGGGGAATTTGGAAACTCCTGTATTTACTATAATTTGATAATATGCGTGTTTTCCCTATTATGCCATTATATTATGAAAATTTAAACACTCCAAACTAGAATATGGTAATGAGCTCTTCAGGGAATTAAACTTAAATCAACCTGGTAACCGAAAGTAGTAAAAGAGTGCAGCAGCCTGCATGTCTGCTGATGTATTGTTTTGAAATCACATAGTATCTTTATGATTCCTAGTTTGCCTGAGTAAACTGTTGGTGTTACTGATTTTGCCTAAACAGCTGAAGGCTCTGAGTTTTGCTAGAGCTGTTACATAGGTTCTGGTATAAATAAGACATCATCAGAGGGCTGATGGATATGATGCTGGACCTGTGGAATATCTCTCCTCTTGGTGAAACCAATGATTGACCATGATCACCTTTAGCATCTTAAATGGCAGAGTACATCTTTCTGGGTTTTCTTCATGGCTACCTTTCATTATTGTTTCTGTTATTCTGTGATATTTGGGGCATGCAAATTCTTTGTATTTTCTTAACTCATGGACATCAAATTTCAATAAATCCCTGACTTTTCACAAGCCAGAATTCAATTCTACCATTCTCTTTTTTATCAATGATGTTCTAAGGCTCTGTCACACTGCCAATGTTCCTCAGTTTTGTAGCATTTGCAGCTTTTGTCAAGTTCTGCAAGCATGGGCAGCATGACTGATCCTTCTGGTATGCCCTTTTTCTTGCTATGTTTCTTTTTTTTTGATAGCATCTTTTTTGGCTGGCCCTTACATATACTGCATGTGCATGTGTCTGCTTATCCTTATTTTGTTTACTGAAGCACATGTACACAGCTTATATTTCTGTCTAAACTATTTAACCTTAGGATGTGTCATATATATTTCACTGCATAGTTTTATATCTACAACATTAGCTTTAAATTGTCTGTCAAGCAAATAATAATAAATGCAAAGAACAGATGATAAAATGTCATAGCTGGTGCAATCAGATATTTTCAGGCACATTTCACATAAAATAGCAGTTATAGAAGCATTAAAGGCTGTTTCTAAAACACTATGTATAACTGCATTTCTGCCTTCGGGGGCATTTCTTCTAATAGTTCAGCTTCAGCACTGATTCATTAGTCTTTATTTTTTACAAATTTCGAACTGCCATTGTCACTGACATTGTAAGAAAAACACTGGGATCACCCAATGGCTGGTGATTCAGTGCTTCCAGAGATTTTAGTGTCTACCAAGAAACTCGGGGCTTTTTCTTATTTAGTTTTAAACATCTCCAGCATAACATCTTCTTGAGCTAGTTATATTAGATTCCTCACATCTGAGGAACATAGTCAGGAACAGAACTCAAATGGATGATCAATTGTAGAAGTACATTTTCTAACAAGATAAATCGTTTCTAGAAGTGTCAATTCCTTAAAGTTAATCTGAATTGTTAGCTCAAATAAAAAATGAGCATTATACATACCTAAATAAATAAACTATGTTCCAATAGCTTTTGAAACCCCTGAGGCTGGAGTATGCCAGGCACAGTTGACATTCTGGCTTTATAGCAGCAGTGAAATTCGTAAGAATGTCAACCGCAATGCACATCTCCAGCATCTGAGGAATATATGACATTCCAGAAAAATTGTATTAATACCTATATTTTTAAACTTTTTCATTATTTTGGATTTTCAGATTTTTTTGGGGGGGGCGTGATAGAGGACAATTCAAGCACATGTTATATAAACACATTTAATATAAACAAGATACAAATTTAACATAAATGAATTTTTGTTTTAAGAACCTTGATTTTTATTCAAATCTTGTAATATCAGTAATTCAATTTCCAGAGTTTTTCATTTTGAGTGCAAATACTAGCTTTATCCTGAAATAATTTATAAATAAGAATATTTTTCAAATCTATAACTATAGTAAACATGTACGTGTTGGGTTTTTTTCTGAAAAAATTCTGTAGCTTTGTTTTGTCATACTGTCCTAACAGTGTATTGCAGTCAGTTATCTTAAACTACCAAATGGGAATTAAATAATTTCCAATTAAATTATTTCCAATAATTTCCAGTTTTTTATTTCATATGAAGTAGAAAAGAAAGATTAATATATATACTTCTCTATTGTCTAGTTCAGGCAATTTAATTTCATTTGTGTCACTGTGACAGCAAAGTCACATAGCCTTAAATTAAGGCATAAGACAGACAAAGATTGTACTGCAGTTTGCACAAAAGTTCTACAACAAAGACAAAATGGGCAGTTAGAAATTCTGGGCTTTACCATTTCTTTTATCTTTGTTTCATCAAACTGACAACACAGTCACAGCTCTTTTAGTTAGGACATACATTGCCTTTGTTGTGAAAGTTCTTGAGTGTTTTGGCAAACTGCGAGTGCTCAGCACGAATTTCATCTAAGTACAAAATCACAGTATGACTTGGCATTAAGTACTGAGCCCTTTTGAAAAAAAAAGGATATTAATATGCTCAGTTTTTCAAAGAATACAAACAAAATACATTTTCATTTTGTTGCTTTCTATACAAAAGCAAACAATAAAATCAAAGAAATAAAAGCCAAAACAAATCTCTGGAGATCACTAATTTCACCTCAACCTGTTTGAACAATGCATGAAGGCATAGCTAGGGAAGCCACTGAAATCAGTGCAAATTAGCACTCTTTGTTTCTTCAATGTAATTGTATAGCAAAGTATTGTAGGTCAGAAGGAACCTTAGTTAGGTTCCTTAGGAATTCTCTTAGTTCTTAGGAATTCTCTTAGTTCTGTGTTCCTGCTAAGAGCAGGATCAATTACAGTAGGTTACTAGGGGCTGTGTCCAAGTTGAGTTATTGATATCTCCAAAAAGAGAATATCCACAACCGCTCTGGGAAACTTTTTGGGAAAAGAGTTTGTCCACTTTTACAGTAAAAGGGATTTTTCTTGTGCTTTTATATGATTTATTGTACATAAATTTGTGTCTTGTCTGTTCACTGCAAATCGCTGAGAGAAGGTTGTCTTCCTGACACACACATCCTCCCCAACATCAGATATTAATACATATTGGCATGATTTCCCCAAGCCTTCTCCTCCCTGGGATGAACAGTCCCTGATCTCTCAGCCTCTCCTCACATGTCAGATGCCTGAAGTCCTTAATGATCTTTGTGATCCTTTGCAAGACTTACTCCAATATATCCATGTCTCCTTTCTACTGAGGAGCTCAGACTCGGACCCAGCACTCCAGAGGTGGCCTCACCAGTGCTGAGTTAGGGGGGAGGAATTAACTCCCACATCCTTCTGACTGTGTTCTTCCTGGGCAAACAACCTGGGAAGTTGCCTGCCACTATTCTGTAATAGACCATTGCTAGCTAATATGCAATTTGCTGTTCATCAAGACCCCAGGTTCTTCTCTGAAAAGCTGACCAACCCCAGCATATGCCCATGCATGGACTTATTGCTTCCCAGGTGCAGGACTTTTAATTTCCATTTACTGAATTATTTGACATTGTTATTGTCCCATTTCTCCAGCCTATCCGGGTTCCTCTGAACAGCACATCAAACATCTGGTTTATCAATCACTTCTACCAGATTTGTGTCATCTGTAAATTTCCTGAAAGCACACTCTGTCTAAATATTCAGATAATAAATTAAGAAATTGTATATTATTGACACCAGTGTCAACCTTGGTACGCGCTCTGCTGATGGGTCTCAAATTTGACTTTGGGCCATTGATGACAAGCTTTTGAGTCCAGTAGTTGAAACAGTTGCCAGTCCATTTCACTATTTATTTATCTGACCCAATTCTACTTTAGATGTGTTGTCATAGAAATACAGCAATGTAATAGGATAAACCTATTATGATTTACCCCTAAGCCTGAGTCATTCCCAAGCACCAGATTCTCACATTAGCCCTGATATCAATACAGGCTGAGGGATGCACAGGTGGAGAGCTCTGCCAAGAAGGACTTGGGATTGCTGATGGATGAGAGGCTGCGCACGAGCCAGCAATATGTGCTTGCAGCTCAGAAAGCCAATTGTACCTCAGGCTGCAGCAAAAGCAGTGTGTCCAGCAGGTTGAGGGAAGTGATTCTGTCCCTCTACTCTGCTCTGGTGAGACCCTACCTGGAGTGCTGCATCCAGCTCTGGGGTCCCCAGCACAGGACAGATATTGACTTGTTAGAGTGAGTCCACTGGAGGGACACCAAGATGATCAGAGGGTTGGAGCACCTCTCCCATGATGGAAGACTAAGAGAATTGGAATTGTTTGGCCTGGAAATGAGAAGGCTTCAGGACTACCTAATTGTGGCCTTCCAATAACTAAAAGGAGCCTACAAGAAAGATAGAGAGAGATTATTTAAGAGGGCATGTAGTGATAGGATAAGGAATAATGGTTTTAAACGAAAAGAGAGTAGGTTTAGATTAGACATTTGGAAGAAATTCCTTACTGTGAGGATGGTAAGGCACTGAAAGAGGTTGCCCAGAAAAGTTGTGAATTCATCTTCTTTTGGATCTCCCAGAATATCAGTGACCTGCTTGAGACTGAAGAGAATCCTGCAGCCTAATTGTAAAGCTTGCCCACATATCATTTTATTTGGATATTCTTCTATTGACATTGCTTTTACAATATAATATGATTTCTATTGACTAACCTTGAGATCACTTAGGATATAGATTTAAGAGTAAATAAAAAAAAATCTTCATTCAATTGTTAATGAAAGATCAGAGAGTAACAACAGGTGACACACTGATTTTTGGATGGCTGAAGTTATAGACAAAAATAAAACCTCCTCTACAAATAATTTAAAAGTGTAGAAAGCAAGATGATAAGAAAGTAAGGCAACAAGAAAACCATTATGGTTGGAAGATTGCATATGCTACAATTGAAATTTAAATAAAGAATGTCTTTGCTAGAGTCTTGTTTTGCCATGTATGTCCCACCAAGCAGCCTCTAGTCAGAAAGATTTAGGCTTTAGTTTATCTTTCATTTAATCTTTGGTGTGTCCAGGATCTTCAAGCCACTAATCAAGTTGTATTTTCTAAATCTGTCTTTTTTTAGTTTCTTTGTGTTAGGAGTCTTACTGTTTCAACAATTTAATAAAATCTCAGATGATATCTTTACTGAAATTCTGGCAGTAACAGACAAGACTCTTCATCAGAATCCTTAAAAATATTTGGTATGGATTCCAAACTCTGGCTCCAGTTGCTTAATTTTTTTGCCATGTTTTCCTCTTTTATTAAATTCTTATTTCATAACTTTTTAGATTCCCCTATATTTTACTGTCCCCAAGACTTTTAGAAAATATACAATCTTAAAAATTCTTTCCAAGAATTTGGTCTTTATGAGAAATGCTAATAGACCCACAGTAAATTATTTTATTGTCTTTCAAACCGGACTGGTTCCTCAAAAAAAAAAAAAAAAAATAGATGCTTTCAGTAGTGTTAGACATAACATGACAAGAAAATTTAATGACAAAGTTGGTAAGATCTGAATATTGAGAGGTGTTTCTGGCCGAATTAAGGTGCAAAGGAGACCATACGCAAAAATCAATAGTATGGATTTTATTTAACAATAAATTGTGAGGTAGAGAGATAGAAACAGAAAAGAGAGAAGAGAAGGAGTGAGAGAGAGACAGATTAAGTAGAAGATAATCATTGCCCATGGATCCAGCAACATCCCATTGGTTCTTCTTCACTCTGGGCTTTTTGGTGGTGGATGTTCCAAGGTCATTCAAAACTTTTCACTATTTATGCATTTCAGCAAACAAAGGAATTAATGCTCATTGACTACACAGTTCTCTTATTCGATTGTTTAAATGATTCCCTCATATCTAATGCTAATTAGTATTCATGATCAGTCTTTCTCTATTTCTAAGTCAGTGGGTTTCTGCTGCAGTGCCTTCCCAGAGGGCTGCTCCTCAAACCTTGCTCGAGCCCAGGCTAGCAGGCAGCCACCTTTGAGGGCCACGAGGCAGATGTCTGGGCACCAGAGCATCAAACGTGTCTCCACAGGAGAGATCAGGCACCCCAGCAACTCTGGAGCCACTAGCCAGGCGGTACGCCCTGCCACACACCCCGCAAGGGGTTTCTTGAGTGTGGCCAGTTCGCCAGTCCCTAACTAGTGCTCCAGGAGGAAGGACCTTTGGCTACTGCCTACCGAAGGAAGCAGAAAATGACTCTCTGAGTAGGGTGAAACAGAGCTCAGTTTATTGGGGATCCAACCCCAAGGAGAGCCTACTCCAGAGAGTGCTCGGGACCCTTGGGCTTGACCTTACCAAGGGGGTGCAACTGAGGGGAGGGGAGAGGAAAAGGACCAACCAGGGATAAGGGAAGGTGGGGTTTGGGGGTGACAGACAGGAGTAGAAGCCAGAGGCCTTCTACTCAAACCTGTCAGGGATCGAGTAACTTGGATTGACAGGGAAAGGACTAGAAGAAGGGGAGGAGCTGGGGTACAAATATGGGATAGGGAAGGAGGTGTCCGAGGGGGGAATACAACTGAGGGAGGGGATAACAGTTCCAGAGCAACCAAGTGGGAAAGGGGAGGGAGACCGGAGCAGTCCATTTACAGATAATATAACTGGAGGTTAACAGAACTGTACAATGAACTTTTACAGATGTATAAAACCACAGAAAGCACCATCACAGGTTTCTTTGGTCAGCAGGGTTGGTGGTTGTGATCTCCCCCTGCCAGAGCTACCTTATACCCAGTCAGAGCTGATTTCAGCACAGTTGCTGAATTGGCTTTCCTTGCGGCCCAGAAACTTTGCATTTCTTTTTTCCATTATCAGTGATACATTCTTCTATTCCAGCTTTGTCAACCTACCCTTAGGTCTGAGATAATACCTGGACAATAGCACCACCTTTACCTTATCTGTGGTGGCTTAATTTACAGTCCAAGTTCCATGTATTCATAGGGACATATTTAGGGTGGGCTTCAGTGATCACAGATGCCACCTGTTCCCTAACTTGGGGTGATCTTTGTTTGACTAGTGATACGTGTACGAGCAGTTGTTTCTTTACAGTTTGTCACAGTGGGATTTTTTGTCCAGATGCATTACCCAGGATATGTTAAATGTATCTTGCTTCTACTGGGCCTGAATTGAGCACTGTCTTGTCACTCCATTCTGTGCTTATCTCACATTAAAATTCTTTTGTGACCTTAACAGTGTTTGAGACAGGCAACTGTGCTTTATAAGTACTTACACAAGTATTTTTTGCCTTCCATCCAGTTTATTTCCATCAGAAATTTGCTAATTGTCTTCTTGAGTGTTAATATATTTAAGAGAGATATGTATGTCATATATGTATATATGTGTGTTTATATGTACATATATTAATATATTTCATAATAAATATATTAAATATTAATTATTAATATACAAATAACAATATATTATATGTTTAATGTTGTTAATATCATAAATATGTTAAATATATTTATTTAATATATTTAACATGTATGTAACAGATCTCTCTATATATTTAACAGCAAAATAACCAAGGTATATGTAGCTGTATTCAAGAATTAATAATATTGATAATTTTCTCAAATGTTTACTATTTAAAGATTTACTGAAACTTTCCTTCCCTATATATGATGTTACTCCCTTTATATTAAAAGTAGTCTTAACTTTAACTTTATTCATTCTTCTCCTTATAAGTTACGGATGGTTGTTATAAAGGAGGCATTAATGAAGCTGAGAAGCTCCAAATCCATCTCCACTGTCATACAGTAAACAGTCAAAGTATTCTGTATTAATATTCATATATTATGATGGCTTTTTTCTATTTTAATCGAACTTGACTGATTTTAAGAGGTTAGCCAATAAAGAGATTTTTCTAATAGAGTGCAGTACTCTTTTTTGCTATGTAACACTTTTTTAGAAAAATCTCTACATTATGAACAAACTTATTTTTCAAGGATGTCAATGAAAATAGACATTGACTTTTAAATCAAGTCTTATGACATCTTCAGTTTTGAACTCTATTGTCATGGTAATTTTAAGAATATATTTCACAGTTTTTATATGGTTGTATATTTTTAGAATTTATGACTAATTAAATCAACTATAAAAATAATACATTTTAAGTTTTCTCTTGTGTTATCCTATAAAACCTCTAACAGAAAATAGTTCCACTGTAGCATATTTCTTTTTCCTTCAGCAGTTTTGAAATAGCAGAAAATTATTCTTTTCTGTCTGGATTTCATTATTCTCTTAAAGTATTTTCTACTGAAATTAATCAGAGAAGACTCCATTTTCTAACATTCAATTGCTTTTATTAGATTATATTATTCCTATTCCCTCAAATTGCTCAAGGATTCAGCACACAATACAGAAAAAAATCCCCATAGTAAAAAATTATTCCATTGTTCGAGTGACATCTTCTATCAGCACTGTCTTACTCCCCCCTACAATTTTTCTCTGTTGACATCAGAGAACTAGCTTCAGTGCAATTCTTTTCTCTATGTGGCCATGTGAAGGCCACTATGAAGACTCTGCAGTACCTGACTCTAACATATAAAGTCAATGTCAGCAAAACGATTATTTAAGGGCAGTTTCTAAAAGCTTATACTGCTTTGGAGCTGTAATTTAAGTCTAATGAGAATCACTGACTTGCCTCAACTTCTTTGTTATACTTGCATCCAGAGCTACCAATTATTTTGAGTCTGACAAAATGTGACTGTTTAGTTAGTTAATTAAAACCTTAGATACTGTTTTAGCTTCATAAAATTGTTCAATTTAATTTGGCCTTCCTATCTAGTTACTTTTAGCCAGACTGGCTTATGTTCAAATGTCTGTCATTTTATAATAGACTTTTTTGGAAACAGAGTAGTTTAACCTATAAAAGATATTTCCACTGTGTCATTTACCTCTAACAGAAATACAAGCAAGAGCCAGCTCATGAATGTATGCACAATTTATTACAAACAGGAATGTAAATATAGAAGGAATAGTGAAGAGATGGGAAGGGAAAGAAAATATAAACATTTGAAGACTTAATGAAAACAAATTTTTAAAAGGAAAATAATTTAAGCACATAAAATTAGTGGGAAATAATTCCAAATGACAAAAAAATAAAATCGTCATGACATAATAGGGCAGTTTCATAATAGACTCATGAGTCTTCTGTGTTGTGCTTAAAGCTTCCAAGCTGAAAGTAGGCTGCGTCTGAAAAGATCTTAACCTTGAACTGAGAGGAATGAGTCTAATACCTCAACAGAGACAGAGAAAACCTATGACATCTTTCCAAGGGCTTTATAAACATACTTCTCAAATGATCTTGAAAACAAGGATAGGAGAAGTGACCTTCATTGTGTCAGATATCAAGAGGGAAAGATTGTTGTTTCCTAGAAAAAGAGCATAATAGGATGCATATCAACAGCAATCTTGAACTAATTTTGAACCTGGAATGGTATTAAGACTGAAAAGAAGAGTCAACATTCATGCCTAGAAAACTGGGGTTTTTTTGTGGGCAGAAAGAGAAATAACACTTGTTAGTTTGAATTATCTATTTGTTCTAAAAATGCAGAGGAGGTGTCATTGTCAGTAGTATAGAGTAGGACAGAGTGGAAAGACAGTAATGCTAGATTTTTAACTCTTTTTTGTTTTGCTAGAACAGTCAAAATTTGTGTCTTTTCCAGTGACAAGACAAAAAAATCCAGAGACATATTAGATAAAATAGAAGAATATTTCACTCAGATGGAAAATTTTTCTAGAGAAGAACTGTAAGTCTTACTGAAAATTGGTGGGACGAATACCATGACTGGAGGGCATTTATAAATGCCCATAGGTTTTTCAAAAGAGACAGGGGAGGAAGGAGAGGTGGAGGAGCTGCCCTCTACAGCAAGAGGTGGATTGAGTGTAAAGAACCATCTCTGAAGAACAGCCACAAGAAAATCAAAAGCCTGTGGGTAAGAATCAAGAGAGAGAGGCAACAAAGGGAGCTTTGTGATTGAGGTCTACACCAGGACACCGAATCAAGGGAAGCCAATCGACAAAACCTTCTCGCTTCAGGTACAGGAGGCATTGTGCTCTCAGGCTCTTGTCCTGATGGGGTGCATCTTCTGGAAAAGTAGTACAGCAATCTTTAGGCAATCCAGAAGAGACTCCTGGAATACAAAGAGCATAGCTTCTTGAGCCAAGTAATAGACAGCCCTTCCACATGTGATGTGATACTGGATCTCATGATCACCAACATATGAGAGCTGATTGAGGACAGCAAGACTGGAGGCAGCCTGAGCTGAAGTGATCATGCATTGGTGCAGTTCACAGTCCTCAGGAATATGGGTCAGGCAAAGAGTAAGGTCAGGAATAAGATTTTTAAGAAAATAAAATTCCAGCTCTTCATGGAGTTAGTCAATAAGAACTCCTGGGAAACTGCCCTTAGGGAAAAGGAACCAGAACAGAGCAGATCTATAAGGACACTTTCCATACAGGTCAAGGGCTCTCTATCCCCAGATATAAGAAATCAGAAAAGGAAGGCAAGAGACCAGCATGGATGAGCCAAGACCTGCTTGCCAAATTAAAGGGTAAGAAGGAAATGCATAGGCAGTAGAAGCAGGGACAGGTATCCTGGGAAAAGTATAGGGACATTCACCGTTTTGTAAGGAACAGGGTCAAGAATGCCATGGCGTAGATGAAGCTGAACTTGGCAAGGGGTGCAAAGAACAAGAACTTCTATGTCAGAAAGTAAAGGAAGGTCAAACAAGTGTAATCCCCTCTGATGAACAAGACTGGTAACAACAGATGAGGAGAAAGCTGAGATACTCAACATGTTTCTTAGCCTCAGTCTTCACTGACAAACTGTCTATCCAGATCTCTCCAGTGAATGGACTACAAGGCAGGGACTGGGGGAACAAAGTCCTTCTCACTGGAAGAGAAGATCAGGTTCATGACTGTAGCCATTCCCTGTCAGGGCTTGCCGAGGGGTGGTGGCCCCTGTACTCCCCAGGGGATGGCTGAGGGAAACAGAGGACGAAGAAAGTGCTGGCAGCTCTCCATGGTTACATATAATACAAGTTTATTCACTCCAGAGGCAACAGGCCACCTGGAGGGTCCAAGCTTATGTGGTATAACCAAGGAAAGAGCCCTTCCCATTTCCGGCCCCTGGTTCTTATAGGAGCTCCAGCCAATGGGAAGGGAGAACAAGGGAAGGGACAAACCATCTGGGGTGAGGGGTAGGGCACATCATAACAGAACATACCATGTAACAGAACAATAATATACAGTGAGAAATACATGCTAATTGCACATTACAACACATGACCACTCGAGGAACCTGAATGTTCATAAGTCTATGGGACCCAATGGGATGCAGCCCAGAGCCCTGAGGGAATTAGTTGACAAACTCCTCTCCATCATATTTGAAAAGTTGTAGCAGTCATGTGAAGTCTTCAGTGATTGGAAGAAGGGAAACATTGTATTGATTTTTAAAAAGGGTAGAAAGGAGGATCCTGGGAACTATCAAACTGTCAGCCTCATATCTGTGCTTGAGAAGATCATGGAAGAGGTCCTCCTAGAAGCTATGTTAAGGCACATAGAGAACAGGGAGGTGATTCAAGACAGCCAGCATGGATTCACCAAGGGCAAGTCCTACCTGACCAACTTAGTGGCCTTCTATGATGGAGTGACTATATCAGTGGACAAGGAAAGAGCTATGGGTGTCATCTATCTGGGCATCTGTAAAGTCCTTGACATTGGCTTCCACAACATCTCTCTCTCTAAATTTGTGAGATATGGACTTGATGGGTAGGTTGTTCGGTGGATAATCACACCTATTGTGTTGGTTGGATGATCACATCTAGAGTGTAATGACCAACAGCTCAGTGTCCAGATGAAGATCAGTGACAGTTGCTCTCTCACAAGGGTCCACACTGGGACTAGTTCTTCTTAATATCACTATCAATGACATAGTGTGATTGAGTGAACCCTCAGCAAGTTTGCAGGGTACACCAAGTTGAGTAGTGCAGTTGACACACTGAAGAGATGGGAAACCATTCAGAAGGGCCTGGTAAAGCTTGAGAAGTAGACCCATGGGAACCTTATGAAGTTCGACAAGGCCATGTACGAGGTCCTGGACCTGGGTCAGGGCAACTCAAGTATCAATACAGGATGGGAAATAAAGGCATTAATAAAAGTCCTGCAGAGAAGGATTTAGGGGTGCTGGTGGATGAAAAGCTGGACAAGAGCCAGCTTCCAGCCTAGAAAGCCAGCTGTATTCTAAGCTGCAGCAAAAGAAGTATTGCCAGCAGGTCAAGGGAGTTGATTCTCTTCCTTACCCTGCTCTTGTGAGACCCTACCTGGAGTACTGCATCCAGCTCTGGAATCTCCAGTACAGGAAAGACATGGGCCTGTTGGAGCAGGTCCTGAGGAGGGCCACAAATATCAACAGATGGCTGGAACACCTCTCATATGAGAAAAGTCTGAAGGAGTTGAGATTGTTCAGCCTGGAGAACAGGAGGTTCTAGGGAGACCATATTGTTGCCTTTCAAGTGGCTTATAAGAAAGATGGGGACAAATTTTTAACTGGGCCTTTTGTGATATGATAAGGAGTAATGGTTTTAAGCTAAAAGAGGGTAGATTTAAACTATATATAAGTAATAACTTTTTTTTATGAGGATGTTGGAACATTGGAACAGACATGCCCATCCCTAGAGACATTTCAGATCAAGTTGAATGGGATTCTGAGTGTCCTGAGGTAGTTGAAGATGTGTTGCTCATTGCAGGACATTTTGGACTACATGAACTTTGAATCTCCCTTCCAAATAATACTGTTCTATGATTCTAGAAACATTCTGAGCAATATAGCTGTTCAATAGGCTTGTGCTGTGATGCTAAATCCTAAGGTAAATCAGCAAGATAAAATTATAATTTCGTTACGATTTTCTGAGAATGGAAAGAGAATTCATATCACCTTTTCCAGCCCTTCCAAAAAGCTTCATTTTACCACAGACCATAAAAAATGGAAGGCAGGAGGGAGACCACTCTGTTAGTTCCATCTGTTTCCTACTCAGTCTTTCAAGCTGCAAGCCAAAATTAGCATGTCACCTCCCAGCAAGTCATAGAAGTATTACTAATTAAAATATTATCAACATGTCAGATTTGATTTTAATCAAGTAATTCCTAGTGCTGTGCACTAAAGTAGACCTGAAAAACATTGCAAAGTGCATTTTAATCCCTTTCTTCATTTGTTTAATATACAGCATAAAATTTTTCCACAGTAAATCAACTCCATTAACTAATTTAATTTTGTTTCCACTGCATAAAAGCCTCCCTAAGCATTATATTTACTAGCTTGAGAAAGTGAGGACCAAACTAGGAAGTATATGGAACTAAGAACCAAACCCACTTTTATATTAATATTTTACTTTTGAGAGATTCATTAAAAACTACCTATCACTTTGAAAGTACTTCCTCTCTGGATGATATTCATATGTAAAAAAATTTTATATATAAATCCCAACCTATTAATTTATTAAAATCCTGCAAGTCTCATTTTACTAAGTGGCTTCTTTTATCATTTAACTGCTTTAAAATACAAAGAATAAACCAAAATATTTTGTGAGAAATTAAGAATGTAAACATTATTTATACTGTGTTAGGTACATAATCGTTCATCTGTTAGGTAGTCTAAATGGTTTGGTTCCAGTGGTAAAATTGATCACAGATTATTTTAGTTAATTAAAATTCCTGCATCCAGTCTTAGTAGCCTGGATGTGGATCTGGATGTGGATCTGGCCACTGAACTGAAGTTTGAGGTGGGCTCATCACTAGGTTTTAGATCTATATTTAGTGTTCAAATGTAATTGGCTAGGCAATCACAGTAATGTGATTCAGTTTCAAGAACACAGGTATATACCATTATGTGGGATGCTCTTGAGATTGTAAGATTCTCATAATTCTGACAGCTGAAATTCATACTTTCTTGGAGCAGTATCTGGAAAATAAATGGTATATAGCAGAGCTTGTCAAGTAAAACTAAATGCTCTTTCTTGCACAGCTGAAAGTTACCTTCTACCGCAGCAACAACTTAGATGCTTTGACATGGGCTTCACTGATTAAACTTGTGCTGGTTAATGACATTGACATATTTGAGTCAACATTTTCTCCTAAATGGGTCAGACTGATTTGACCCTGGTACTGTGAGAGACCTTCATTCTGCTAGAGCAGCAATGACAGCTGCATCCCTTTCTTAGTTCACATACACATTCTTACATTTAAATAACTAGATAAAGGAGTTTGACATTTAAGAAGTCTTAGGTAGATTGACATGTCCCCATCAAGGTCATGTCACTACCTTCTGAAGTAGCTGAAGAACATTGGGGATTACTTTTAGTCATCTAAAGCAACATTAGATTGCTCTGGTAGGACACTGAACCTATTTCCAAGTGCAGAATACAACTGCTGCAAGAGGCATCTAATTTTACATGCAAATTTGCCTCTCTACAATCTGGAGTCTATCTTGGTATTTAATACCTTTTGTTATATTGACATTAAAAATCTCCTGGTTTAAGTCCCTTATTTCACTAGTCTTTCTATATTTTCTAAATAAACTCAGGCTTTTCTTTTTTTTCCCTCCCAAGAAAGTCCTCTATGAGAACCTTACCTATTTACCTCCTTAGACTGGCTTCAGTTTTATATTACTGTTTCTGAAAGTAGAACAATATAATTTCCTTTGGATACAAATCTAGTTCTGAGCAGTTGTCCCCCGTGGAAGCCCAGTTTTTAGAAGAAGTCATTACACTGTAGATAAATTTATATGCATGTAAAGTGCTTTTTGTCTCCAGTGGATGTCCGTTTTTGCATATCCTGTTCTGCCCTGGTCAGATGAGACCAACTTGATACATAAATGAAATATGTCTTTGTAGAAATCTGGACTTAACTAGAAACGCTAGACTTTAAAAACCCTAGACTTTAATCCTTTTCAAAGTACAGTTTTCTGTGGCCATGCTGACAGTACATGAAACTTAAATTAGCGACATACACGGCAAAACAAAAGGGAATGAAAATAAAGATTTTCAAAACACCTCCTTCTAAATATATGGACTTTATAAATTGTTTAATGGGGATGCCCAATAATTTATTTTAGAAGTTGTTATTCTAAGTACAATTAACATAGATGAATCTTCAAAAATTACTAGGCTAAAGAACTACTAATATCCTTTAGGAGCTTAATGTATGTTTTCTAATCTCTTTTTGATTTTTGATGCTAGAGATACTCAGGTGTGTTCTAGAGAAACTTTCACAGAACATATTTAAATTCTGCTGTAGAAAAATAATGGATATATTTCAAATTTATCTGTCAATGGGAACAAAATCACACCCATGAATTAAATTCATTTGTCAAATAGATTCCTGAGATCTTCAGGTTAATGAACAATAACGGACAGAAAATCTTTACTGTGAGGGTGGGAAGGCTCAGGTTGCCCAGATAAGTTTTGGATGTCTCATCCCTGGAAGTGTTCAAGGCTAGGTTGAGTGGAATTTTGAGCAACCTGGTTTAGTGGAAGTGGCAAGTAGGTTCAAACAAGATGAACTTTAAGACCCCCTTCCTACCCAAGCCATTCTATGATTCTCTAATCCTGTGACATGTACAGAATTAATGCTCTAACCACTGAGATGCCGAGTCATTTGGGTTACACTCTGATTCAGTCCAGAAATTACTAAATAGTTCCTTTTTTTTCAAATAAGTCTTTAAAAAGTGATGCATTCCCATGAAAGAAAAAAAAAAAAAAGGTGATTAGGAAGCCTAAAATAATTATTCTTTCACTGTGCTAATTTTAGAACATGTGACTGAAACTAGCCTCATATTGCTGTCTTGAACCATACAGAAAGTTAATCCTGAGTAACAATAGGAGGTGATGCATTGGGATTAAGAAGTGGGAACTGTGAGCCAGATGAAGTAACAGCTTGACAAGAAACAAGTCTTTTGAGGTAATCTAACCATTCTTTATCAAATAATGTAGCTAGAAGAAACCTTAGAACAAAGTCAGTATTTGTAAAAGAACAAAGCTGAAGATCATAACACACATGGGACTCAATTTAGGGAAAACTCAAGAAGATGGAAAGGTTTTTACTTGCTGTTTTTGGGAAGTAAAGAAAATTATTACTTTTTTCCTTTGATTTGAAACTGAGTATTTGCAAGTGTAGCAATTACTATCCTGTTATACCTAGCTGATGTCCTTTACACAGGTTTTTTTAAATAAATATTAAAAAGTGCTGCTTGGAACATGTTAGTGAACCACATTTTAATGCCTTCAAGGAAATAATAGGTAGAAAACTAGCACTTTGACACAAAATTACAGTATACTTCACATTACGCATTAACAAAATAACAAAACGAATTTTAAAATAGTATTTTTAAAATTGCATTATTAGCCACATTTTTGGCTTTCTTCATCTAATGAAACTATTCTGAAAGAAAAGGTTTTTGGTATTTTGAGGGAAAAATTACTAAGCTATTTTCTTTCCTTCCATTTGTTTTCAAACTTTTATACTTCATTTGTAGTATGTTTCCTATTTTTCACTTCCAGCTCCTCTGGAAATATATCTGTATTGTCTCACAAAAACAGACTCAAGTGTGTTCTGCCAGTCCTAAATGGCTCAACACGGTATAGCTTTGATTCAAAGCCTCTTTTGCTGCCAGCATAATGCTACACTTGAGAAACTAGGCTAATTAGCTCAATTATACTGAAGTCCAATGTAGAAACACAGTTTTTGGACTAAAGCTGGATTGCACCATGTCATTTTGGAACATGAGCACTGTGTGTTTAGGACTGTCTGCAAAAGCCATACAGGAATAATGAAATAAAGATATCACTCTTCAGTGCACTTTTACCTTTGAAGGGAGAATGTCAGAAACAGGCCACATCTTTCCAGAAAAGACCCATAACATCTTCCATGCATTTCATGCAATAATTTCATCAGTATTCCTGCAATGTCTTTTCTCTTTTTTTGAAAAAATAGCACAATTTTCAGTGTCTTGAAAGATTTGAGGAACTTTCAGGTTACTATCTGAAAGTTTAGTCTATAAACACCTGTGTAACTAATTTTCAACTTAAATTCTTTTGCTTTTTTATTGTTTCTTAAATTTTCCCAAAGTTCATTACCTCGTGTTTGTCATTCTCCTTCATCTAAGTGAATGGAATAAGCCGTACCTCATCCTCTGCAGGTTGAATGTCTCATCTTCCCGATGCAATTATTTGGCTTTTAGAAGTAATATAATTTCTTTTAGGTACCTTTTAACATGCATAGGCCTACATGTATATTACTTGTTCCTTGGGACATTTTATTCACAGAATATAGCTTGCAAGTCAATATTATAAAGGAATTTCTTCTTGTCATGGTTTGACTCTAGCTAAAAGCCAAGAGCCCACACATAGATCTAAAATTTCTCAGAGAAGGGAAAAAAAACCCCTCGACCTTTGTGATAAGGATTATAAGCAACTGTTTATTAACTACTTCACACAAGCAAAACAGGCTCTAACTTAGAATGTTAAGAATT
>WEIV01008417.1:1534-21414 GCA_013390005.1 Calyptomena viridis | reverse complement strand
TCGAGGAAATATTTCTTTTTCTTGAACCTATGGCCTGTTTTTATCAGAGAATATTTATCCCTCTGAATATATTTGTTCCAAACCAGGACACTAGGGCACCACCTCATTGGACCCAGAGGGGGAACAGAACTCTAGCAGGACTATGGCTGCCACTCCTGAGGAGATTGGTACCATTTCTCCAATAGAACTGCTGTCTTCCACAGGACTATGATTCTGACTACCAGGTTTTTACTTTCCTTCTGCTCTGCACCCAGGGGCACCACACAGTGCTTGGCACAGGAGCTCATGAGCACTGTGCTGTTCCTGTCTCAGGGGGGCTAGGTTGTACTTTGTTCTTGTGTGTCAAAGCAGTTTTGTTACCTTGTGTTATTGTATGTATTGTGATCTTTTTAGTAAAATTGTAGCTCTGGCTTGTGGTCTCTCCAAATTGGGTTCATTTCTACCACCAGTATACTTTTAAACCAGCACAGTTTAATATGTCTTTGCAGCAGAAAAGAGACCTGTATTTTTTGGAATACATATGCAATTGTATTAACAAAAAATTGTCTAAAATATTTACATGGAATTTCCTCACGAATCATTACAAATATTATTATATCTGCTACAATCTTAAGAGTTGCTCTTAAGGACAATAAAAGTAGTGTTATGGACATTTGAATCTAGCCTAAAACTAATACTTGCTTGATTGACATTTGGAGAGAAAAAAAAAAAATCAGTGTCACTGTGTGGAGAGGTTTTTTCAGCTTGGCTTTTTGTAACAGAGTAAAAATTTATAAATATAGTAGATTTCTATTTAGTTATTTGATTAAAAAAGGTAAAGCAACAAAACAATTTGTCTCTATCTTTATTTCCTATTGATGTACATATCAGAGCAAAGAGGCATTCCAAATTCCAATGCTAATACTAGCTTTAAAGAATAATACCTTCCAAAGTGGACTATATATTTAACGTATGACCTTTACCCTCTTTAAGACTGCAGTGGTTGTAGACTTAGCAGGACATTCTGAATAAAGGTTACAACAAACCATGTGAAGTTCGAAGACCATGTAAAACTAGAGATGCAAGAAGGCCCAAGCAGCAATGTATTTGGTCTCCACAGTCTTTCCTTTCAGGGTCTTCCTAGGTGCTTCCTTTTTTGACTTTGAATGAAAGCTTATTTGCTGCCATTTTACTCAGCCGGTGTGAGGTTATTAAAAGTTACTCTGAGTTTGCAAGATGGAGCACCATGGTTATGTGACCATAACCTCTCCTTTCAAGGAAACCTTTTAATTTTCATTCAGTTCTCCTCTTTCAACTGAGATTGGACCTGCATCAAGAAGAATAATATCTTCATGCCCTTAAAGATAACCTCTGCATTCTTCCCTACAGCCTGTAGCATTCTATCCTTATCCCAGGTGTACAACAAGGTCAAAATCATGGTCCCTCCTACACTGTTACTCACAGATGGCCTCGATGTGGGAATCCTATAGCATTTCTGATCCAGATTAGATATTCTTTCAAGTTGTGTGACTGAACTACGTATGACATTTTACACAAAAAAGATGGTGTCACGACTTCATGTTCTCTCTGAAAATCTCAGAAGCTTAACGTCCCTCCTTTGCTGTGACTTGTCTGAAATTTTGAGTCATCTTTTTTATGCCAATAAGATTTTGCCTTGTAAGTTTTTGTTTGTTTCTCATTCTCTAGAAAGACTTGAATTTGAGTTCAATAATAACTTATACAAGAAAGGTAAAAGATAGACATTTGTCTTGGGATCTTTAAGTGAGAATGTTTAGTTATATTTTTATATCAGTATTTTTTCATTTGCTGAATATTAATTAGCTATGTTGTAGACAACTAACACACACGTTTCTTCAGTTTTGAAGTACAGTTCATAAATATCAAAAAAGGAGACTTAGTCTGTAGTTGGATTTGGTATATTAAGAATTCAGATGGGTAACTGACTAAACTGATTTTTTTTTTAATTGAAGAAAATAAGATGGTTCATCACACATGAATTAATATTTGGAGGGACTATATGACACTCAGTTTTGCATTTTCAGTGCACTCATTCATTTATCTTTTTCCATATTTGCTACAAAGTATTTCAGGCTAAAATGAAAACTTTAAAAATTAAATAAAAATCTTACTGAATTACTTGCACAGGCTAACATTTAACATTTTTGAGTTAAGTTATACTCCACTCAGCTTTTTCCCTGAACTTCTTGACCCTAACAGAGAGCATGAGTAAATAGACAAAATGAAGAGCCATTAAATTTAAGCTAGTTCAGATAAATATGTAGAAACATAATCAAATTGTGAACTGCTTCCAAAGGAGATGCTGCTGTGATTTCTTTCTTCCCAATCTTGGGTATTACACATACAAGCATATATTTATATATCTGCATCTGAATTTAGGTTAAGAAGTGATGGCCCAAAAGAGGATATTTGTGTCTCCTAAAAAGTCATCAAAGCAGTCTTCTATATGTGGTAACTCTGGGATAAAGTTTCAGGTTAAAAGAGATGATCAGGTTGCTTCCATTTGTAAACATTGCATTTCAACATTGTGTCCATTCATTCTGGTTTGGATTAACTATGTCATTTTAAGATTAAGCTTTAAAAGTACTTGTGGGGCTAGAATGGACTGAAGAAAAAAAAAAAAAAAAACAAAAAACAAAAGAAAACATGCTCCCAAGTATTTCTTCCTTTTTCCCTAATGCTAAGTAAAAACCAAAAATAATATTATTTATAACTGAAAAATAAGAATATATAAAAAAGGTTCCTTGATGTTTTTCCGTTCCAGAAATAATTATTTCAAAATAGTGAAATAACAAAATATAAAATATAATGACCTCAAATAAAAGTGCTTGGATGTCCTCAGAGTTTATCATCTATACAAGTGAGAAACGCAGAAATGTTTACTTGAAGATCCTATAGATGCCTTGTCCATTATCCTTCTCTAAAGAGGATTGTCATCAAGACCAAGCAAGTTCAGCCAGATCTGAAGCATGAAAAATCCATAGACTGGCTTTTTAATGCATACCCTCTGGACAACCTTTTACAGTGATCAGCTTTCTGCCAAGTGAAAAGGTTTTTCCTGATGTCTCATCTCTCCCTTCAAACAACTCTGCTACCTCACCTGCCACAACAGGGAAGTGTTTTAATCTGTTTTCTTTGAAACTGCTCTCCAAGTAACTATAATGTCAGTTCATCAGCCTCATCCTTATCAGACTAAACAAACCGAGTTCCCCCAGTTTGACCATCTTCATAGGTCATGCTCTATTTTTCTGACCATCTTGGTAGTTGTCTACTGGACCCTGGTCAACTTCTCTTTTTGAGGGATTTTTGTGATGTGGCCACATGAAATAGAACTGGCTGCAGTATTGCAAATGTAGCCTCCCCAGGGCAAAGATTAGATAGTAATACTAGTGGGTTAATAATTTCCCTCGATGTGCTGGTTCTCCTTCTCCTAATGTAGCCCACTATATATACTTTGCTGAATCTGCAATGAAAATACACTTCAGGCTTACCCTTAGCTTAGTGTCTGCAGTTACACAGAGATCCTTTCCAGCAAAACTGTTTCTCAGCCATTTTGTTCTCATGCTGTCCTGAGGCAGATGATCATTTTCTCCAGGATGCAGAACCTTGCACTTCTTTGTGTTGAACATGAACACACAAGTTTCATCATTTGTGGTGGTGTGTTTCCCTGACTCAGAATGGTTTGTTCCACCCCTATTATTTGAATAGTTTGTTCTGTATAGGTTTACACCCATTGTTCTGTTAATCCTCCAAACCCCTCCCTTTATTCTAGTTCCTTCCCTGTCTATCCCTAAGCCCCTCCTGGGTGTTCCCCTATTCCTCAACATCCCATTCGCCCATGTGACCCTACCAACTCCACCCCTTGTTGTTCCTTTTATGTGTCAATCCTTTTATGTGTCAATCCTTCCCTGACCCCTCCTGTCCCAGTTGCCCATTGGCCAACCCCAGACTCCTCCCGTGTTTTCGCCCCCAGTTAAAAGCTGTTTCAGAGAGCCCCGAAAGTGCTCTTTTGGGTTTGTCTCCCCTGATGTTAATAGAGGCTCTGAGAGTCTGTTACCTCGGAGTCTTAATAAAATCAAACTGTGAGGCCCCAAGAGAGACTCCTCGAATCCTTGCCCGCTGACAACGTCTAATGGGACCGGTCCAACGTAGGGTTATTAGCTCAGGGTCACCAACCCTTGGAGTGAAAGCCCTAAGGCGCAGCCCTGCCTATCCAGCATTGGGGCTGTTCCTCCCTGACCGGCGACCACTGTCGCAGGGTCTAGCCAGGGAGAGAAGACAGTGGCCTGTTGCGTCAATCATTAATAATGTTGAAAATGTTGTCTGTGCATCCTTCTTATGTTATAACACCAGGAAAACATTTAATCGTATTGAATTTTCACCTATTGTGCCATATGTTTGTACATAGTATATATTTTTCCTACATATATGTGCATAACCCTAGAATCTGATGAGCTGATGAAATTCTGGATGAACACTTAGATTCACAAATAGTCTGTTCAGAAGTAATATGTACGTGAGTAAAATGTATGAACTCAGGCTATTTCTGTGCCCAAGATGTTGCAGTTCCATGCCGTTTTGTACAGGAGACAGCTATAAATTTTAATAATTCTTCATCATAAATAAAACATAATTTATTCTATGTCCATTGTATAGAAAAAATACACACAGTGTTATAGGAAATAGGGTTACACTGATCATGTTTGATATCATTTTGGTGGAAAGAACTCATAGTTCTTTCAATGTAAGTTTCACTGTGCTTTTCTCTGTTGCTTGTGCTGGTCTTAAGCTTCACTTTAATCATCTCCTTTACTAATGAGTCTTAGAATGCTTATACATTGCTTGCTTTCTGCCCTCCACGACACCTCTTTTTTCCTTAGTTCTCCATCTGCAATCAGTAGTGATGTGACAGTAACATCCTCAGAGCTCTGGATTCTTCAGTTCCACAGACCAGATTTAGCACTAAGGTGTTACAAGTAAAACGACAGTAGTAGACTGTTAGAAACTTTTGATGCTAAAAGAAGTCCTTCATAATTAATAAATAAAATTGAAATTGATTTTCCCTTATTTTTAAATCTGTAGATAAGGAGACTAATCAAATATGTTACAGTTTTAAGCAGATTAAACTGCCAATGTTTAGATGCAATATTTATATGGATATGGGGAAATCCACTCTAACACAAGGTAAAATATTAACAAATATAGTATGACAGTCAAATACGTATTTCTGGTGCAAGTTTTAACAGCCTGAAGAAAATATTCAGATTAATTAGTTGTGGCAGATTAATGTGGTTCACTGAATAGTTATGCTCTATAAAATTTTAACTGCATTCAAGAATATTCTTCAGTTGTTTGTCCTATGAACTTATTATTTACTGGTTCCCTCTAGCAATACTAAATGGTTTTCTATGCTATTGACCTTTAAGACAAAGAAGTCTGTCTAAAGTATTAGAAAGAGAACTAAGCTGATATAAGCTATATGAACTTTAAAGGAACTAATAGAAAAAGTTCACATATTACTGTGGATGTGAAAACATATAGACTCTTCTTTCATCATTGTACTTTTAGTAGTATTATGTGAAAGTAGACTAATGTAATCCTCCATGTTGCAAGTCTTAAAGGATCTAGCAAGTTCTACTTTCAGAACCAATGTACACTCTTGGGTTAGGCAGGATTCCTCTTCCTTGACTCTAGACATTCAAATATACAGTGTTATGTTCTTTTTTGGCACAATTGACCTAGGCTCATTTTACAGGCAATAGATAGCCTCTGGTAGCCTCCCAGAGAAATTAATGTGGTTGTAGATCAGAGTTCAAAATTCTATCAGTTGCCATACAGTCTTTATTTCTCCTGCTGACTTTAAGAAGAGTTGTAACAGGTTGACCTTGGCTGGATGCCAAGTGCCCACACGGTCTCTCACCCCTCCCCTTTTCCCAATAAGATGAAAACTTATGGGTTTTCAGATAAGGCAGTTTACTATAAGTAAAAGGTTTGCGTGCACAAAAAGCAAACCAGGAAAATTTAATCTCTACTTCGCATTCGTGAGGTCAGCTCGCATCCTGAGAAGCAGGGTTCCTACTTGGTTGGTTGTCTTTTCAGTGGGTGGCTGTGGTGTTTAGATTTTTATATTTTCAGCTACTTACAATCTCGAAGACTTAGCCAAAGAATTTTATTAATATTAATTTTTACATCCATACATCTTGCATGCCACACATACTTCTATTACATCCAGGGTTCTTCCATGGTTCTTTCTCATGATTCACTCCCGGTTCTCTCTCTAGATCTTTCTAAGANGTCAGCTCGCATCCTGAGAAGCAGGGCTCCTACTTGGTTAGTTGTCTTTTCAGTGGGTGGCTGTGGTGTTTAGATTTTTATATTTTCAGCTACTTACAATCTCGAAGACTTAGCCAAAGAATTTTATTAATATTAATTTTTACATCCATACATCTTGCATGCCACACATACTTCTATTACATCCAGGGTTCTTCCATGGTTCTTTCTCATGATTCACTCCTGGTTCTCTCTCTAGATCTTTCTAAGAACACTTCCATATATGGGAAACCATAACTAAGCAACAAAATAGTTAACTTTGGTTGGTTGGTTAAGTTTCGCCCGCCATGGGTCACCTTGTTACCACTTGTAAAGGCCATGGCTCTTGGCTTGATTACAGCTATCTCAGAGCCATCGGCCAATCTATTCATTTGCTAACAAAAATTAACAACCTCACTCCAACAGGCACCCATTGAAAACAACCAAATACTCCCTCACCTCTTGTTCCTTTCCTTAGCTTTATGTCTGAGCTGATGTCATATGGTATGGAATATCCCTTTGGTCAGTCTGGGTCAGCTAGCTTGCTTGCATCCCCTTCTAGAATCTTGCCCTTGCTGACACTGTGCCCACAGCAGTCAAAACGGTGGAGTGTTATAGCACTGTTACAGCTTCTATGGGCTCAGATAGACCCAGTACAGGAGTCTAGGATGATTACCACAAAAGTAGATCTCAGAACTGCCAGAGAATGAAATGGTTAATGGCTTAAACATTGTTATGATCACCAAAAGACTTCTGTCCACTCTAGCAAACTTCAAAGAAACAGACACTTATCTACCAAAACTCACTCCTCCCTGAATATGCCTACTAATTTGGACTGCAAAAGGACCTTGAGATAAGATAAGGTGGTACTATTGTCCAGCTGTCCCAGGTCAAAGGAGAATGTATCCACAAATTCAAGCGATTGAACTGCTAACATTTAAACACCTGCAGTAACCACCGGGGTGCTGTAAGAGACTGATGCTAGTGGCTCAGACAACTGGATGGTTGCTTTGCTAGTGATGCACAGAGGTGTGCACACCTGAAACTACAAACTGCGTTTCCAGATAAGGCAAGAGCAAATCCTGTGAGGTGGGATAGTCCTTCTTATCATGCCTAACTCCTCCCTTACAACATGACTCAGATGTAAAAACCCCTCAGGGGAGCAGTGGAGGCATTCACAGCTATCCTGAGCTATTCATCTCTATTGATGGGCCGTAATGGGGCACGATTGTTTTAACTACACTGATGTAAGAGACAGCCACAGCATCTCAGAAAGTGTCAAAGACTCAAGAAATGTCCCATAATCCAATATTACATCATCCAGGGGAGGTAGAGGGCATTTCCAACTAGCCTGTGCACAATAAAAACATTGTGAAATGGGAGTTTTGTGGGCTCTTTCCCTTACCCCTCAACAGATACAGTCTGCAATCATTGAGAAGACCAGAAAAAGAGGATCAATGGGATGTCATTAGAATTTATGGACTGGTGCTATCTTATGTCTGTTTCTCTATCACTCTCTCTCCCCTCTCCTCCTTTTTTTCTGCTCTCCATCTCTCCTTCTTTGGATCCCTCATTTACTGTTAAATAAAATCTGTATTATTAATTTTGGCATACGGTCTTGTTTGCGCTTAATTTGGGCAGAGATATCTTTCTAATAGTTTTAATAATCAGATTGCAACAAGAACCCATTTCTACTATCCACATGTAAAGTTGAATCGAGCTGAAGTGGTGTAAGGTGTCTGAGATATTCTTCGTATGTATGAAAGAGAACATAAAGAAAATTTATGCTTTTTTTCTGAAAGGAAAGGTGGATATGAGGTAGGATTTCTAGCAAACTCAAATACTTAGAGGTGCCTCTGTGTGGGCAGTTGAATTTAAAGGCCCAGATTTTTAGACAGCTGAAGTCAGGGCAGACATCTGCTATCCAAAGTTTAAGGATAATTATTTTTAAGTTCTTAAAGCAATTCTTAGTAAAAATACTTTGCCTTCCGTCACAATCTCTTAATTGAGCTTGTTTCTGAGACTTAGAGTGCTGACAGTGTGCTAGACCTGAAAGTCACTTGCAAAGGTATTTTATTTTTATAATGCTGCTTCATTTCAATTAATATAACCAAAGGCCATAGTGGAATATCCAAGGCTATCAAAGTCAAACATCAGGCACATCCATGTTATAATGTGTTAAGAAATTACAGAATATTTATTATATGTCTAGCATTTTAATGGCATTTAGTAAATTGGAAAAGGAATCAGATTAAATTCAAAACCAGTAGTAAATCACAAATACTTTATTGTATTCAAGACTGTATCCTTTATACCACGTTTATATCCCGCCTAAATAATTTTATTCTAGTTTTATGGCAATTAAGCACTTTTGGAAGTGTTCAAAATACTTCATTTGATTGCTTTTTGGTTTTGGTTTCTTTTGTGTTTCATTTGTCAAAGCTGTTATCCCTTCATAGGCAATAAAAAAATGTTTCATCAAATTATTATGTTTTCTCTTCTTAATGAGCTGTCAAGATACACAGCTTAGCAAAGGGCATAAATGTGTGTCTGTATATAATAAATAAAAATATATTCTATATCAGCCACCCAGTATGGCTCTGAACATGGTCTTGTATAACATTTTTTTGTATCATTAAAATCCTTTACTTCAGTACTCATAGTTTCTAAGCACCCTGGGACATTTCCTAGCAGAATACATTAATGTGTTCTGTTACTCACAGGAAAATGTATTGCTTTTGACTTCCTTTTGATGTGTGAAGTGTTTTCTTGGATGGGGGAAAGATTGCTCATCATGAAGTATAATTAATTTAGCAAAATGAACATTTCATCCTTGGGGTCTCCATCTCCTTATACTTTGCTCTACTGATGCATAGTTTTACACATTATTGTTTCTATGCAGTTAAAACAACTTGTGGAAGAGAGAGTTATATCAAATAATGTTCATAATTAAGTTATTTACTATTTTCTTTGATTTCACCAAAACTTTATCTAATACTTCAAATAAAACATATATGTTAGATTGTGTTGCCTGTTCAGTAATGATTGTCTTTAACATACACAATTTAATCAAATTACTTCCCTAGTTGATTAACATCTTATTCTAAAATCAAACTAATTTTATTCCACTCTAGACTTCAACATCTAGTTCTCCAATTCAAAACTAGTGAATGGTCAGGTCTTCCACAACATCCACAATATAAAGGTGAAGCATTAACAATGCAGTTGGATTTAGTGCAAGTATATAGTCATAAGCTTGATAGTTTTCTTGATAAGAAATTTTACAGAAAATGGGAACACAGGAAAGTTGCTGATCTGGATTTATCAAATCATTTTGTGTAGTGAAACATGGGATATCACATTAGCTATTTGTGAGAAGGTGAGAACTGGTATAAGAATTATGTGATGCAAGTAGTTTATGAGAGTATGCTTCAGACGTGGGTTATTAGAAGTATTCAAGCAAGTTCAGGCCCAAAACTTATTCTGTTTAATGATTTCATAAATTACTTTTTTCTGAGGAAAAAATAGTGTGTGAAGGAAATTTATTTGTGACATAAAGCTGAAGAAAATCTATTTTACAAAGAGAATCAGACAACTGGCTAGAAAGTGTGAATTTACCTTGAAGAAGAGACTAATAAACATGGGAAAAAAATCAATGCTACAAAATATGAGGAAGAGTATTTGTAGCTTAATAACAAAAAATCTTCTATAAAATGAGGCCTCTTTGTGGGAAATGGTTTTCTGTACAAGAACATTCAAAAGTACCATAGAGACATTTACATATTCCCATTTCAAGTCTGACAATAAATTTTCTTAGCAATTGTGCATTTGAGGAAAATAAAGATATTTACATAGAATGTAAATATGCATCAGGATTGTTAGGGTTTGCTGAATTCAGTAGCTCAGTGAAGGCAAGACTGGTGTAGCTCCATGTCACAAAGGGGTTTTTTCCTTTTTATTTTTGTCTCTTCCTCCTACTTTGTTCAGACCAATTCTCTAGAGACTGTATCTTAGCTGTAACTGTACTACTGATCAATATCACTTTTGCTTTTGGGGAGTGTGGATGGAAGGTAACATTACTCTCCTAGTATCTCAACGTATAAAATAATTTAAGCAATCACTTGCTTTTTTCAGGTTGTGGTAATGAAAGTTTCTTTACATTTTGTGTTGTGTTTTATGTTTTATCATATTTTAAATCTCAGATGCCTTTATAAAATTCTAGGACTTAAAAAAAACCCCCCACATTTCATTATATTTCATCTTAATGAGCATTAGTTTACCCATCTTCATAAACAAGTACTCTGCACTGCCTATAAAGCAGTATTTCCACATGAAAGATAGCTTTATTCATTGCACTGAATGTACCTTTCCCTGAAGACTAAAAAGTAAAAAAGAACCATAGGAATAATTCTTTTCCCTTTTCACTCTCGCCTGTGTTTACTTTAATCATTTAGAAGCTAAAAACCTCAAGATTAATTCCCTTAGCAATTGAGATTAAATGATGGACAAAGCATGGAGGAAAATACTAAATAAATTGCATTCAAATAAACAGACTAGAATGGTTGTCTGCAGATTGCTTCTTAATATAATTTCAGCATAATCAATGAGCAAGAACACATGCAAATAATTACTGTCAGCAGTTGTGGGACTGGATCTCAGCAAGACGGGTTCAATTAGATGTTAAATTTTGTTAAATTATGAAACACTGTAGCCAAACTGTACCAAAAGTTAATGGAGCTCTCTAAAACTGGTAACACACATTTCAACGAATGGTCAATCAAACACATAAATTCAGTTTAAGTGTGTACACATGAATACATAGATGTACTCTGTAAAGTGTAAGTATAAACACATATATGTGCAAGGCTTCCACTGAAACAAAAAAGCAAGACCAACTACTGAAAAAAAGAAGTAATGACAACACAAAACAGAGTGTGTACAAATTATCATGAGAGGGGAGGTGTCTGTTTCAATTTACACATGAAATAAATTTTTATTTTTTCAAAAAAACAAAATTGGTCCTTTTTTCTTTTTTTTTTTTTTTTTTTAAATGGGGATGTTCTAAAAGCTAATACTATCTAAAGCAGAGAAGCATAACAGTTTGTTCATTAAATGTGCTGCTGATTTTTACATAAGATTTAATGGAGCATATATATATCACAGAAGGTGAAAAAAAAAAGTTAGTGGTGCTTTTTATTTCTATTTCTTTAATTTAAGAAGATCCTTGTAGCTTTTTGCATGAGATATCAGTTTTGAGAATGATAAACTTTCACAAATAGCTTTTCAAAAAGGTGTCAAAAGACTCGATTTCTAATGTTCAGCTCAGATAGTGTGCCTCTATCTATTCTGGAAAACTGATTTGTTTTGAAAACATATGTTTTCAAACAGGAAATTTCAAGATATGTTATGACATGGCTTTATATTTCCTAATGATAAGGCTCTACTCTGCAATTATTACTATTGTCCCAATCACACAATGAAAGAATAAAATTTTTAAGGACTCTGTCTTGCTTTAAGCTTTGAGTAGAGAAGGTCACTCTTATAGTGGCCTGGAAGGGATAATTTGCACCAATTCCTTCAGGATAAGGAACTGCATCTTTACCCATTAATGTGACATTAAAAAGTATATGGAATTTAAGCTAACCAGGAGTTACCTTGGTTATAGAAAGAAAATTCTAGGGCCACAGGAATGTCAGTGAAAATATTCACAGGCAACCATGTATCTTTATAATGGGGAAATAAAACAGAAAATTAAATTCTAAAGCAAAGTTTGTCCAGGAAAAGTTGCATTCATTTTACACAAATGTCTTTATGTTAAATAAGGACTAAACCATCCTTTCCAGGAAAAACATGAATACTGGCACATCTATTTATTGTGACTACAATGGCATAAACCTGATTTACTCAACAGAGAGAGGTGAAAAACAAAAACAAAAAGAAAAGAAAAAGAAAAATTGCATTTCTGAGGGGAAAGAAAAGAAAGGAAGAGGCAATTTTCTCTTATAAGAAAGACAGCAATTCTGGGCTTGGAATTGGTCTCCTGAATTTGATACAAAGGATTAAAGAAGCTTCTGAATTCTTCTTTTTTGGTGATTTGCTTATTGATTTTTTCAATTAATTGGATTTATTTTAATATTTTTATTTTAATTTTTCTGTATTTTTCTAATTATGCTGAGTATTAATTGTTGATGCTATATAATAATATATGGTTCTATAGTAATGACAAGATTATGTAGAAAAGTAACACAAATACACAAACACTTAAAAAGAAAAGTGTTTATTAAAGAACAGCTACTAATTAATTGTAATTTCCATCAAATTTTTATGTCAGTAGTAAGAGACTAATACTAAAGCCTTTCACTTTACTATTCAGGAAAACAAAAAAGAGTTGACCTTAACTACTCATTTATCATAACGGGTGCCTTATTTAAATTAACTTGTTTATCTTGAGGAAGGGAGCTGAAACCAAGTTCACTTCTTAGTTTATCATCCTAAACTGATTTGAAAGGGGAGTGGAAAGTGGCTTTAATTTTGTTTAGATCATGGATGTTTCTGCTGTGCAGTCATTTCCTTGACTTCTGTTGTTAATAAAAGTCTGCACCTCACAGAGAAGATTGGACAGAGTCATATGACTGGAGAGGAAGAAAGGGCACAGGGAATTGCCAAGGAAGACGATTATCTGTGACAAGTAATGTTTGTGGGAGTATGCCAACTACAGTGACTAGTGCCACTGGAGGAGGAAGAATCATCTCATTCTTGGTTCTGCTGAACTCTGGTGAGAGCTGGACGAGAACTAGCACATCCATGCTAAAGGATGTTGGCAAACACACGTTAACAGATTAGATACCATGAGTCTTCAGGATTGCTTTGTAAGGAACAAACACTTCCAGGTGGAAATCCAGTTACAGAAAATGTTGGGTTCCTGCTGGCACTACAGACCTCACTGAGATTACCCCTGAACAGACATCTTTGCCTGTCAGTCTGTTCCAGTCCCCATGGCCCTGCTGGCCGTTCGGGGGCTGTGTCCACAGGGATCTGCCAGCCTGTGCTGCAGTTGAGGGCAAGACTAACTTTTTAAGTTGAACCAAATGTTTGTTACTTTCCATTTCCTCTCATTTATCTGAATCTTCTGTCTTCAACTTTCAGACATTGGGCAACCAACATGCTAACACGTATGGAATACGTATAAGAGAATATGAGTTTAAAAATAAGCTACTTTGCAATATTTTTTTACTGCATTTTAAGAATACAATTGTGAAATGACTCCAGCCTTCTATTTTGCCCATACTTTATTACATAAAGAGCACTTTATTGCATAAGAAATAGCAATCTTTCAGTGTTTCCTGCTTTATGTGTCTGCCCAATTACCTGTAGCTTTATCTGGTTTCTTGACACACAAGTCATACATAATGGAAGGAGCAAAGAAGTTTCATACAGCTTGAATTCTTGTCTGACATAAATTCTTGACAGGTAGGTGGGAGGTGAAATCAAAACACAGATTCATCAAGCTGTACTTTTATTGTCAACATCTGAATACATAATATATATAAACATCGAAAAACAGCACCATATTGTAAATACAATACAATAACTTTTTTTCTTGTATTTTTTATGAACCTGGAGAATCTGAAAAAATTACCATGGATTCAATCCAGAAAGCATTCAAAAAAGCATGTATTCTTTCTTTCTTTTTTTTTTTTTTAGTCTACAATCACGCACAGTTCTTTTATAGAGTTATGAAACAAAAAGGGCCTCTATACACACAGTATAATAAAAAACATGCTGCTCTGTTACAACTGGAACCTATACAGTGATAATGAAGATCGCTGCTGAATCATTAATATAACAAAAACTGAATAAAAGACAATACTTCTATAATTCAGCTTATTTCAAGAGCAGCATGTTTTCTTAGGTGCTATTGATGTGATTAAAATTATTCTCTGTATTTGAATGTCAAAAAGGAAAAAGAAGCAAATATTGTGTGGAAGCATTAAAGACGAAAAAGAAAAGTTTACATTCAAAATGTATGTGCCTGAAATGCTAGTAAAGCTTCTACTCTGCACCCTCAGAATCACACCATTGAATAAATTAAAATCAGTACATCTGTCTCAATAATTACTCGGTTATCACTGTAATATTATTCAAACGCTAGTAATCTGACAATATCTTCCATGGTTAACTATAAGTAATATTTGAATTGCTACAAAAGTATTAAAATTTTATATTTTAAAGAGAGAAAAATGAGTGTTTAAGAGAAAAATAGTCCTTATTCTATTCCTTCAGTGTGTGTTCTAAGTTTTCCTATACTTAAATTCAGCCTGAATATTTTCCCTACTACGGTCAGTGTAAAGACTGCAGTTCTGATATTCTTTCCATGACTTAGTTTATTCATCATAGTATGGCAGACTAATTTCAGAAGTGATAGCTGTAATTCTTGTTTAAAAAAGCACTTCATGATTATGTTCTAATCAGCACATTATCTGATCAAATAAGAAATCAGGTCCAGTTCAAAACTTCTAAATGAAGGTATACTCCTGGGAAAGTGGCATTTATGCACCTATTACACTCAGTGGATAATGAAGCAACAACTTCAAGGAAGTCTGTGAGCACCTTTATACGGAGTACCTAACTTCTGTGGCAGCTTATGATTGAAATGTGGCAGTTTAGGATAGGATGGCTTAAGAAAACATGCTTAAGCTGTTGGCAGGCTTGTAACTAATGGAGATGCAAGAAAAGGAAATCCATATTTGGACAAAGGCCTTCACCAGAACAGCACAATGGAAACACACCATGTTTGGAGAAGTCGTGTGGACACAGGGTGACCATGTCTGTGATTGGATGAGAGAGATCGTGCAGAGCTCGTAGACAAACGGATCCTCAAATTATTGGTTTGAGACTGGCCTTAGGAGAACCTATGGCTAGAGTTATACATATCTAACAGGAATAAGCATTTGGAAAATATAAACCATTTTATAGTATAAAAATAACGCTGCATCACAATAAAACAATTTAAGATTCTCTCCACCAAAAGAGTGTCTGTGAATCCATCGCCTGCCACAAACAGCGCCAAAACACAGACCACAACCTAGACCCTAACACTACAAACGGACATCCTGAACAGCAACTACGATTCCCTAAAATAACAGCCTTCTAAGTTGCCAAAAATGTACATACATAAGGTATAGTAGCTGGGCCAAAATGTTGCAGGTCTCCATTCAGTAATATTCCTGTTTACCCTGCTTACACACAGAAATGGGTGCTCACGTCTGGCTGACCGGAAGCCCCTTTTGGTTTGAGCAACTCTCTTGACAATGCTGAATGTATTGAACAGGAATGAAATTTTAGGTGATNTGCAGCAAATGCTTTTAGCAACACACGTTCTGGTATGTTAAATCCAGGTTTGGGTGGCATGCTGAAGTGTGATAAAGCTCAATAAACAGCAAGAAAAACTGAGAAGCTGCGAGTTTTATTCCTTTATCTGGTACCGGACTTTGATAATAAGTCTAGCAAACAACCAAAGAGTACCTCGAGAATTATATAATTGTGTTGTACTGAAATGTCAGAGATCTGCATGAGGTTGTTGGGCACCACATGGGACATAAGGGAGATACGTTCTGTTCCAAGGTGATGACTGGATATAAGGTAGGATAACCCGGAGAATTTAAAACACTGTTATTTAGCTACATTTAGGCAACAGAACTAAATCCTAGTTCTCTGTTAGATATAATGGCAGCTTCCGCAGCTGGCTCTCTTCAGCTCTCTTCAGCTTGCTAAACAGAGGCATTCAGTTTTATCTAAGAAAACTTCAAGGTAGCTGCTGGAAGCTTTTACAAAGGACCTGTGCCTTCCTGGAGCAACAGAGGAAAGCCAGGCAGGTGATCATAAGCCTTAATACCTGTAAGATTCTGTGATAATGTTTGGATAAGTAAATTTGTGCCCTACCTCACACATTGATGTTAAAATTTATATATCCTAAGGTTCAAATCAGTTACAATTATCTGAGACCTTTTTAGATATTCTAAAACATAAGGAACATTCTCAGAGGACTAGCAGACACTACAGGGGACATATAGAGACCCGTGCCTTTAAAGCCAACTGTGTTACATTCATGCAGGCTAGCCCAGGGCATCTCAAAGAACATCAGATGTCTAAGTGTGGGCAGAGAAATCAAGCCATAGTTGTTTATATCTGAATTAATATTATACACTTGTTCTAAACACATATGGTCATATAAAGCAAATTTAAAATAGTTGAATTATGGCTTTATGACCCTCATTCTCTCTTTTCATTTAAAGAAAGCCAAACTTCATTAACTTAGATATGTACATGTAAAGATGGGTGAGAGTGATCTTGTTTTCAGTGTGAATGAGACATAATTTGCAGAAATTATTCCAGGTTACAAGTAATGATTTGTTTCCTCTCCTGTGGTTATTAGTTGCACTAGCAACTATGTGTAAGTAAATGCTACTGAGACAAATTACCTATAAATAAAACACTCGCATTAAGGAATAAGATTACCTAGTTTTGTTACATATGATCTTGAAAGAAATGTGAATTATTTTTAATCTGAGTGGTATCAAGACAATGTAAGATACTAGTGAAAAAAGAAGTTGTTGAGGAGTTTAAGGAAAGAATTAAATGTATTCTTCTCAAAAAGGCAACAGGAACAGAAATATTTGTGAGAAAAAATAAGCAGTTACTACAGGAAAAGAATTACACTAACTATTAATTTTGAGAGTGGAAAGGGAAGCTATAAATAAAAAGTGCATAGAAACACAGGGGAATCAGTGCTGAATGATAAGGAGCAAGGACTGGATACTGCCATGTGAAAATTTGTAGAGCTGTATTTGAGGAGAGCAACTCAGTAAATAAATCCATGTAAGAGGAGGCATTGAAGACTTAGTAACAGGAAAAAGTGTTAACACAATGAATGGATAGATTACAACTTTTCTTCAGCTTTTCAGTTGTTACAAAGTCTTCATGGAAATTATTTTTAAAATAGACTGTTCAATCATGAATGATCTTCTGCATCAATATACAATTTCACTTCTCATTTTACATTGTTTTTTATAAATTCATTTCTGCTGGTGAATTTGCTTGGGCTGAACACCCTTAATATTCCTTCATATTAGTTCTGTAAAAGTTCTTATACAAAATATTGACTAAGTTAAATGCTTAGTTGACTCCATTTACTTCAGCAGCACCTAAGCATTCTTTCTGTAGAAAATTTTTTAGAAAAAGATACAAAGATGCATTTGAATTTCTTATCAAATGTAGTTTTTAATTTGAATAAACTACTTTTCTTTCAAAATTCTTTTGAATTAATCTCTTGGTAATTTTTCTGAAATTCATTATGATGTATAGTGAATTTAGCTGAATAAGATTTTAAGAGATCTTTAAGAATGCTATGAAGGGAAAATATGTTTTAAGTAGCACAAATTGACAGAAGTGGAGGTATTATTATATTTATTATATTGATTATAGTGGGCAAATCTTTGAGAGTGGATGGAAAATACAGATGAAACCACAAAGGATCCAGAGTAGAGAGGGAAAAAAAATCTTATTTTTTTCAGAATTGCTGATCCTTTGTTTTTTCCTACTCTTTTACTGAATTCACACAGAAAATAAAAATCTGATGTGTGAATAAATAGTGTTTGCTGTATATAAACTAATCTACTGATAAAACTAAAGTGTATAGGAAGACAACAATAGTCTAAAAATGTGTGTATATCATTCAAAGTCACCTTTCTTTCATCTTTTGAGTCTAAGCCTATGCACTCTTACCAAAGTCATTCTACGGGAATTTTATCCAAAATCTCATAGATGTTATTTTTAAGCTTTCATCTTCAGTTTCCATCCAAGCAACTCAAGTCAATGCATAATTGAGGAACTGAGCCCAAGGTGGTGCATGGGAGGCATAGTGCTACTGCAATGCAGTGCCATGTTGTGGTGCACAAGAACTTGGAGAAGTTGTTAACATTTGTCTGAACACACATCGTAACACACATCTTAGTAATACTGTCCATGAATCAGTCAAAACCTACTTCTATCTAAGCAGAGATGTCTAAACCAGAAATTTCTTTTTCAGGTATGATGACTGGAATTTACTTCAGATCTCATACCAGAGGCAAATTATACCGAAAATCTCTTTTCTGCTTTAGTGTCAGAGTTCTTGGAAATCCTGACCATGCAGTACTGGAGATTATGAAAATGTACACACTTCCAAAGTCCTTGCATACATCTCTTCATCCAGACAGTGCAATAGGGACAGGGATCTCTCCATGTTTTCCTCAGGAACTGTTTGGACACCAGTTTCTATCCCAGTGAAGGCTACAGAAGAATCAGCCTTACAATAACAAACTTATTTATAGTCTGTTATTTTTTTATTCTCGGTATTGTTGTCTTATGTTTCAGGTTATTCACTGAATAGTTTAAAGGAAATTGGCAAATGGGCACTTAGTATATGATCATGTTTTCTTAGGTTTCTAGTGACTGAAAAGCTCTATCTCTTTGACAGCACAGTAAATAGCATAAGTAAATTTTAATAATAGGAGCCTGAAAGGTAAGGTATAGAGATACAAGAAAATACACAAAATTCTTCTTCTCATTCTCAATAAATATAGATTCAGAAATAAAAAAAAAAAAAAGAAAACAAAACTAAAAACTAGAACAGCAACAACAACAAAACAAAACAAAACACAAAAAAAAAAAAAAAAATTAAAAAACCCAACTAAAACCACAATCCAAATAAATCACAAAAAAGACCAAACCAGCAAATCCCTCCTCCCCCACATACTTGAACTATGTTTCTTTTAGATTTCCTTGTATCAAATTATCTGTATAAAGGAATGCCTTAATAACTGTTCTGATACATTTGTCACTCACATAAGTAACTGACTAAACCCCCTTAGGGATCAACAACATTGAAGTGATTGTCTGGTTTCAGTCAGTTGGTGAGAAGGAAGGAAAATAAAATCTCAAAAAGACTGTTTCTTTTCAAGGGTTTTCTTTCTTCTATTGATTCTGAGACAACATTTTTGTTCAATATGTCAGTTCGTTCTTTTAAGAGGGTTTCAGGAAATAATTGCTTAAAAGACGTTTCAATTTATTTTATACTACTATTATCTGGTGTGAATAAAGATCTATCTATCTATGTTTATTGCAGTACAAGAGAAATGAAAGCTCTATTAGCCATTTTGAGTTTGTTTTCAAGCCATATAGTAACAGGACATTTTGCAGTCTACCAGGAGNNNACCAGGAGACAAACAATCTGCTCAAATCCCCGATAAATGAACAGTGTGATCTTTAGGAATGTCTGGGTTACCATGGATACCAACATGTATTCTATCTAAGTCGCAAGATGTATTTCCATTGTTTCTGAATTAAAAATCAGTTTTTAGAATTGTTAAAGACAACAGAAGCATGGAGTTTAACTTTTGGTTTGTTATATTTTTTTTCCACAAAAGGCATAGTAACACTAAAGATAGGGAAAAAAATTGCTACTCACTGGTAGTCATTTACAACTTGGCGTCTTCATCAGCTGAGATGTCTTC
>WEIV01008416.1:90776-125049 GCA_013390005.1 Calyptomena viridis | reverse complement strand
TTTGTTTTTGTTTTTTTTTAAAATTGGGAGATCAAAAAATTTTGCCAGAAAAAGCATACCTTTTTCCAGGTCAGAGCAACAACACTACCATAAATTGGTCTGATTTTAGGTTGAGTTACAGGTTATGTAGAACTCTGGCCACTACCAGCTTGCACTCACACTGTATTTTTGCACAATTTTCTTCCTTTTGCAGGGGAGAGACAAAATTGTAATGGTTTTTCACCATAGGTATATCTGAGAGGTCCAAAGTGGTAAGAAGTGGCAAGGAGAGAGATATGGAAAAGGTTCTACTGTTCTACAGTGATACACAGTGTTGCTGAAATCCTTCTACTAGTGCATGTTAGAAGAACAGAACCAGCAAGCTAGATTCAATACTAGCAAACTAAACTTCTCAATTCTTCTGTCAGTAGATGCTCAAGTTCTTGGAATCCTTTGCAGCAGCCCTGAGCAAGGCTTGCTCAAAGTGAAGTGAAAACCATAAATGTATTTCAGCTCACTTGTAACTGCAGAACATACTTTCCTTTTTTTTCACCTCTGCCTATGACTTCTACATGAACGTCATTACCACTACTATTGTGACTATTCATGAAGTGTATGTTGCTTCAGATGTCTCTTACATTTTTTGTACATGATATGATGACTTTCATTCTGTTCAGTTGTATAAATTGTGACTTGCCGCAGTACTGTGCATTAGTAAGAACCTGAAAGAGCACTGAACAACCTAATTCTGCACCACAGTGAAATCACAAGGGAAAAATACATTATTCCATGTATATTCCCATGGAGATTTAAAAGTTTAGGAGGTGTGTATCTAGGCAATGACATAGAAACCTATCTTTCTGGTCCACTGTTGCATGGAAACTTCAACTGTATTAATAGTTTATTTCAGGAGTTTTCAACCTTTTTCTCATTGGAAATTTGACAGTTCTTTAAAACTTCCCTTTTTTTTATTTTATTGGAAGAATGCTGGACACTGAACCTCTAACATTGGAGACACCACCAATACAATACTTCAGGATTTCCACCTATTTTTAAGTTTTTAAAGCCTGTATGCTTCCTTATCTTTACATGCATCTTCAAGCAGTTCCATTTGGACAGTGAAATCAAGGCAAAAGTTTTCATCTCAAAGTGGCATCTCAAAAGGAAAAAATCTAGTTTTATGGCATCTCACATCTGTATATGATGCATTTCTGAAAAATAATGATTAGACAACGTGCACAGAGGTGGTATTTTGGTGTGACTTTCCATTAGAGGTGTAATACCAGCACGTCTACAAGATTAGAAATGAACCATTTTGTTTGTACATGAACAGCATATATGAACCAAGGTTAAAACAAGCAATCAGTTAAATGGCACTAGTAAAAGGAGATAGGTATATGTGGAGCACACTATAACCAGATTATACAAGGACGAGGAAAACATAAAGCTGAGCTGGCAGACGTCCCTTTATGACTCCAGTGTATCCTATGAGGATAGGTAGCCTTGTATTCTGCTCACCAACTCAAACCTCATGACAAGGCCAGAATATGTTTTTTGTCTTCTGTGTCAGAAGAAATTTACTGTTTCTATTTAGTAATAACTTCTTTTCAGCAACAACCGCTTGTGTCAGTGCACTGGAGTCTTGTGAGAGTGAGTCACAGCTATACTACTACATAGAACAGCTTTGGGATTGTTCTCATGTTCTGATACACATTTGAGCCATGAGGTTAAATGTATGCCATGTAAGTGGAAGGAATTAGCTATGTGTTAATACATCTTATTTGTCCTTCATCCAGCATGGGGTGGACACGTGTGAACTGTCTGCTGAGGACAGTCACTATTTACAATGATTCACAGTGCATATCAAATGCCTTTCCAAAGCGCTGGTTGGGGAAATGCTGACAAGCATGAACCAAAATCATGTCAATGTAACAATTAAACTGTATGGAAAATTTGGGATCCTGCTCCTGCTTGATTATTAGTATAGACAGAGCAAAAAGTGACAAGAACAGATTGTATGGAAACAACCAAGCAGCAATATTTCTGAAGACAGAACTGTTGAGGGTTATGAAGAACTGGATCAAGTTGCCCAGAGAGGCTGTGAAATTTTCATCCTTGGACATATGAAAAACTTATTTTAAAAAGCCACACACAACTGGATCGAACTTTGATATTTGCCCTACTAAACCAGAGACTGCTTAAGACAATCAAGTGTTCTCTTTGGACAGATCCTTTACTCCTAGGGGTTCACCAGCCTGTAAAGTCAGGAGGGGAGACAGGGAAGCAGACACACTATGACTGATGAATATCTTGGATATGACAGCATGTCACAGAAAAAACAGTCTATTAGGCTTGCCATTATTAAGGACAACCTGTCTGGCATGGGTATGCTCCAGATCTAAAACTGCACTTCACTTAATTACTGTTTCTGAAATTTGGCTTCTGCCGAAGCTAGAAGAGTCTTTTTAAACTGTTTTTAAAGGACAAATATCAGTAACCTGCCTCTTCCAAAAGACTTTTTCTCAGGACTGTTAACTTCTGCCTAGTATTTTTCTGGAATTTTGTTTTTTGTTGTTTTGGGGTTTTTTTTAAACCTCAGGAATACTCTTTTTTACCTAAACCAGAGCCAGTATTTGGGAGGACAGAATCAGAGACCCATAGAAGAGTTCAGGTTGGAAGTGACATCTGGATCTCATCTTATTGATTTAGGTGCCTCCAGCCCTCAAGCATTCAGATCAGGTTGCTTAGACCTTGTCCAGTCAAGTTTTGAATATCTTGAAGGATATTCCACAGCCTCCCTGGGCACCTGTTCCACTATTCAGCCACTTTATAAGATTTTTCTTCCCCCTTCTATCTGATCAGGATTTCCATGTTCCACCTGTTCTGTGTTGCCTCATAGTCCTGTCACTTGTGCTCCACCTTCTCTAAGCCATTCCATTAGATGGGTGAACATGACGATAAGATCCCCCTTAGATTTCTATTCTTAATGTGAAACTAAAAAGTTTTTCTCAGCCTTTCCTTGAAATCATGTGTTTCAGCCTTCAATGAACTTCATGGCCCACTGCCAGATTCACGGTAGTTCATCAATGACTCTGTTGTCATTGTCATTAGGGAGCCTCCACTCTGAAGACAGTACTGGTCTCACAAGTGCTGAACAGAAGAGAATTACTTCCCTCAACCTATCAGCAATGCTCCTGCACACATCAGCTGCTGATGGAAATGAAGTGATGTAGCATGAACATCATATACAATAGTATTCATATATTTACAGTTTCTAAGACTGGACATGAGAACACCTTGGGAAGGGTTGGAGCTTACAGGGAACTGAGGGCGAGGCAGCTTATTGTTAACCAAAGTTAATCAAAATTGATATCATTTTAGGGATGCAGGACTTCAATTCACAAGGGTAACATTAAGCTAACAAATCTTTTCTGAGGGAAATCTGTACTCTCATTAATCATTCAAGTTAGGCCAAAGAGATGTCTTTAACTGTTCTCTTCACTTCTGATGTTAGTTTTTGCATTTGAATACAATATGTTTGCTAGCTGGGGGAACTCCAGCAAAGTGAAGATGAATTTTAATATACCACACAAGAGCCAACTAGAGCTGAAACAATTTTATGACCAATAGCTGCAAATGAGGAAAGCATAACAAACTGTGAGCAGTTGGTTAGATTCTGTGTCAGTCTTTCTTTGCGAATCAGAGGAGCTGAGCCTTGCTTTATACCACTGTGGATCAAAAGAAAATCCACTAATATCAATGAAATGAAAAATGCAAAATCTGGATGTGTTAAACCAGAATCAGACCTAAGAGGAAGGCTCTTAGACTTCAAAAACTTGATTGGGATCTATATAAACTGTATTTAGCAAAAACATACTAATATTTGTAAACAGATTTTGTAATGATATGAGAAGATAAGGGAAATGTGTTGGAATTCAGTAATGTAAAAAAATCCGTAGCTGGGGACTGATTCAGCACAGGTGGAAATTACAGAAACTCTAAATCCAGTCACATACAATAGGAATAACCATATCACATCAAAGCCAATAAGAATAAATCATAGGGTACTTTTAAATCATTGAAGAATTTGGGAAGAGCAGATATAGAGAATTACTTTCCTAGCTACAGTAAAGTAGTTAAGGATAAAAAGTTACCAAGGAAAGAATAAGAAATTATTAAAGAGATTATAATAGAACACAAATCAATAGATCAGAGGAGAAATTTGAAAAGTAGAAAAATACATACAAATCTGTAAAGAAATCTGTAAAGAAATCAATAAAGAAAAATCACTCAAGTTAGAATGATTCATGATGAAATAAATACAACACTACAGCTCAATATTTAGAGGAAGGAAATCCGTATCTGTTGAGAAAATTTTAAGTATATTAGGGGGAGAAAATATGCTAGCCAGATTATAGGCAGACAGACCAAAAAAAAAAAATAAGGACAAATAATGCATATCTAAATATTTAAAAGTGAATTATCCAGGAAGACCTAAACTTTTTACTATGGCAGGAAAATGCCTAAAATGGAACTGGCAGGGGAATAGGTGCAATTCCAAAGTTAAAAATGTAAAAATTCACTGAAATTAGGACAAGTTCCTGGAAACTACAGTATTTTTATCAAGGCATACTTCCAAAACTTGAAAGGATAAACCAAGAAGCTGTATATCAGTGGGCTTAACAACAACAAGCATATGAGAAGGTCTTGGAAAAAATCTTAAAAGATATGGTACAGCAGTAGCTGGAAAATACATTTTATTGTCTCAGGCAGAAGCTTAACAATGTCACAGAGCTCTGATTGCACAGCTTCCTGCACTGAGAAGTGAGCACAAATGTGCAAGAAACTAGACAGCCCAAACCAGTATCAACACTGAATGGAAAAGGTATGAGCTACAATAAGAAACTATGTGCTTAGATATAAACCAGTCTGGCAGAAGAGCAGGAAGAAGCAGGATTAAAGAAATTGTACCAAGGGTAATTGGGATTAAAACCTTTACACAATGGCCAGGACAGTCTACCATATAGTCCTAGTGCAAATAGATTACTGTGGAAAATCAGTTCACTCCAACTCTTTATGTGGCAGTAGGGTTAAAAAAGCTGTGAAGAAGTAGAAATACTAGCTTAAAATACTTGCTAGTAAGATTAATTTAGATTGATTTGCTGGCACAAATTTGGGTTTAAAGCATCAGATGAAGCTTCAGAAAAACTGGATAACTTACATTTTTGTCAGATCCAAAAATCAGTTCGTGTTCCCTGGAAAGTAAATGGCTAAACAAATGCATCTCCCTGTGGAGCAATGACTGAAGCTTTTTAACCCAGCTGATAGAACAAAATATATCCTCAATCTGACAGGCCTTGCATAGCTTGCACACAGTAAAAGAATACCAAATATGTCTCTGCTGTTGAGGAGTAAGACATAATTTTGATTGTCCTTAGATTTGAGAATTCAATGTTTTCCCATGTGTATTTGTCATCTGTATTCTGAATGGACAGTGTGGCAAGATAGCACACACTGCACTCAGACATCACTCTTGCCTTGCTGAAAATGTTTTCACTCTGCTGGACAAGGAAAACTCCTTTTCCATACTTATTTGTTGTTTTTGTATTTTTGAGGTTTTTCTGCTAGATTTCTCTGTATTGGTACAGGAAACTTCCACGTGTGTGTGATCACTAGTGATACCTCTTCCCCAGGATTGGAAATTAATTGTATTTTTAGCCTACTGATGGTCACTCCACCTACAACACACTGCTGGAGGAAGACTTGGGGGTCAAAGATTCCCTTTGCCATGGAACTACTCCAAACATTTATTGGAAGAACAGAGAAACAAGTTTTGCATCTAAAGAGCTGAGGATCCCACAACTGCAGCACTGACCTGCTGCAAGGAGATGGACTATCTAGAGCTAAGGGTGTGCACTGAAATGTGCTTATCTCAGCTGCAGTCTGGCATGAAGACTCCTGAACAAACCAGGGAAACTACTTCCCTTCTGCTCCATACCAAGATGTGCTGCAAGGATTTTTATGGAGGGCTTTTTCTTACTTGTACCTATAAAGAGAAATTTACACTTAAGTTGTTCTTGTGCATCTTGGCTAACTCACCAGCCTCTGTCTCGGAGTGTTCAGGAATCACCCACATCCAGGAAATTTGCCAAAGCCTCTCTTTGCATGTCTTATGATCAGTGCCAAACAACAAAAGCCTCCACTCAACTCAACTCCACTCACTCAACTCCTCTTTATTCTACAGAAACCAGTTAAGCATTCAGATCCTCACACAAGACATTATCAGAGCTGTAAGCACAAAATGCAATCTTAAGATAAAGTTCTGGAGAGGTGGGTTACCACAGCTTATGCCTTCTGCGGACTAGATTAAAAGATTTTCATTTTGTCATTGCAGAAGCATTTAAGCAAATAAGAAGAACAAAAGAACTAAAGTGGTTTTTCACGTTTTTGCACAATTGAGCTCTTAGTTATGTGTGGGAAATACCAGATTCTGATTAGATATAATGAAAAATGAGAACTTTTACACAGATCAAAGTTTTCTTACTCCAATGAGAGAACAATTTATACCATTTGGTTTAAAATAAAAGCTGATGAGATATTCTTGTCTTCAATTGTCACACCAAACAGTGAATCTTCAAACAAACTGATCTTGTTTTTTCACCATGGCAATTTAAAAGCTTCCTCATAAATATTTATCATCCTCCTGATCTGCATCTTGGAAATAGCTGCTTCAAAAAAACTTATTGGCCTTGCCTACCAAGTCCTCTGGACAATTTTACCCCTTTTTATGTCATCCCATCAGTCCATATAGTACATCAAAGATCCCAGCCTTTGTTTTCCATTTATCTGCCTGTCTCAAATCTGTTTTCCGTGCTTTCTTCCCTAGTGTTTCCTATGCGTAATCTCTACAAGCTTTCTTCCTCAGCTGTGTCACAGGACCTTTATTTTCTGCACCATAACTCTGCAAGACCTCTTTCCACAGCAATTTCTATATCTGCAATAAACTAAATGATCAAAAATAGCAAACCTGAGGGACACTTTATAAGTCTCTTTGCACTTAGTATTAGAAATACGTTCTCAAAATTGACACGGTCAAGATGTATTTCATTGCTATATGGCTTTTTTTTGTCTCCTCAATCTATCCAGGCAGTCTTTACAATAGGACACCTTCTCTGTTGTTTGTATAATATCCATGAAAACAAATGGTGATTTGTTTTAGTAAATATCTATGATAAATACAGAAATATACAACTTAATAACTGTACAAAAATGGAAGTTCAGTCATTTATATGGAAGTCATAGAAAGAATAGTAATTCAGATTCTTCAGTTCCAAATGTGGTTTTGCAGACTTCCTGTATTACATTTTGTTCTGAAAGAGCCCTGAGCACCACATAGGATCTGAATTTTACATGAAATCAGTGTGACAAACTTATGTTTGGCCAAATTTTGTGAGTTGATTTAGGCCAGATAAAGTTGGCTCTGTGTCCATAGTCCTAGCCTGCCTGGAACAAAAGATAGACACGATAACAATTTTTGTTAAAGGTCTTGGATTTATCTTAGACATGTTCAAATGCATCAAGAGGCAGATATTTCTCTGAAATAACAAATTGATGTCACCATTAACATTTCTTCCTTCCAAATACAGACACAGTGCAAGGATTTTGTGGATTTTATGCCAGTTAATTCTGTTGACTTCTATAAACAACCTGACTTGAAAAATCATTACACTATTATACTGAAGTTATGTTAAACAATCTTTTATACTAAAATATCTTTGAGACACATGTATTACTAGTTTATTTACTCCCTATGTTATTTGTTGCTAATTGTTGACATTTATAGCAGTAAATTTGATTATTTTTGCACATGATCATATTTGAAAGTATGCGTATTTTTTGTATCCATCCTAAACCTCCTAAACAAGTTCGTGTGCCCTGCTCTCTGAAACTGCAGCCAGCACAGAGCCACCTGGGCCTTGGACAGGGGCGTTCCCGCTCGGCACCGGGCTGCACCCACCCGAGACCCAGCGCAACCACCACAGGGTCTGCCTCCGTGAGCTCCCAGCCCCCCCTCCTCCCCCAGCCTCTCCCAGAACCACTCATCCATTTCTTGGGCAAATAGAAAAGTTTTGGAATGCATGGTGAAACCATGACACTCCTAGAACAGCATTTAGCAGTAGAAACTCAGCACATATACAGCATTGTGTTTAGAGATGATCCAGTTTAGCAGCACTTTGAGCTTGGTACGCTGATACGGGTTTTTCAATCTACATATGCTGCATGGGGGTTTGCCCCTTTTCCAGCCCAATTTTAGACAAGACTGTTCAATATTATGGTAAGGTGAACTTGAAGCACATAGTCAAAGCAGTAAAGCTAAACCACAGAAGTTGTGATGTAATCTTTTGTCACACTTTCACACTTACCACACATATCAGTATTTTAAACAACCATTCACAGATAAATCGTTGTGACTTTAACTATATCCATCCTACTTCAGTGGATGATCTTCAGGGTCATTTGTATTCATAGCCACCATTGACAATAGCTACCTCCTTGTACTGTTACAGAAGTACTGTATGTCGTTGGCTTTTTGGTGCTGTGCAATTGTATGCAATAAATTATTTAAAACCCAAATATCACTCAGCTTTGCATGAGCAGGGATGTTGGACAAGTTGACCCACTATGGTCCCTTCCCAACCTTACCCATTGTGGAATTCTGCATAACCTTGTACCACTTCCCTCATACAAAAAATCACATTGGTCCTCTACTAGTCATGATCACCTTAGGTAGGAGCAAATCTTTGTCAGCCAAAGAACTGACTTCTGACCCTGGAAACAACAGAGTAGTTGATTAAAAAAGCAAACTCCTTCCATGACATGGAGCAGACAAGACGAGATGATACATGCCTATTTTCACTGAGCTCCACTGAAGTTTATTGACAGGAGAGGGATGTTCAGCTCAGTTCCAGATGCTGTAGGAAAGTGTGGACACGCTAGCACCCTTGTACACCTAAACTCCACCTGATTCTTCCCAGTCTTCCTTGTTTCAGTAACTAGCCCACCTCTTCTCACTCTATTCCTCAACCAATCTTCTTTCACCATCATTCTTGGTATGAGTCCCAGCTGTCATTCCCACATTTGCTCAGCTGGTTCCAGTTTTTCATTATGCTCCTAAGCTTCCTGACTCCCAGTCTCGGTCTTAAAATTTCCCAAAGGCTACTTCCACAAGCCATGTGTCCTATTCTTCTCTGTGGTCACTTCATCCAGGATGTTTCCTGAAGTGTATGGACAGAACTTTGTGAGGTGCCCAGCTACAGCAGTGGAAGCTTGTCTTTGGATAATGTCTTCAGCCATGGCCCAATTAGCACCCAGACAGAAAATTCTGGTGGTCATTATCATAGGCATAATTGTAACCATGATCAAATGAGGCAGATTATTTCAAGACTTAAACAGGCAAAACCCAGATTATTCAAGTTCTTACAAGGTGGCCTAATTTGGTACGTTTTTTTCTAGACTCTAAAATTCATATCCCTCACACATCCCTGGTGCAAAATATGGCACTTGGGCCCGTTCACAAAAGCACTTTTAAGTATTTATAATGGAAAAATAACATACTGCTGGTGATCTATTTCTTGGAAACATCTGAAATGTTTCTGCTGCAACATAGATTAACCAGACTGAGACAGAGGATATGGATAATTTAATTCCAAAAGTCATATTTTACTGAAATTATACACCACTAGTAGTAATCTTATAAAGTGTCAGAATACTTCAGTGATGCTGTTAGTTTTGCCTACAATGCTGACAAATCTCTCTGTAGTTGTTTCCATAAAATGCCAGCTAGATCACATGATGCAGTGTCAGTAAAAATTAAAGTACTGCTTCAGAAATATGACTCCTCAACCGCAATTACTTGGTCATAGAGATGATGAAAATTTTCATCTTTGACAATTTTTAGTACATTAAAGCTGAATTGTAAAATCAAGTAAGCTCCTAATAAAGGATTGGATGTTATAATATTCCTACTTACCATATATAACTCTTTTACTGCTATACCTAAATCCACACATAGCATATACCATTCAGGTCTGTAGAGTATGTATAATGGTCATTAGTCATTTATTAGTATTTATAATCTCTTTTTGAATGTAGCCTTTTATGCAACTGAAACTGAAGGCTAGGTCATGAGAAAATTTACATTGGTGCTCTATCATGGGTTGTGTTTGAAGAATAGGATATGATGTAATTTTTAAGATCTTTTTAGCATAATTTTGCAGTTGTTTTCTCCACCTCTTTCCTCTTCTCCTTTTCTGTGTCCATTTTACTTCCCTTCCTTTTCATTCATGTATCCATATCCCCTTTCTCACTCAATTCTAAATCATTTTAGACAGAGGGACAGTGAAGTAGTCTGGAAAGACTTACATCAGTAGGCAACCGAGCTTTTGTTTGCATTTGTAATACTTGGGCCATGCTCTACAAGCTGATCTGCAGAATCATAGCCATTCTCTCCCAGATAGGAGTTGTTATTCGATTGATTTTCCCCTCTCACTAGAAGATGATTGCTTTTTCTACTCAAGTTAAAAAATAGGATTTAGTTGTGTTCCTGGATAATGACATTCACCCCAGAGACAGGCAGCCAGGTGGAAATGAATAGAATATCCTTGCCATCCTTACATTTTCTTCAAACTCTGTTCCCTTCATAGACCTCTGACCACTTGTGTCTCTTTCTCTAATCTGCCTTAAATCAAATCAGGTAAAGCAAAACAAACCACAAACGGCAGGCTGACTGACACTATTAGTTCCTCAGCAGAAAGCTCTCATATGTTGAAAAACACAAGACCACTCTCAGAATGGGTACCTGTTTCCCTGTAGAAGAAGAAGTCAACTTATATTCTTCTGTCTATACATCCAAAATAACTTGAGAGGGTCATATTCAGAATTTGCATCAGGATGGCCAAAGTCAGAATTAGGATTTTGCTGCCATCTTTGTAGTAATTATTGTCCTAGAATTGCTTTCAGTTTCAGGTGGGAATATCACTTCCTTTCCAAAAGCAGTTCCTTTTATAGTGACCCACTCAGCTGCAGCCAGATATCTGACAGGTGACGTTCACAGATTTTATTTATGTATGACACAGAGGACTTCTGAGCCCAGTTGTGAGATTTGGTGTGCAGTTTAAAATCAGTAATAAACGAGTGAAAAAATGAGTCAGTTACCACTGAGATACAGACTGGAGAGAAAAACATAAACAAAAAACAACCAAACACTGAAAACATTTAAATGTAACTCCAAACCACTAAATAAAGAGTCCAATATCCAGGTTTTCAGATTGTGGCCTCTGAAACTTCTGGGTCAGATTCTTTGGTTTGTTTCTGTAGACAGTGAAAGAGAAAGAATACATGTTCTTAGATACAATATAATTTATACTCAGAATACACATTTATTATTTGTGCCTAGATTTTTGAACCAAAAAGCCCAAATGAAAATGTATTGTCGCCTTATGAGGTCATTTTTTTGGAGGGGATAAAGTTTGATTTTTTTGGCTGTATATTTTCCTAAAACTACCATTAGTAGAAATAACACATAAAACTTCTGGCCATTCCCTTTTCATCTTCCCCAACCTTTCTGATTCACTTTTTACACTGTCTAAGTGGCAATCCATCTTGTACTTGCCCCAGTTCTTCTATTCCATTACAGTGAGAGATATGTTGAGTCCAGTACCAGCCACAAGGCCAACAAAACATGTGTGGAGAGGAGGAGTTTTATTTAAATTGCACATTAACACTGAAACACCAATCTTAGGAACATCTATGAAAAGAGGGAGCCTGAAATCAGTGTAAAACTCCAAATTTGCACAAGAAATGAACGCATGTGATCTCTCCTTGTACATACAGAATATTTTTTCTTACTGCCCTAAAGAGAAAAAGAGTGTGCTCTCCTTTTAAAATAGATATCTAAATCCTACCTCCTTGTGTTTTCCATTTTCTGAACACGCTGTCTTGTTCTAACTGATTAGTATTGCAGTTGTGGAATGAACTGTAATTAGAAATTTCTTAGATCTCTTCCCTGAAAAGATGATGGCTGAAATAGATAACCATTGCCAATGTTCCTCCAGGGGGCATTCTAATACATTATTTATACTTCTCATGTAAGATAAAAAAAAGCCATAAGGATTTCAGGTTTTTGACAGACCAGAAATTTAAACTTAAAATAATTTATTTTTTACCAAGAGTGTAAATTAGTAGGAAAAAAAACCCTGAAAAATTTATATCTCTCAGTAAAATACATACAATCAAAGCCCAGATATTGAAATTGTGCTGGCAGAATCAGACTCCTTTCGGATTTTGTCAGAAAGAAAATCTCTGTGAGTTACTGGATTATAGAAATACCCCAAGTAACACTGAATTGATTACAGATAATAAAACAAATGAATACTTAATACATTATCTGTGGGGCCTACAGAAGAATATTGCTAAAGTGCAGAAGATTTGAGTTTATTTACTTTAATTTAGTGGACTGCTCATAACTAAAATGAGATGAAAAAATACATTTTGACTGACAACGAAACAGAAAAAGACAGGAATGAAATTAAACCAAATAAAATCAGGAAAACTTCATACTGTATGGAATCCCACTAGATTTTTATTGGGCTTACAGATTGATGCTAATGGCTGTTCTTAGGCAAATAAACAAACTGGTATTGAATGATGTGTCTTTACAACCTAAAATAGGAAAATTATTCTAAATACTGAACACATATGAGAGGTATTTGCTTAAGCAAATATTCAGTGCCATTAATAAACGCAGAGTCCAATCTACTGGCAGGTAAACCCACAGTTTTGAAATGGTCCCAGGGGCCTTATTTATCTCAAGCAAGTAGAATAAATTTATAATAAGCTGTTCTGTTACACTGTAATACAGATGTTAAAAAAAAAAAAAGGACAACCAATAACTGTTGTTCCTTGATCCTGAGGAGGCATTTGAATGAGTCAGCTTAAAGATTAGTTTTCTTCTACATTTTACAGTGGATACAGCATCTTATGGTGACTAGTTCCTCACAAGAGTTTCTTTCATACAACTGGACTTGTATGTAACAAGCATATTCTTGTGTATCTGCAAAGGGGATAACACTGAACCCTTTAGTTCATATAGAAGAACATGCCAAAAATATCACTCCTTCATTATCTTGTTTTATATAGCCATCTTTTACATGTGCATAAAATTATTGACTATGGGAAATTAGCGATATCCTTATAGCTTTGATATTAAAAAGGGAATTTTAATATAAGGGAGTAACATAGACCAACAGCACTTCAGAAAATAGAAAAATGTTTCCCACAGAACTGTGTGTTTACAAATTAATCGGGCTGGATTAGACATTTTAGTAGTTTCCAGTACATAAATATATGGATTTCAGCTCAGCTTGAAGCAGTTTAACGTATCTGGTTTCTCAAAAATGGTAAATATTTCCTAAACTAGGTTGTTTTTAGAGGGTTGCAATAAAAAATATGAGTATCTGTTAAGGCAAAAGGTATCATGAAGTAGTAAATAATTCTTACAGAAGTGAGCTCTTTCCATTTTATGGGACTGATTCCATTTTGCACTAGATCTGGACCTGGCTAATTTATATTATCCCAAGTAAGCTGAAATACCTCTTTACAAATCCTGCATTGTTATATGGGGAAAGTTAGGCTGGAGAAAAACCGACCAGCTACATTGGATGTGTCAGCTCCACTGTATGGAAGGTGATTATAAAATAGTCACATGCTAATTTTACTGTAGTTTCATGCTTGCAAATGATTAGAAAATGAAAGTGGATAATGAGTGCCTTTTGTATTCCTTTACGTTTACTTGAAGGGTTTCTATGAAATAAGAGAAGCTAGCAATATCTTCAGAAAGTCTTCTGGCAACTCAGAAGGAGTCCTTAAATTATCCTTGGATGAACGGATTTTTTTTTCCTACTACTATAATTTCTAAAGATTTGGAAAAAAATGATCCAGATGTTAGTTGGATGTCTTGCACTACAAATTCCCAGCCACCCTTAAACTGGCCATCAGGCTCAGGAAGGATTCTGCTGTGAGGAACACCAGGACCAGAGTAAAACCAGCCTTAGATTTAAGCAGCTAGCTGCAAACAGATAGCACTTGTACTTCCACTTGTAATACACCAGAAGCCTGAAACTGCCACTAGATAGAGGGAAAAAAAAAACACAGCAAAACAACAACAACCATCAAACAAAAAACAAAACCACAAACAAACTAAGAACAACAAAGAAAACAAAAAACCTTGTCTTTAAAAAAAAAGTTTGACTCTTTGGAGAAGTATGAATCTCATGGTTATTTTCTGATAGACTTTTGTTGCTATTTCAAAAGAAATACCTATGAAAATTAACTAACAAAGGTGGACTTTTTTCAGGAAACGCAATCAGTGCAACAGAGGCCTGAGATCACTACATGCTTCTGAGAAAGCAGCACTCCTGAAATCTAGAACTACATTGCATCAGACAAACTACCAGCCAAGTTCAGTCATAATTTGCTTTGCTAGAATGTCATGAATGCTGTTAAACAGAATCAACAAAACCAGTTCCATATAAAAAAGATAGGAAATGCACATGAGGAACCTGGTCTTTTCAACTGGCCTTCTCATGTAAGGTCTTTACATACAATTGAGAACATTTTGTAAAATTTGCAGTCCTTGCTAATTTTAAATATCACTGGTTTTTGCATGGTGTTTTAGCTTCATTCCTATTGAAACACATCTGTCAGGATGATGCTGCTTTGGGTCAATGCACAGATAAGGAACTCTGTCTTTTCTAAGGCCATTTTGACAGACTTGGCAAATTGTACATCTGTACTACACAGCATAGGAATAAGGAATAAAAGGATTACATGGTTGGGAGCCATAAAGAACGACACTGGAGACTAGACCATATGTTCTTCACTCCTTTATTTCAAGAAACACACATTTACCTGTCTCGTGAGTAAAGATTTCCATGGACTGTGTTTGAAGCCTGCTCTGTCACAGGTAACAGAGAGTACAGTTTCAGAGGATCATCACCAATGAGCCTAAATGCAGAAAGTAGTATACAACAGTCAAAGAGTCTATATGGATGCTTTCAGGAGAGGGTACAGCTTCCTGTAAGAGACAACTTCACTGTCTCCACCAGAGTAACAGTTTTGCAGGTGTAAAATACCGGTGTGTAACTTTTTAACTCAGAAGCAGGAACCACTACCACCTTGCTCAGGAAAGTTGAAATAGTGCAGTGCTTTTGTTTTGTATCAGGAGTTTTGTTCTAGATCTGCATGCTAGAATTAAAAAAGATTGTATGCAACTAGCAATTAGGAAGACTGAAGTTATATTATTCTTTCTGGGCCTTACGGTATGATACATTTAGTTTAAGGTCAGATCTTAAAAACTAGTGACAACAAAGATAGTTTGTCAAAATTAAAAGAGAACAAATAAAACCAGTCACGCCTGGCTAGTCACCTCTTCATTTAAAAAATAAGACCATGTTCAAACTGGAAAGATTGCAGTGTGTAACATACCTCTAGCTTAGTTCTGTGTAGAAAAAACATGTTGTCCTAAAAACATAGTAACTACATTCAGCAGAGCTTGCAAAACAAGTGCTGAAGATCTAGAATGTAATGAATGCAGAAGACTGGGATGCATTTTAATTAAAGATATGGAAACATTTGTTGGCGATGTGTGGTTTTGACAGCTCTGCAAAAGTTGCTGCCGCTTCCAAATTCACCCTGGTAAATTTGCTACTGAGCTGCATATAGAAACCACAGCATGATGTAACACTGCATGACTTGACTGGGAGCTGAACACAAAGGGCTAATTACATGCAAGAGGAAGTCCAAAACTTGGAGAACAGCTACAGACATTTGACTTGAAATGTTTCATGATTTTCATCATGTTTCTTTAAAAAATATGTAGTTACCATAGGATAAAACATTTTCAGGAAGAATAGTCTAGAACTGGTAAGGCAGAAGGGAAATTCAGAGGATTTTTTAAGCTAAAACATCAGATGAGTGATGTAGTAACAGGACTTCAGAGCCACATCTACAAACTGACTCATTTACAGCTATCAAGGTATTCAGACTACTGAAATGAAAAATGAGACAGTGTTTGATCTACTTGTAAAAAGTTAAAATAATGATGAGAGAAGTATCTATCTGGTATAGCATTGTCTAATGTGCCTCAGCTTTCGCAATACTTCTAAAATAAATCAAAGAAAACTTGATTTCTTCATGCCTATGATGAAAAAACTGGTATAAAGAGTGAAAGAATGAAGAGAGATGTTACAAGGACTTAAATCTCAGGGAAAGGAAAGGGAAGAGCTGATTTCTGTCTCATGGTTTTGCTTTTAGCTTGCACCTGAGACAATTACCACAGATTCTGTGGCTTGGAAACCTCATCATAATAAACTAGCACTTCCCTCCTATCACCACTTTGGTGTCCTTTGCCTAGAAATGGAAGTTTGGTGCCTGTCTATGCCTTGTACAGATTTTGTGCTTAATTCAATCATGCACCCAAACTGATGAACAGAGAAGTGCTCTGAGAACTTCTGCTAGAGATAACCATCCCACCATTTTTGCTTTGGAGAAGTTTGTTTGAAACAGGAAGAGTTTCCTTTTTCTGTTTTTTAATATCTATGGGAATGTGATTTAGGCAAACATTCATTTTATTTAATATTAACCAATCTAAAAATTAATCCAAACTAATTAACAGGCATGATTATTCCCATATGTTTGAGATATTCCACTGGAGCATAAGGAATCACCTTCTGAATGTTGTCACTCCTCTCCAGTGAGTCAAAAGGTGCTTTAAAGCCTCTCTTAAAATAGACACGTCCCTTTAGTTAGCCAAAGTCAGGTTAAATAAAAGCCACCCAAGACTGTCGAGGCACAGACCAGTGAATCTAGTAGAAAGATTCACAAAAACCAATGAAGTCAGCAGGACTGCTTAAATTTAACCATCTGACATAAGTTTTCATGGTTAATTTTAAAGGCAAGGCTGTTCAGCACCTTGTAGAACCATTACTTGGTTTACACCTAAATCATACATAAAAATGGAAGTACATGAATATTTATGTGCTGAAGAAAGATCAGGTCATAAAGACTTACAAGAAGTGCTGGAGCCCAGCTGTCAGAAACTCCTGCCGAGCTAACCATCTGTCTATAATCATACATCTATCAGTTTTCTTTCTGTAATTACATGTCCGTCAATGGCCCCTTCATCAAAAATGCAGACTTCAAAGAATTCAGGTTTCTTCCTGAAAATCTGATCTTTCCTCTGGTTCCCCTCAGCTCTATGTACTTGGATTAGTTCTTCTTTTTTTCTTACTTGGGATGATTATGCTGACATCATAGAAATAGGAAATCTGTATTTATTCTAAGGATTCAAGGTGCCAATATAGTATTTATTGGTAAAGTGACATGGACCAAATTTTTCTTCCCTTCTGCTTACAAGCAAACTGCTATGAAAGCAATTGTCCATGTGCTGAATGTCAGTTCTTTGGAATTCTGTTATATTTGGCTATTGCTTTATGGGCTCTCAGATTTACATTAGTCAAAAATATGAAGGTACTAAACTAGTGCAACATACAGGTGAACTAGGATGTGTACAGTTGTGAGTAATTCATGTAATAATACCATTCCAGTGCTGGCAGGGGGTTATGCCATGTAGGATTAGTATTAAGGGAAAGCAGTGAAAACCATCAAATCAAATCCAACATATCCTGAATCTATTGTTATTATACTGTTTGGAGACAAGATCTGCTGGAGTCTTTTTCTTTTCCACCTGGTTATCTCCACCTTGCTCTGTCAAAGTAGGCTTCATGCCTCTCCAGTACATCATTAATACAGCTGCTGAGGCCATGGAAAAATCTGAGCTTGTAGCATCTACCATGTTTTCTCATTCTCTTGCTCAGTAGTGAGAAAGCGAGCTCAGGACTCAGTTCAAGTCTCCCATAAGACTTCTCATGCCTTGTCTAACACCTGGCTTTTTAAAAGAAACAAACAAACTTTGTTTCCTAGTTTTTTGTACAAGATTCAAACTAAGAAATCTCATTTCTGTGCCTGCCACTTGAAATCACTCTACCTTTCAAGAAACACAAAGTGTGTCCTCCTTTCCTTTGACCTAGATCCGTCATTAGCTCCACCCCTCTTTTTAATGTCCTCCACATGCATGTAGTCCTTTCGTGAAATGAGTACAAACATCACTCTCTCTTCTTTGAGGAGTATCCTCAGCTTGGATTCCTCCTTCTCATTAGAGCCCCCTAACACTTCTAAGAGACACTTCAACACTTCTAAAAGCTATGTTGAGAAGTCCGAGAACTGAGAATTAAGGTGGAAAAAAAAGGAAGAAAAATCTCGAAATGTTAAGTAACATCTAGTTAAGGGTTGAAGAGCATCTAGCAGTGAAGCATAAGAAGCCAAAGGAAAATTGGAATGATCAGAGCTTTAAAGTGTGGCAGTATGCTGAAAAAGAATTCTGTCAAAATGTTATGTAGGATTCATTCCCTCTTTAAACTGCATAACTCTACAGTTCTCCTTAGGAAATATGGAATACAAGTTTATGTGGTGTACAATTGAAATGATTCCTATAATTTTACTCATTTACTCTAGGGAAAGAGATGGGAAGGATGATATAATTCCGTTCTTTACTTGAAGCTCCTCTTTAGCAATTTGAACAAGAAGGTACACATGCTTGTTCCACGTGACTTCTACATTTATCCACCTCACTTATAGGTTAAAAAGAAGCTTTCAAAGCTGGGCACTGAGAAGTCAGCCTGTGGATTAAAAACCATTTAGCTTGATGTAGGAGGACAGCAATTTTGATTTTCATAATAAAGCTACAAAACCTGTTCCTGGTATTGGCACCAAAAAAAAAAAATTACACTTTTTGTGAGTGTTGAAGCAGAACCTTTTGGTTCCTAGAGTACACCTCCATCCTTCCAGTATCTCCCTTCTCTTATAGGATCTGAGGACTACCCAGTAATGTTACAGAAAATCATGGAGAAAAATAAAATATCAGCTCTAAAAAATAATTATTTTCTTAAGAATACAGTGGATCATATCCTGATGATGCTATCTATTAAATCTCTCTGAGGGTGGGATTGTCTGGCCTAATTATTGATTTAGAAAATGAAGGCATCATTTTATGTGTGCATGTAGTCAGGAATTGCCAAATTACAAACTTGATGTCACTTCCCACAGAACGGGGGATATTGTCCTTATTGACTGTCTAACCTGTTTGTCACACTACCAAACTGATCACCTAAATCCCGAATTGTTGGTTTAGGTTTAGGTTACATCAAACTTTTAAAATTAGGATAGTAACCGGAATGTTGTTGCTTGAGTCTATTTGTCTGAGTGTATAGAGTTCACTACATCTACATTTAGCCACCTAGAAGTTGTGTCTAGTTTAAGCTCATCATTAAGACTTTATGGTGAGCAAAGAGAAAGAAGCCCCCTTAGATAATTGTGTAAGGTAGGTTGGATAAACCACCTTTGGGAGCTATCCATCTTTTTGCATTGATTGTAGAAGGACTCCAGATGCCTGTAGAAGAACTCTTGATGCCTTGCTACAGCTAGGAACAGCTCTGAAAGGGCTGAAGTTAGGCATGATAAATTTCATCAATCTCTGCATGGTAGTTCAAATTCATTACTGCTGCTCACTGGGAAGAAGTTCACTTCATGATCTGCAGTTTCATCTTGTGATGATTAGCTGTTTGGACACCAGTCCTTCTACTCGGAAGAGAAACAAACAGACAAAACCTTCAAAAGTGCCTGGGTAGCAGCATGAATAAAGAGGTATTCAGAATGTAAAGGGCTCTGCACAAATACTCCTTGCAGTATGTTCACTCAGCTCTACTGCTGTCTATGTATACATAAACTGACTAAATGAGTCAGTAAACTTTCCATATTATGTTCTTAACATCCCTCATGCCTGAAAGTTTGGCCTATCTCTGAGGAGTAAAACCAGCTGAATTTCCATGCCTGTTTTTTTTGATTTTAACATGGAGAGGATTGCCAGCAAACATGTGGTCGTTGTGGGTTTTGTGATGTGGACTCTTGGACTGAAACACATATTTCATTTTGCCTCTGTATGCTCATTAGATAGCAATAACTTTCCATCAGTGTTACACTGTTCTACACACAACTCTGTGACCTGAACAGCCATCATCCAGTCCACAGTGACACATCATAGAAAAAAAGTTGATCTAAGCACAGAAGAGATCTTAAGAGAAAGAAACTGAAAAGCTGCATGTACTTATCTGCAAAAGAGTGTTTTAATGTAATTGCATTACTATTGCTTTGGCGTGAAATCAAATTGCTAATCTTTGTCTAGCCAGCCTTCTGTATTTTTGTCACAAATGGATGAAAAATGCAAGCCACCTAAAAATGAGACACAGACAATGTTAATTTGTATTTGCAGATTTACCAGAAGAAATGTGCTTTGTCACTTGCAAAATACACTCTAGTTCAATTTAGATTGGTGTTGAAACTGTTGTTTTACAAAAAGGTGAAGAAAGATGGCCATGGGCCAAAAAAAGGCTGATGTTTTTGTTAATTGGGCACTTTATTAAAGCTATTTTTCTGAACCTTGATGAGCCCAGTTCTACTTTATATTTTACCTCCTTCCTTGCTCTTTCTATCAATGGAAAAACCTGAAAGGTTTAAAATGAGTTAGTTCAAACACCCTATATTCAAAAAGTTGGGTGGAGGAAAGTGAACTGTTCTGAAGCACTTTGTAAGCCGTGCTCTTCTTGGAGCAGCTGATTTCATATCTGCAGCTGCTACTAACAAAGAGAAAATCGGTCTCCTTTGTAGCTTTATTTTATTGTATGTCAAACCTCAACTGTAAGTTTTGTTTTAAATAACCAAGTGCAATCTCATATGCCTGAACAGCAGCACTTTATTGACATTTTATCAGCCAGAGTTCCTTTGAAGAGATACTGGTGACCAAGGAAATTTGCCCGTTCAAAATGGCTATAATTGTTCACTTATTTAACCAGATACTAAAACAGTGCATGTAATTGTATTGCCAGTGATATATTATTAACAAAATTTTTTTTTGCTATGCCACTTTTCCTGCCTTATTGATGGTTCTTTTCCATCTCAGATTAGTAGTAAGCCATGCAAGGAAATCTTACTTGCATGGATCAACAAATTTAAAAACGTAAGTTGCCTACTTCCTTTATTAAACATAATAAATCTACTTGACAGACAAATCTTCCTTGCTTTTATGTGTTTCTTGTTGACAGACTTTTCCAGAGTAGGTCTCTCAAAGTCATTGTCCCAGGCAGCAAAGGACATCGTGTTTTCACTTCCCCTGGTGATTTGACTTTTGTAAGGTAGGGTTACTATTATGAACATGGCAAGGGCAAAAGTGTGTTTGTTTCTCTAAAATTTGGAACTATGGAGATATTTGAAAGAAAAATCCAACCACCCTGAATGCATTCAGAATTGCCCAAAGCACAGTTCCGGCAGCCTCACCTCCAGCATAGCTATCTAGGCTTCTTCCCTCCATTTTTAGAGAAGCACAGGGTCATAAAGATTGGAAAAGATCTTTAAGATCATTGAGTCCAACCATCATCTTAGCACCACCACCATGTTCACCATTAAATCATGCCCTCAAATGCCATATCCACACATTTTTTTTTAACACCTTCAGAGATGGTGACTCCATCACTTCCCTGGGCAGTCTATTCCAATGCTTTACATTGCTTTCCATGATCATTTTTTTCCCAGTATCTAATCTAAATCTTTCCTGGTTCAACTTATTGCCATTTCCTCTTGTCCTGTCACTTGTTGACTGGTAGGAGGCCAGCCCCACCTGGCTACACCCTCCTTTCAGGCAGTTGCAGAGAGTGATAAGGTCTCCCTAGTCTTCTCCAGACTAAACAACCCCAGCTCCCTCAGCTGCTCTTCATAGGGATTATGCTCCAGGCTCTTCACCAGATTTATTGCCCTTATCTGGACTCACTCCTCAAGGGCTTTCAGTAGTGAGGGGCCAAAAAGTGAAGGCCAAGGTATTCAAGGTATGGCCTTGGCAGTGCTGAGTACGGGAGGACGATCACTTCCTTGGTCCTGCTGACCACAGTATCTCTGATACAAGCCAGGATGCCCCTGGCCTTCTGGGCCACCTGGGCACCTTGACCACCTGGGCACATACATTTTAAGTCACATTCTCCAACACTTCAGGGGAAGGAGAAGGAGCCCATCACAATTTAAATGAAATATGTATTTTTCATTACTTGTGTCACTGGGAAGTGCCAACAATAACTGAGAAATTTACAGAGAAGAAAATCAGTTCCTTGTCCAGAGCAGTCAGCAGTCTGAAGTAGGGGATTACAGGCAAGCAAGGTAAATGAACATGGAATTACCAAAAGAGGGAGAATTAAATAGCAAAGCTTATTATTTATCCAGTCTTTACTTTGTTACAGTTAACTGTTAGTTTTTTCTCAATGGTTGTTAGCAAAGCTGTCTGGAGAACATGCAGTTTGGTGTGGGGAAGACCTCTGGTGAAAAAAAATCTGACAAGGGAAGTTAAAAAATTTGAAACTTATGGAAGCACTAGTTGTAGATTGTCCTGGGAAGAGTGCTGTTGAAGGAAATAACAGGTCAGACAACATCTGGTAATGATGAGACAAGTCTATCTGATACTGCTTTGAGGAATGATTCTTTTTATGATTTTTTTAATAAATAACTTCACAATCATAAGGGGGCCTGGATGTAGTCTGGATCCATTTCAGTCCTGTCTTTGTAATGCAAGAAGTCAGTTAAACTTTTTTTGCATTTAATGTAAAAATATTACTTATTTTGGAGTTGACACGGTTTGATTTTAAGAGTTCATAAAAATCAATCAATCAATAAGAAAGATAATTTGGGAGATTTACAAATGCACACAGTTCAAGAGGCTGCACATTCTTAAGCAAAAATTTGTAATGTGTCCAAACTTTTGCTTATATCTGCTTTTGAATATTCTATGACCTACCTTCATATTACTTTGAAAGGTGCAGGGGTTAGAAAGTAGGCAGAGTATTTTTCTGACTTTTCTCTGTTATTGCTTCATTTTTTTTGCCCTATCTAGAGAATGACATTCACATGATGAGTGTCTAGAACTCCATTCAGTGTTGGGAAAATGGAAAGAATTAGTTCACTGTTCAGATTCATTTTGAAAGTCCATTCTGTGTGTTCAATTGTGCATGTTCATGACTGTCCAAAATCTGCGTGTGATTTCAACCCACTGCTTCTGAAGTGGTGCTCATTGCTGAACTTTGAAGCCTGTACAAAGACAACAGAGTAGGCTGTCAATTCTTATTATGATTCATGTCATTCTCGCTGATTAATTCAGTGAAACATGGCATAATCACGCTAGGCTAGACATATGTCAGCAAAACAACATTTATGAAAAACATAGGACAGCTCCAGCTTTACCCTGTTTTGGGGGGGTTGTTTTTGAAGAGGCCTGAGTGAGCTTTCCTACCTTCATTAGCTTCCTGGTCATCTTTCTCCAAAAGAGGAAGAAAATTATATTAATCTCTCTCTCCAGAGTGATAGGCTTAATGAAAAAAAAATGATTTATTGTATATAGCAGATTTGTTTTAACTATCTTTACCTTCTTCTTGAGGCAGGTACAGGGCACTCCTTTCCCTAAAGCCAAATTTGAACAGGGATAAAAATAAAGAGGCATCAGCAGCCAGCCAGACTCTTTTTCCACATTTGTCTTTCCTTCCTCTCCACAGCTCACACAGAGAAGATGTCAAAGGTGACAGCTATTGGAATTTTGCAATTAAATGGTTGTAACATAGGACGATCTCTTTAATTTCCAAGGTAGAAGATGACTATTTTTTTTCCAAATTTCAAGATTCTGGTGTTAGAGAAGAATATTGCTGCCTTTTTTTTCCCCCCTTACAGGACAAGGGAAAATATTTATTTTTTAACACATAGCTTTTATTATGAGCTGTGCCCTGTTGGCCTCTGTCTATGGTAGACATCCATCACAACTAAACATGAGGGTTGGGCATTTGTTTCCTGAGAGAAAAGATGAGTAAAGTGTTGGCTTCACTGATGAGAAAAATGTCAAGACATCAGGAGTTACTCTTATACGCCCCTTAGATGTATTTTTGACTTTTTAAAGAGAAAAATTTGGTATGTTTACACTAATGATGAACATTTAGAAAAATAGAGACGAGGGAGAAATCTGTGACTATATAAGAAAAAAGGTATGTGAGGGTATTTGAAGTAACATAAAAGGCAGAGTATGAAACTGGGTCTTAGTCAAGTAACATCAAGAAGTCTCACACAGGTTTTATCTTCAATAGAATAAACGAGAAAAGTGGATGGATTTTTTGTTCCATAACTTCATTGATTGAATCAGACTCAAAATGAAGATTAATCTTGGATATAGAAAAAAAAGTTTATAAATGTTAAAAGTTATCATTTGGCTATAAAACTAGAATGAGAATATGGCATATGAATTCCTTTCAAAATCTCAGCTTAAACTTCTTGCCCTAATTTTTTGGAAGCCATGAACCTCAGAGCTGGTAATTCATTACCTTCCATTCTGCTTGAAGACTGAAATACCTGTTTAATATTATGGCAATGAAGGTCTTTCAGTATTTCTCATGTGGCCCAGACTGAAACTGTAACATCTATCATATCTTGCCGTTGCCTTTTTATAAAATGTGCACAATAACATATAGTTAAATTATTGTTAGGTTATTTTTATTGGGAAAATGTAAAGGGAAAGATCTATCCTAAAGGGCCCAAGAAAAGTACTTGCTGACTTCAGGCTAGGCTATCAAACAAATCTTTCAATGATGTAGTACATTTAGCCTACCCAGGATGCTTGAACAATTGTGAAAGCTCTCTGGCTTCTAAAGGCAGAAGCTTCAGCACTTGATTCAGCAGAAGCTTCCAGTAATGAGTTGGATAGAAAATACTTTGGCCCAGGCTCTTCATTTCCCACACAGGAAATGCAGTGGCACTTGCAGGTTGGGATATACAGGGCTGGGCTCTATCACTTCCATCAGGCATTCAGCAGACTGGGAAGGAGCTGTGCACAGTGAGGAACAAGAACACTGATAAAGAGCTCTCTCTTCTCAACTCCAGCCAGGTAGATGGACACATGAGCCCATATTCATATAGGTCAAGGGGCAAAGGCAAAAGTGAACCGGGACATTCATTATGTTTGCATATTCACCAACACAGTGTTCCTTGTTCATGGATTCAAGCATTTTCAGTTTAGATTTCCTAAGGGACTCTAGGTGAACTTGTAGTTTAGCTACTCACAAACGAAAAGTTTCCAATTAAACCTCCCAGTGGCCTCTACTTCCAAAATTTTAGTCTCTGACTCAGGAAATTGCTTGCACTAAATTAAATTTTGGAATTTAACACATTTTAAATCCTACAAAAAAAATTCTCATTCTATGTCTTAGCCAGTTTCAGAAACATTTACATTTTGACATTGAATCTCAGGAAGAGTTTGTAGGCCCCAGGTTTAGTCATATTTTGATACACACTAAGATTGTACAGTTTAGCTTTGTGAAAGAAAATATTACAGAGAAATAAACTCTACTCTGTTAGGTTTTAGTAGAAAAACCTAGAAGTTGAATATCATGGATGAAAAGAAATCCACAGATTTCAAATACAGTCTTAAGTAATTTTCAAAGCTTGAAACATCTGGAAAGTGACTCTTATACTTCCTGCTAATGTGGTTGGCATTGTCACAGTAGTTCTATCTCACCATCAATGCAACCAGGAAATACAGAAAACTAAGTTTCAGTGCATGGCAGTAAAAGTAATAAAGGAAAGAAGGGATGGATTTCCAGGGGGATTGTTTTTAATAAATCATGCAGGAAGGATGATCTTCATTTAAACTAAAATAGAATCAGGCTGCTGACACTAAAAATAGAAAAGGTCAAATGGAAATTTTTTAAGTTTGAAAGAAACCTGGCAAGTGAGGGAGATTTTGGAATGCTGCATCCTCTAGATAGGAAGTTATAAACCCCTGTATCCTTAAATAAAAGATAGAGATGAGGTTGATACAACTGAAGAAGGAAACGGTGAGGAACAGGTTCAAGCAAAGTCTTCTTGAAGCAGAGGATGTAAAAAGAGACAAGCAGGCTGTCAAGAAACTTACATGGATTTCAGCACATATGCTACAAGTCCAAAAATAGATGAATGAGCTGAAATACTTAATGATAAATGAAGATATTAAAATAGCAGGTAGCAGACAGAAATTGGTGAAAGCAATGAGACAGTGAAATATTAAGTGTATAACATCAGGTTATTACCAGCAGTTACCCAGCTCACACTGACAATGACTATGACATGACAAGGGAGACAAGAGCCAACTGGACAAAAAGCACAATAATAACTGCAGAGTTTATTTATGCCCATTTAGACTGTGTGAGAAATGTCAAAATGCAGGCTGTGATTTTTTTGTTGCCCTCCTAGACAACTGAGCTAGCAATTAATACAAGAAAAGGCAACTCTTGATGTAATTCTAAGCAGTGCAAAGAGGATCAATGAAGAATTCGCGGGGTAGGAGGGATAATATTTTTTAATTCAAAATCCTTTTTTCAGCAAGACTCAAAGTATCACAGAATCACAGATTTATGTTGGAATGGACCTTAAAGATATGCTACTTTCTTCAGTAGCATTTAATTTCATTTAACTTAGGTCAATTTTAAAAATAAAACTAAAAACTGTAATCTAAAAGTGTAAAAATGTTTACATGTGGCATGGAGATTTTTTACTGGTATCATATTACAATCTCAAGGTGATTGAATAATATCAATCCAAAGAGACTTTCAAACAATCACACAAAAAATTCTGACCAACCCTCCTCCACAAAATCATCATATTTAAACAGTAGAGGACAATTTTAGAAATTTAAAGAGAGTACTTGATGCCACAAAAATTAAAAGTTGTGTTCAGGTAAGAAAATCTTAGAGAATGCAAGACTGAGCATATAAAGCCATAATAAACCAGGCATGATTATGTTTTGAATAACTAGCTGAGTGGATGATAACTAGGAATAAAAACTTTTTCAAACATATCAGAAACGGGAAGCCTGTCAGATCCTGCTAAATAGGTGATCACAATTTAAAGTAAGCATTTGAGAAAGATACAGCCATGGCAAAGTTGCTAAATGAGTTGTTGTACTGATGTTCCTCACAGAGAGCCTTAGGGAGAATCCATACAGCCTTTCTTCAGAAGTGAAGAATTTGAGGCACTGTGTCAAACTGACGTGTCAGCAGAAGAGGTTTCAAACAAATCTATCCAATAAACAGGAAAAATCATCAGAACCAGATGTTGCTGAACTATGAGATGTGCTATTTAGCTATGTCATCACTTCACTGCAACCAATAACAAACTAAATTAAACTAAATTAAAGGAACTAAAGTTGGCCAAAGTTTCAATTTTTAAAAAAGCTTTAGTAATATTTGAACAAATATTCCTTCTCCGCCAGAAAAATGACATAAAAATATTGAATTCAAATGTATTAGATGATAATAGATGATAATTAGATGATAATAGACTGTGACAAACCTTTTTCAGAAAAATCATACCTCTCCAGGCGATCAAACATTTTTGCCAGACTCTATTTTCGAAAGGTACTGATGGTTTATACAGCTTCAGTGAATTTCCAAAAGGTCTTTGACAATGCTCCTGGACAGAAGTTATTATAAATGCAATTGGAGGAACATTATTCCATGAATAAAAAAGGTACTTACTAGTCAGGTGACAAAGGTATGAGTAAATAGTTGGTCTTCTCTACCTGCAGTCTATAGTGAGTTGCAATACAAAGACAAAAAAAGAAGGTTCTCAGGATATCACTTGATAAAGTAACTGTGCACTGAATATGGCACTGGAAAGAGAAATCTCAGGCTCATTTTGGTTTGTTCTCCAAAGACATTGGTTACATACCTAACATTTGTCGAAAAAAAAAAGAAAAACTACAAAATCATGTTGAGAAATAAAAGAAGAATGAAGTGGGAAAACAACATTATGCTACTGTACTACCATATTGTGCTGGAAAAATGAGTATTTTTTACTGTTCTGGGAAGACTTCTCTAACATCTATGAATAAGTATAAGAGGCACAGGGGTACAATATTGTACTCCAGGATCTCCGAGGTCTTTTCCAACCTAGTTGATTCTGTTATTCTGTTATTCTGTGAATATTGATAAACAGAAGTAGAAAAGGACTTCTATACAAGGAGACATTGCAGATTGGGACTTTTAGACCTAGTAAAGAACAATTTATGGAGGGTGGAGTAGAAATTCAAAGGGTAGTGAAAGGAGAGGATGACTAGGAACAGTAACTTACTCATTTACACCTATGTCAGGAATAAGGGATCATCAAGTGAAATTCTCATACAGCATATTTAAAACAAACAAGAGGAATACAAAGCATGTAATTACATCACACAGCTCATTATCCAAGGATGCTTTAAGTACCAAAAGTCTAAATTGTTTCAGAGCCCTTACAGAAAGTCTGTGATGAAAAGACATCATGTGACTCAGGAATTCCAAAAACAGGTTTCCAAAAGCAATAGTCCCTTATTTTCCACAGCCATTTACCTTTAGCTGTGTGTTAAGTAAGACCATCGATTAACCCAATGTCCTTATGCCTTATGTCCTTATGGATCTCCACACACCACAGCTGATGTATACATTCTTCATTGCTTTCTGTCTTTCAAGTGACACTTTCTCACTAGTGGCATGATATGCAGCTTATAAATCCACAAATGGGCTTATATATTATCTTGAGAGAAAACATTACAAGGTTACCGGTTGCATCTTCAAAAAGGAAATTGATGCTACCATTGTAATTGTTCTTATAAGTTCTTCAGAGCAATGTTTGCTTTCTGTTTCTTTTACCTTCTTTCATGTAGTCGACAAAAAGACACCTACAGAATTCCTCAAGGTTCAGAGAAGAGATGTCTCTACTCCTCCTGCTTCCAAAGAGCTGTGCATTTATGAGTACAGATCTTCAGGCCTTAGAACTGTCTGTCTTCATGTGCTGTGGCCACACTGCTCAATGACTTCAGGTGTTGCCACGGATGTAGAAATATGTAGAGACAAATCTAAAATGAGACACTCTTGAGCATTAGGTTTTGTACATCCAGCGTGAGCGTTTCTTCTTTTGACCCATCTAATGTGCCTCCAAGGGAGTGTATTATTCAGTTTTACTTTTGGCCTTCTTTTGCTGGCTGACCTCCTAATTAAGGCAATGCATTGGAGAGCCAGCATTTTACAGCTTCTAAGACATCCACAGCCAGAAAGTTGTGTGTCTTTTCTGCTTGATCTGACATTAAAATGAGAAGAAATGGATTAAAACCAAGCATATTACTCTCCTAAGAGAGAAGGGAGAAAATCTAGCTGCTGGCAGGCACACAGCAGCAGTAGAGCAGGAGCACACTCCCCCTTGCCTTCACCCTGGGCCCCTGAGTGCACACTCAGGGTGGTCCCCAGGGAGCTCTATGGACACCACAGTCCACCCAGCACAAACTCCCACAGGACTGACTGCAGATGCACAGCAGCAGCATTGTGACGTTATATCAATAACTGTTATGTTGCATAATAGTGATAATGGTGATTCTTATGATTGTGTCAAGAAATAGCAGAAAGAAATCGTTCAAACAATTCAATTAAGACATGGAGCACGGAGAACAGATGAAATTACAGGATACCAGGTTTCATATTGGCACTTCTGCCAACACGTTAGAGAGAAAGCATTTCTAGCTACCTTCACACAGAGAAAAATTCAAATATAGACACAATAATTTTTACTTAAATATGTTTTCTTTGATTTTCTTGTTTAAGTTCAGGAAGTGATACTGAATCTGCAAGACAAAGTACCATTCTACTAGACTTTGCCACTACTCTCATCTGGGTATATCCATATTTAAGTATGAATGCAGCCTGAATTTTTTCCAACAAATAGGCTTTTGGTATTGTACTTTTAATCGGTTCTTCTAGAAAAGACAAACACAGTAAAAAACCTCATGTAGATGCACCTGCTTCAAAGAATGATGACTATGTTCCATTGTTTTATCTCTGCACTTATCTTTATCAAAGCAATGAAATAATTCTCACAGAACAAAGTAAATTCTTGAATTAACTAAATATTTACAGTACCTAAAACCACTGAGAAATTTACCTGTTGATTATCTCAATCACATACTTCAATACTTCTTTAAATACAACAGGCAAAGATAGAATATAGCTTTTAGTTGAAATGAGACATCCAGTGTTCCAAACTGTTTCAAAACTATATTTCTTCTCCAGCAACAACGTGCTTTTGTGCCAACTCCTAAATAACCATAAATTTCTTTTTTTATAAACCCTAATGAATACTTGGCCAAGATGCTGTGACTGTTGGCTTCTACCTTTGAGCAGAAATGGAAAAAAGTGCACACTGAGCAAAATGGAAAAAAGATCACATCAAGCTCAATGTTGCATTTTGCATTTAATGTGAAGGAAGCCTTGTTTTCGTGGTGTTGCAGTTTTCAGTGTTTTTAATCTGAAAGTGGCTGATCAATTTAAGGTAAGTGGCAGGCATCTGGCCTAGTTCCCAGGCTCTGCTTTCCTCCCAGAAAAGAAAGGATTCAGTCAGACACACTGACAAGGGGCATCATCGGTGGCTCTCACATTCCAAGCATTTTAGCACAGATTAAGTGGGAATGGTTTTACTGTTTACTGAAATCTCCTAGGTGTTGCATTTTATCCCCCTCTGGCTGTGGTTATCCAGGTTGAACTTCTCAGGTCAGGACCTCCGTAAGAAAAATGGCTTGTAGAGCCTTGAAGGGAAATACAAAGTACAGGTCAAGACTCCTTATTAAAATGCAATTTCAGCAGCTTATTGCAAAATGTAAGTCCCCAGACAACAGGTAATTTAACAGTGAACTTTTTTCCTAAAGCTTGCAGCAAGGCAAGAGCTGTTTTACATGCATTCCAGAGAAAAAAGCGAAGATAATCTTCTTAAGAAGAACAAAACCTCAGCACTTTGTGTGTCTGGAAATAACCATCAGATAATTAAGTGTTATTTTTAGCCTTTTTCTCCCTTTTAGGTGCAATAAAATGCTCATTTCAACGTCTAATAATAAACTCAAATTTAGCTTGATTATGTAATTGTGAAAATTCTGTAGATTCTTTTAAAGAGAATGTGTCTTCAAACAGTAACTTTTAATAAATGTAAGTTATATGTTTTAATATGGTCACCCATTTTGCAGACATTTGGGGACAGATTTTTGAAGATATCAGGATAATAAATTAGCTCAGGCTTCCTGGAATTGCATATGCACAAAGGACACTGTGTGGGAGAGTTCTCACCATACATGTACATAGTAGTTGTAAGATGTTTGATAGTTTGCAGTATCAAGGTCAGAGGTATGAATGTGAGGTTGCTTTCTTATTCATACTTTATAGCTTTAAAAAAAAAATCTCTGTCTATTCATCTTATTTTTTTTCCAACTAGTTATGCCTTTAAATTGATCATCAGATTGAAATGTCCAGTATTTCTGCCCAGAAGTGAATTGGTGGTTTTGGAAATTTAAGCAGAATAGGAACATGAAAAATTGGGGAGCTACACTTCTTTTCTACAAGTGAAGTCATTTCTCAGATATATACTCCAGCCAATTTACAAACAGCTTCCCTTGAAAATATCAATGTTTCCACAGCTTGGGTTTTAATGACCCCTGGTAACACATGTGAAGATATTCTGTTCCTTAAAAGATATATTGAAGACTAAGATCCAGATGTATACATGAGCATGCATATGCATGCCAGTGATTTGGCTGGACTGAACTGATCCTGCTGGGTGCCTCTGGAGTCCAAGCCTCCATGCAACACCCTGGGAGGTATCAACACATTGCAGCCAGGTGTCAGCACCTTTCTGAAAGGCATCATTACATAGTCAAACCTTTAGTCATTAATGCCTTTTTTGTCCATTTCAATTTTTAAAAAGCAAGGAGTTAATTCAATGGGAAAAGTTGCTTGTTTAATCAAGCAAGCTAAATTACAAGGGAATATGCTCAGAGTCTTTAGGTAGGAGATGACAAAGTAGTGGTGCAGTAAGAGTTTGGGAAGGCTCGGACAGGCATCGAGAAGAGGGCAGTGCCAAGGATAATGAGGAACTGTGTACAGTCCACGAACACTGAGAGGCAAGGAAGGAGTTAACTGCAGCCCCAGGGAAGGGCAGGAAGCTGACCAGCTGTGTGCAATTGCAGCTGCTGCTATAAAAAGGCTTTGCCTTAAAGGACAAGGAGTCACACTAGAAAGGAAGGAAATTCTACTTGTGAACTTTGTTCAGCTTTGAAGGGAAGGAAGTGGGTTCCTGATGTTTGAGTGTCTGAAATTTGGAAGATCTTCCAGGTGTCTGGTGGATATTGTGAATTTGTCCATTTGGTCAAAGGCTCTTGCTTGCTGTTAAGGGTGTCTACCCAATGTGTGTCTTAAACCTTCTCGTATGTTCCCATTTAGGAAAAATAAAGTTGAAAATTATAAAATACTGTATCTCATACTGCTTTTTCTGTTCACTGCTGTACAGAATCCCATTGCTGACCCTTCTGCAAGGGGAGATTGTTTTATCATGGGACTGTCTTGTGAAGTCTATGAAATAGAACTAGGTCTGGGTGGGTCAGGAGGGACTGTAGATTGCTGACTGGGCAAATTTGTAGCAACACTCTCAGAACAAGGGTTCAGCTTCAGATAGAGGGTTCAGCTGTAAAGGGAAGGAAGCATCTTCCTGACAGCATCTTCCTTACTTAACCCTTAAAGGGAAGAGAGCAACAGAGGTAAAGGATGGTTTATATAGCCCAATAAATACTCTCATGCACACAGAGATGTCAAAAAAAACCTGTTTTTTTACTTGATGTTGATTTATTCCACATGTTGTTGTCTTCTTCCTCCTCACAGTACTTGTATAAAATCTGTGAGGGATGACCTTACATGTCCTAATAATATAAATCAATTCTTTTTTTAAGCCAAATAAAATATATCAGCATGCTATCAGAAACTATAGGTGAGATTCTTCCATGTCTGTTTTTAAGGTGAAGGTAAAGCAAAAAGAACAGCCATAGGTAAATAAAAATAGCTTCAAACCCTTATGCTGCAGTTCAGTTGCTGAAACACTGCAGGTATAGCATATGGCACACAAGCCCCTTAACTGTTGTGGGACGCCAGTTTTCCTTTGCTGGCTCTATAGGTTGGCTAACTCTCAATTTCTCTTTATCTAGCCTATGGAACACAAGACAGCATTTTATTAACCAAGATTGCACTGCTTGGGTTCATAGCTTGCCATACTAATCACAGCAAAGCATTGCAAGATTAGATTTATCCCGTCTGACTAATTCAGACTCTTGTGAGACAGCATGAAAAACAGTAGCAGAAAAGGAGTAGGACAAATAAGATCTAAATAGGAATTAGGGCCTGTTATGCTGCAGAGTGCCAAAGAAAAAGCAAGTCCAATTCCCATTTGTATTTGTGTTCCTCTGATATCAGTAGAGGAGAATGTAATGGAGTTCAGCACAAATGACACACTGATGTTTGCCTCTATAATTGTTAGGATCGTAAGTGGTTGTGTTAGGCACAGCTTTCCCAGAGAAAGCTAAAGAAGTCTGAATTTCTTTCTCTTCCACCACATGTGATTGATCAGAAGCTACCTGTAGTGCCACATGAAATGGTGGTGGGTGATCCCACCTGTAGTAAAGCACAGTGCAATAGTAAAATTGACTCCAACCTTATGGCGTGCGGAGGAAGTCACAGTTTCATGGGCACCATGAACCACATGTGGCACAGTGGCCATTATTTAAGGAACTGGAAGTCAGCAGCTGACTGGCAACTTTTCTTCCTTCCTCTTGTAGTCCAGATCTTCAGACCATTCAGGCGCATTCAAAAGAGGTTTTTGAAGAAGGCTTCTCTGTTTCCTCTGGGTTTGTGCTTTGCTATGTCTAAATGACTCTGTGGTGACCCTTGTCTAGTACAAGCATGTAACAAAGATGTCATGGGTAGGAAGACATGGATAATCAGTGAAACTGCTACACATCCCACATGAATACTCTTTATCTGCCCCATATATAAAGTAAAATATGAATTAAGAGATTTTCTTAATTTTATTTTGTTCAATCATTAGTCTAATTCTGGACATACTAAGAGTTGTTCTAGTGTCGTGGTTTGACTCTGGCTAAAAGCCGAGAGCCCACACATAGATCTAAAATTTCTCAGAGAAGAAAAAAAAACCTCGACCTTTGTGATAAGGATTACAAGCA
>WEIV01008416.1:64055-90702 GCA_013390005.1 Calyptomena viridis | reverse complement strand
GTGTTTAAGGCATCTTCTCTTTCTCCTTCCCTCCGACCTTGGTGTTAATCAAACTCCTCACCTTCCTGTCTCTTAAGCCGCCATGATGTTCTGCGCAGCTTTTTTTTCCTACTCCTTCTTAAATATGTTATCACAGAGGCGTTGTTGCCTGACCTTGGCTAGCTTAGAGCAGAGAAAAACTCCAGCAGCTTCTTAAAGAAGCCTCTCTCCTAGCCCCCCCAGCTAATAAAAAACTCTGGCTACTCAAAACCACAACATTTAGTTAAACCTATTCCTATGCAAATTGCAAGAATATGAGGAAAAATAATTTTGCCTTTAATTCACTTCCTACTTTCATACAAATTAACATTCAACCGTGGGCATCCTTGAGAACCTCTACCTAATATTCCTACATTATGGAATAAATGCACTCAATAAATGAGGTAGGAGGGGAGGCCTAAACTCTCTTTAAATGGTTTATTTATATTGATGTGGTATTTTTATTTATTTATAAATAAATAAAGCAAGCTATGCTGAGATATCAGTCTGTCTCTTGCAGACTGCATCGGAAGATATAGGCTTGCTGGATCATATCAACAGAGCAAACATTAGGTCAGACAAATGTTGTAATGGTTTGGTCGACAGAATAGCAGCCAAAAGACCTTATTTTAATCTTAGACCATTTATCGTTATTTATTTCTTACAAAAACATCGTGATTAAAGAGAATACTCATCATTTGGATTATACAGTCCAGTCACTCATTTGAAGAAAGCCAAAAAATGGGATAACTGAGCTAATCTTCCAAGCTGTTGGCATGACAGTCAGTATTCTTTTGACTTCAAATAAAATTTTCAACTGCGAAACATTATGAAAAATCTCTTTCTCCTGAGAGAACATTTGTAGGAACAATGTTCTGCAGACATCTGGGTTGAAATCATTAAATCAGAAGGTCACTTACATCTCTAAGAAGCTCCTGTATCATTTCAAATTAGTATGTGACAACCCCTCAAAAGTAAAATGGAATATAATGTACTGTGTTTGAAATCTGTTACCCATGTACTTGTTTAATAACCTAAATCATCATTTCAACAATTGCATTCACTCTCACAAAGTCTCTGTGATTGACCACAAATAATTATATCTGTATTTACACCTACCTTTTAGAGCATAGGTGCCTCTTACAGGCAGTTATCCATTATTTCAAGGCTACAAAGCCAGACATTTCTTGTGCTCCATGTCACGATACACATTTCATAGGAATTTATATAATGTATGAATAAGATTGCTTTTAGAAATATATATTGATAAGTATATAGTGGTTATTTTTTATTTTTATTTTTATTTTTTAAGAGGTATCCTATTAGAAGGAGCTTCAAGGATCAACAGCTGGAAATGTTTGAAAGGCTCACATGATTGAAAGTAAAGGCCAAATAGGCCAGAATATTTGATAACTAGTATTTGATAACTAATTTTCCTGCCAAAAAGCCATGAGAGGAACTGTGGAATTCAGATGTTAGCTCTGCTTTACTGTAACCATACCACACACTGCATCAGCTGTTCCAGACAAAATTTAGAAGTCAAATTTTAAGACTCATTTGCTTAGCTAATTCGTTCAGTGGAGAATTTCCAAGTAAATCTTTAATCTATCAAACCATGACAAAAAATTTCCCTAGACTATACATAAAGTCCCCTGTAGATTCCACCTTTATTTGTAGGTCCTGGGGTGTTTGTCTTGGTTTTTAATTTTTCAGTATTCTTTTGTTAGATTGTTTCTCATACATGGGTTTTTATAGTTTTCAGGCTTCTAGTTTAGTATGAAATCAGGGCAGAAGAGAAAGAGAGAGGAAGATTGAAAATGAAAAAAGTACTGTGACATGCAATTGATAGGTTATCTGATAAAACAAAGTTCACTTTTTCAATAATTTCATTTAATTATAAATTAATAATTCATCCTTTATTTAGTTCAATTGACATTAGCCAGGAAATTCATAAAGGATTAAATCACTATGGAGTGCCATAAAATAACCTTGCTAAATTTCTTTTACATACGTTTTTAAATATATTTCCTTGCTTTTAATGCAGCACAGAATACTATCTTTATGTTCACCATTTTTGGAAGAAGGAAGTAGCTTCTCATTTGTTCCCACATTTATCTAAAACTACAGATGCAGCTGATGGTGCCTGAGTATCTGACACTTCCCTCCCTTCTTCTCTTTTTTTCTTCTCTTTCTTTCCTCTCTTTCTTTCCTCTCTTTTCTCTCCTTTCTCTCTCTCTCTTTCTACTCTTTCCTCTATCTCCTTTTCTCCTTTCTCTCGTTCTCTCTCTCTCTCTTTCTCTCTTTCTTTCCCTCTTTCTTCATCCCTCCCTTCCTCCTTCCTTTCCTTCTTTCTTTTTCTCTTTCTTCTGTTTTTTTTTCTTTCCTTCACTTTGGCCCTCCTCTAATAATAGCAAAACCACTTGATTTGTAAAAAAAATCTAAATAAGTTCTTCATAGTTTTTCCTGCCTTACTGTATTGAAAATTTGTGCAATGCACTCAATAGCTTGCTGGTGAACAAACTGTAACATAAATGAAAATTTTGAAATTGTCAGGTGCTTTTTTTTCCTGTGACATTTTACTGATTTTTTGAAAAAGGATCATCTATCGTGCAGTGTTGGGATTTATCTGGTGGATTGATCTTGGTCAGACAGGCTTGAAAGGCAATGAAGGAATAAAACCAGCCCAAAACTGACAGATAATACAGAGATAAACAAAATCTTCAACTCATGAATGCATGTTGAAAGCTTTCAGATCAGCCTGCTATCTTAAAGACCCCGTTACCCTGCCCAGGAGAGCATGAGTTAATCTTGTGCAAAGCAAATAATTGATTCTCCATCTGTTGATGTACGTATTAAAAAAAATAGACATTTTGGTGAAAATTATAGTTGAACAGGAAAATTATAGTTGAACAGGAGCATTACATTCAGCACAGGTTAAGTGATACTTAATAGGCTGTGATGCAGCTAGTGAGAGTAAAAAGATATGGCTCATGCTATGTCAGAGATCAAACAAAATCCCTGTGCCCCCTTCAGTTCCTAAAGCCTGTAATTAGGATGTGTTAAAGCCCAGTTTTGCACTAAAGAAAACAGAGAACAGTCAGAACACAGGATAGTGGTCTCAACCAGAGCTTGGCAAAAAAATAGGTTGTTGTGACCTTATTTTTACAAGATGTCGTAGGCTTAACGGTCAAGATATCTGGTTAGCTCTTATTCAAAAGATACAGCATGTCTCCTTTAGTTTGTCCCAACACTAAGCAAGAATATAGAGAAGCCCGCGCTGTCTTTCAATGCAATAGCTTGCAGTCTCATATTTCACTTTTACCCCAGCCTAACTGAAGACTCAGAACATGTCAATGGGTGAAAATTAGCCAAACTGAAAAGTTAGGTAAAATATTTTATATGACTATCAGAGCATAACATTCTAGAATAGTACTATCACAAAAGTCACACAGACTAGTAATCTTAGTACATTTTACCCTGGAAGATATTCTGGACAATCTAAAAAAATCAGTTGATAGAATTCACTGTGGTGGGTAAGAATAGGAAACCCTAAGAAATTAAGTTCTGAAAAAGCTGCGGTTTCAACAGTATAAACAACATACTCTTCAGAGTAGGAGTCGTATCTAAAATCTTAAAATGTTCTGCAGTACTGCTATTGTATTAGTATGAATGTTAAAAAAGTCATCAAAGAAAAGATTTGGAACAATAAGACTACCTGACCTCTTCACAATCGTATAGAAACCACAAAGTGGAAGTAAACATCATATAACCTGACAGGATTTGGGTAGGTTATAAATTTACAGATTAAAAAAAACATGGGAGATGTAATTTACATGGTTTTCAAAAAGTTTTGATAATAAATTAATAAGGAAGTCAAGTAATCATGGATCATTGGACAAAGAGCTTGTCTGGATTAATTTTTTTTTAAATTATAAAATCAAAGTAATAATGAACAGGTGCTCTTTAGAGTCATAAAAAATAATAGTAAGATATGCCAGTTGCTGCTATGGTCAATGGCATTATTTGATACACTTATAACTCATGCCTTGAAAGAGGAAGATTTATTTTAAAAAGGTATTGTATTCCAAGTTCAACACCAAGTGGAGGAATAGGAGATGTAATTGCCTGTTTTGAAAGCATAGTGGTGGCTTTAAAAGGTTTTGATAAGACCTGAAAAAGGAAATAAAATAATCTTGTTTTTCCCAGCTCTTTTCTTAATTAGAACAAGATAAAAATGGCTAAGTATTATAGGGAGTGGAAATTCCTGCTACACTTTCTCTTTGAATTCTTGTACCATGGCAAATGTAGTTAAATACTGGAGATGACAACCATTTTTTGACAAACATATGAGAAATAGTATTTAAAAACATCTTTTTTTTCTGCTGATAAATTTTGATTCTTTGCAAAGGAAGGTACAGAATTACAATAAAATACATTTGTATTTCTATTTCTTGTCAGCAACTAATGTTAGCAATAATCATTTGTCTGTATAGTGTTATTAAATGCAATGCTGTCTTACCTCTTTACAAATTGAAATAAAACTTGCCCATTTTTCAAGACACAGAGCAAAAAACTATTAATGATATGTTCAGTTCTACTAAGGTGTTCTTTGTGTGTCTACTTCACCTACAGTCCTCTAGAACAGAGTGAAATCATGGATAACTTAGAGGACAAATAGTCTCAAGTACACACAAAGCTTGTAAGGATGAATATGATTTTAATCCTAAAGAATACAAAAAGTGTAAAGGTACCTGACTGAAACATCGAGAATTCTCAGGAAAATCAGAAATGCAGAGACTATCTCCTGTCCCCAGCTGTGCAACATCAGACTGAAAAAAATGAGAAATGCAAAGGCAGTGCTTTTCCAACAAAGAAAAGGAAATGTTTCCCTCATCAGTGTGCAGTCAGACTGAAATCCAACTCTGCAGGAGGTAGTTGCAAGACTACAGTTGGATTTTACAAAAGGATTGTTCATCGGTTGTTTGCAATTAACATTTGTAACTTTACAAGTCACCCTTGTGATGAGAGTGCACAAACTTCCCACCTCAGAGCACAGGAAATCAAGGTTAACACTCCCTGTATACATAGTTTTTGAAAATCATAGAATCATTTAGATGAGAAAAGACCTCTAAAGATCATCAAGTTCAACAGTTACCAAGCCATGTTCATCACAAAACCATGTCCATAAGTGCCACATCCACATGGTTTTTTAACACTTTCAGAGATTATGATTTCACCACCTCTCCTGGCAGCCTGTTCCAATGCCTTTCAGCAAAGAAACCTTTCCTAATTTCTAACCTAAACATCCTCTGGCACAACCTGAGGCCATTTCCTCTCATCTTGTCACTTGTTACCTAGGAGAAGAGATCAAAATGCACTCTGCTACAACCTCCTTTCAGGTAGTTGTAGAGACCAATAAGCTCTCCCTGAGCCTCATTTTCTCCAGACTAAACAGCCCCAGCTCCCTCAGTTCCTTCTCATACGACATACTCTCTAGACCCTTCACCAGCTCTGTTGCCCTTCTCTGGACACGCACCAGCACCACAATGTTCTCTTTGAGTGAGGGCAGCAAATGCAAGGTTCAAGGTGTGGCCTCATTAGCTCTGAGTACAGAGGTACAATCCCTTCCCTGGTCCTGCTGGCCACACTATGTCTGATACAGCCCAGGATGCCATTGGCCTTCTGGGCCACTTGGGCACACTGCTGGCTCATCACCACAGCTGGCTGTTGACCAGCAGCCCCATGTTCTTTTCCACCAAGCAGATTTCCAGCTACACTTCCACAAGTCTGTAGCTCTGCAGGAGACTGCTTGTGACCCAAGGCAGGACCCAACAGCACTTGACATTTGTTGAATCTCATACAATTGGCCTCAGCCCATCGATCCAGCCTGTCCAGATCCCTTTGCAGAGCTTTCCTACTATCCTGTAGATCAACTCTCCTGCCCAGCTTGGTGCCATCTGCAAACTGCCTGAAAGTAAATTCAATCCTCTCTTCCAGATCACTGATAATGATATTAAACAAGACTGGCTTCAATACTGAGCCTTAAGGAACCCCACTAGTGACCATGGATGTAACTCCATTCACCACCATTCTTTGGGCAGTTTTATACACATTGAAGAGTGCATCCCTCCAAGCCATGAGCAGCCAGTTTCTCCAGGAAAATGTTTCGCAAGACGACGACAAAGGCTTTACTAAAGTCTGGGTAGACATATCCACAGCCTTTCCCACATTCACAAAGTGGGCCATCTTGTTGTCCTCATTCCCACAGCAAAACATATCTCCTCTTTCTGACTTCTGAACCTTTCACCTGTATCTATAATACACAAATACAATACCCTTTTCCATCAGTTATCTCCCTATTTCCTGTGCTCTGTTTTCTGTTTACATCCTCTTTATTCCCTGTATAAGCTCTCTTCAGGCTGTTTTGTTCATAGTCTTAAACATCACCATCAAAGGACTTTTCCCATTTTACCTATTCAACGTGCCTCATCCCTGGATATGAAAAGAGTGTATATCTGATGTATATACATGTATATACATGTATATACATAATTACACACAGGACCTAGTTATCTAAAGCACTTTTTTCACTCCATCATCGTGTAATAACTCAAAAAGATACACCATTTGACTTATTGTCTGAATAGGAATATGTCCAATTATCCATTTTCCATCTCTTCGGTTCTACATCTATAGGTTTACACTTCCTATCAGGAATTTAATCACATTTGTTTTGATAATCTATTGGAAGTAATTCACGGAGTATTGCTCAAGACCGGTATTCACCTGTTATATTCTTCTAGCTTGCCCTCATTTCCAGCCTTTAAGTCATGTTGTGATGCATGAAAGACTTAAAATGTTTGCGTTTTTTTAAATATATAAACAATACTGAATGCTGAACACAGGACAAAGCATCTGTATGTTAACCCCTCACCTTAGAGATGTCCTTACTAAGAAAGCAAAAACCCCCAAGCAGAAAAAAACAGTTTGTGGCTCAGAAAACAAGCTGAGAAGAACCTAGTAAAAGTGAATTCCACTGGGCAGATCCAGTCACTTCCAGATCTCTGAGAGGTTCAAGGCTAGACAAGTCTCAAAGTATTGAGGTCTGTTTATAGCCACTTTCTGTAATAACCAAACAGTTTTGCAGTTGTTATTAATAATAATTTACTTCTTTGTGCCTTGTACATTTTAAGCATTTTAAGCAGGATATGTAATAACTTATGCCATTTCATAAATTAATATGTTCCTGATAACATCCAAAGTAGTAAGTGGACAGAGATTTTCCAGGGACCAAGATGGCAGGGAAGTGTAACTGATGCTCAGATGAAAGTTGTCTCTAGGGTCTGTTTTCATTAAATGCCTTACATTCACATGAATCTACAAGTCTGAGGATGAGTCTTTGTGGCAGATTTGGATGTAAACAAAGCCAGTATTGTTGATGGTTTGTGTTCCTTGTGATTCTACAAGTCTGCAAGTCCATAATCTCACAGTTGCATCAAAAAATGTAACAATATCGTTTTACACGTTCTGCCTGCATGTAAGTGAAAATACAACAAATAATATCAGAACCAAGAAAAAAAAAACCACAAAACAAAACTTTTCTTACTCCTGCTCAGTGGATATCCTTTATTTGTTGAATGAATTTACTATAATGCTATATTCACTGAAATTTCTGTGCTTTGCTCTGGGACATTTCATGTGAGTAGCTCAGACACAAGCTTACAGAACAAACCCTGCTGTTGAACACAGTCGTACTGGTTCCTACTGGAGGTGTCTCCATAACAGCAGTGTGCTGTTGGCTGCAACCACAACTTTTCAGGAGAAAAGAAAGTAATATTCTCAATTTAAACAAAAAAGAGCAGTAAAACATAGTGCTGACAAGTTTTAGCTGCACAGCAGGCTTTATCTGTAGGAGAGGCCCCTTTCACTAGATATGCCAGCACCCATTTTTCAGATTTGTTGAGAGTCAGCAGGAAAGCCTCAAGATGGCATTGGCCATCCAAAGGAATGAGAATCCTTTTGCAGGTTTTGCAGTCCTAGGTTAACAAGCCATTGGCATGAAAGTACAATGAGAATTCATTCATCATGGTGAGAAAAGATGTAGAATGAATGGTCTCTTGGATGCCCATGAAAATTATGGCAGAAGCATAAGGAGCAGGATCTGTTTAGCATGTCCTGTCTGAGTATTTGTTCCGGGTATTGACAGCAGGGCTGAATTTGGCCAAACACACATTCAGCATTAGGAGATCTCAGGGAACTTTGGTACTGAGCCAAAATCAAGCTGTGCCATCTGAAAGACAGAAAAGGTCAGGATTTTGACATCTTATAATTTGGCTAGTTTTGAACAGATCTCCATACTTCTTACAAAAAGCATTTTCTTGACTCCAAGATTATACCATTGCCAAATTTCAAAGCCTATTTGAAAGCCACAGAGATATGCAAATTTTTTAAACGAAATCAATGATATACTAACGTGGTTGAAAGAATAAGGTATCCTAGAGATAAGGGGAACTCATAATGCCCCTGTGTTGTAGTTTAACTGTTTATAAAACAACATAGAGACCCTTAAACAGTAGTTAGACTTCCTCTTCATAGGCATTGTATATATTTTTTTTCAGAGCTGCTGTAATCCAGAAATAAACGATATATTATTACAGCCCTGTTACATGTTAAGAAAGACATTCATGTATTTCTGCATGTAGCAGTGGAAATCACAGGTTGAAGGGGCAAGAAAAAGGATAGATATTCATACTGTTTAAAGCTTAGGGATGAAACTCATTTAAGTCAAGAACACTTTGCTCTCACATAGTTAATAGCAAGCATATCAGGCAATGCAGAGGGAATCTGCAGTGAAAAGAAACCCTTTCAGTCTATATTTCATGGTTCTCTTTAAGGAGGGGTCCCCTCTTTTCTTTTATTTTTAAATCAATGTCTTTTATAACAGTCATTGTGCTCCCTGTCCCCCCCACTGAAACGACAGGATGGGTTTCAGTTTATCCCAGTGGGAGCCCAGCAGCCTGGAAGCCAAGTGGTGGGATATCTTTGTAACTACTTGGCAATTCCAATCAAAACAAAAGTTCTCCAGCAGGTTAGAAAGATGGATTCAACAACTACAGGTCCAAAACAAACCAACAAACATTGGCCAAATTAATCCCCTGGTATCAGCTATTTATTGTGCATTACTATGATAAAAACAAGAATGAATCTGGTACCTGGTGTCTGGCAGTTCTGTCTTGAAAGATTTCTGACCTGATTTTCAGAGACACCTACAGATTTTCCAGACTGAGGGAGAGCACTCTACACTACCCAGCACTCCCCTAAAACTGGCTAGTGATTAACTGTAAATTTTCCCACAGTATAAGATGCCTTTTCAAACGCTTTCTAATGCACTTTTTTGAGTCCTTTAAGATTTATAAAATCTGTAAAGAACTTTTTTGGGGAAAAGAAAAAAACAACAAACAAACAAAAACAAAAAAAAATATGCAAGTTTATTGTTTAGCTGATCTTGTTAAGTTAGAAAAGTGAATAGAAAAACAAAATGGTATGTTACTACTAAAGTCTCTTGTTCTGTACACATATTAAGTACTTGGAAGGTGGAAGGTGCCACACCCAAAACTTAATTTTTCTTCAAGCAGTGACCTGTTTTCTGTTTTTCATTACCAGAAGGAAAAAAAATATATTGGCATGCTCTGAACCAGATATGCACCTGTGCTCTGCTGCTGATCTGTGCCATTCCCTCTTTAACATGACCAGGTCTTTAGTTGTGATTATGTTTGTCAATAATTTCTTAATTCAAAAATTTACACCTTTTAGGCTTCAAGATAGTTTTTTTATGATCTAGTGAAGACACTGTGAAAAAGTTTTATTTAAGCTATGGAAATATTTCAGTCTCAGTACACCTGTTATTGACAAATGAGTCACAGAAGCTGTAGACGGACATTGGTTGAAATATTTACTGGATCTAATTCATTATAAGTAAAACATTCATCATCTCTAACATACCAGATATTGGACATTTACTAATAACTAGTTGAGTATTTTTTAAATTCCTTTTGCCACCGTACCTTAAAAATGCTAGACTTTACTTTGGATATTGGTTCAGTTCTTTTCTTGAGCAAGAATGGAGTTTCTCCTACTTCCCCAGTATTTCCTCTTTATTTCTTTGTGCACTGAAGGAATTATTCAGTTAACAGAAATCAATATGATTTCAGCAACAGTGCTTTTAGAAAACTACTAGTCCTGAGCCAGAAGAGGGAGCCTAGAGAGCAAAATATTCTTATTTATTTGCCACTAACTTTTAGGCTGGGTTGTTGTGCTTTTTGTTTTGTTTGCTGTGTTGGTTTGCATGTTGTTGGTTTTGTTTGTTTTTTTAATATTCGTGCCACAATAGAACTGCATAGGTGCATAGAAATGGGGATAATGAGAATTGTCCTCCTCAAGTTTCACTGTAATACAGAATGCCATTGAAGAGTAGAATGAATTGGCCTTTAATCACTGGATTTGGAGAAGACATAGAAATGCCATAATGCAAAGCTCAGCCTTTTATTCTGGACCACAACCACTCCACTTATCATAATTCCACTGTCTTTTGTAGTTGTTGGCAGGGAATAAAAAGTATTTCTACTAATAATATTAATTTTCCCCAGTCTCACCTCCAAATTCTTATTATAGTGTGGAATTTTTTCACTCTATAATGTGTGAATTTTTCTTAATTGCCCTTCTCCTTCCTTTATGCACTTAGAGAAATGAGGAAGGATCCTTCCTGGTGCCATTTTTGCTCAGCCTTTTATTGTGCTGTTTTATATAGGTCATGGGGATTGCTCTTGTATCAAGCACAGTTTTCCTGTGGTCCCCAACTACAGAAAGGAATACCCCCATCTCCTCTGGATTCCATCAGAGCCACACACAATGCCCTGAAGGTCTATTTGTGGCTCCAGAGCCACAGCCTCTGTATTATTTTGTATGGTGAGGGACAACATTCCCTCTTAAGAAATGAGTATCTTTAGAAAAGATGTGAAGTTCACTAAAATCAGTTTTTCCTGTGGCTTGAGACTATTAGGTCATCAATATCAATTGAGCATGAAGAAGTAGAGTGAAAGAAGCAGCAAAAGAATTCCATACTGGATCCTTGATTCATGGAAGTGAGATGTACTTTGATAAGTCCTATCAGAAAACAACAACAAAGTCTTTCTTTCCATCCATTTCTTTTTATGAACAAATACTGCAGATGACTTCCAAAGATACCTTCCACCTTCGACCATTCTGTGATTCTATCAATGTAATAAGAACCAACTTCAGTTTGTAGGAATAATGTAAATGTAATTGATTACAAAATGTAAACATTGTTTTTTCTCAACTTATGCTGGTTTTTGGTTTTTACTATACTGCAAAATATGTTCAACTTTCTCTTGCTTTTGGTTTCATTTTACCTTCTCTGCTTCGTAGTTTTCTCAGATATCAGGTCTCAGAATGCCACAAGAATGATTCTCTAATGGTGTTTTTAGTAATTGTAGAACATCTAGAAATCTCTCATTTTTTCCATATTGCAGCAGCATTTCGAGACCAAAGGGGCTGAGAAGGAGGCTGCCCCAGCTATATAGCAAGACTTACCTGGAAAATAACTTCTTTCCCTAGCTGATCACAGAATGTGTTAACAACTTCAGCATTAATTCAGGTGCTCAAGGAAACTGACCTCATGGTTAAATACAACATTTTTGCATTTCTGAAACTGTGTGTTTTAAATTACTACAATACTTTGCAATATTATCAAATTTTGCATGACTGTCTCTCATCACCAACTGTTACCCTGTAAATTTCACTGAAAAAAAAGCCCAACTGAAAGGATTTGTTCTATGGAAGTCTGGTTCCTATGCCACTGACAAAAAGCTTGAATTGTGAGCCCTGTTGTCTACAGGCCCTACTTAGATAAAGCCCATCCCAGTGAAAAAGTATCTACAAAAAAGCAAATGATACCAAACCTAATTCACACAGGCTATTGGAATTCACACTTTTTATAGAAATGGATACAAATCAGAAGACATTCCTTCTTATATTAGATGGAGCCAACTTTTGAGTTGTACTCATTCCAACTCTTATTGCAGTCAGTGAATCTGCCGAAAATGTAGTCAGGGTGGATTTTTGCCCACAGAGTGCTGGTATTCAGCTACCTTTTTTGGCACACTTCGAGGCAAACTATCTTTTCCTGGTTTCTAACATGAATCTCCCACCTCCGGATAAAATGAACAAACACAAAAAGAATGGAGAGTCCTGGCATCCATTTTAAAAGGTAGGTACTGGAACTAGGAGCTAAAAGCAAATCTTTGATAAGAAACAAACCATGATGAATTAAAAGAATATTTAAAATAATAGTATATTTCCTGTAATTCATAATCTCTACTTCCTTGAGCCTAAAGTATTTATTTACTTTTTATAATTTTGAGTCTCCCTTCTGTGGTTCATGAAAGAAGATACTTTGTATCATTTCCCCCCTTTTAATTAAAAGCAGAAGCATCCCAGAATTGAGAGACTCCTGAAAGGGCAAAGGAACAGAACACTATGGAAGGCTTTGGACACAGGATCCCAGAGGTTACTCCAAAGAACCTAATTGTAAACCTTCCAAAAAAAAATTTTTTTTTTTTTAGAGTTATAATCATGCATCACTTCTTCTAACTGTGTATTGTCAGCAGCGAAAGATTTTCAGTTTGAAGCCATTAGTAACATTTTGTTTGCACTGGGATAATGATGTCTCCCTAATTTTTTTATCTTTTAAATTTTCCAATGGTCCAACTTCCCTTAAATCTCCTAAGCACAGTCTTATTACTGATACCTCTGATATTAGGGACTTAGAGTTCCAAAGCTAAACTGATCAGGTTGATTTCCTGTTTTAAATACACACACCCCCCAAAAGACATGGACCAGTTGGTTTTAACTACCACCACCCCCTCCAGCCTGGAGGGCCCAGGTTATTCATGGTGTTTTTTGGTTAGGCACAGTCCCCTTAAGGCAAGGCACATTCCCCTACACCAACGAGGGCATTCATCTTACCTACCTTTGTTGATCAAAAAGATAGGTGTTACATTTAGAAAGACATAGATACTTATGGCATGAGTCATCTTGCCTTAAAATAGATAGTTAAAAGCGCTAGTATGAGTAATTCTCCAGAAGTGCCTCGCTTTGGTAACTATGGAGGGAAAATAGCTTGTTTGTCTGGAATAGCTACTTAAATTTTAGATAGCTACAATTCAGGAAGATGGACCTCTCATAGTGTCTGACTGCAGCATGTCTTTCAGAATAGCTACATAAACAAACAGCTTCCATCAGACAATAATCTGCAACTAGAAGAAACATTTTGAAGGTGCCTCTGACTGATGAAAATGGTCTTTATTAGCATGACAGGGAATGACCAACTCCTTAGTTTGCAGCTGGCACATTTGCAGAACCATGGAAAATTCCTTGTTAACTTGTGTATCTGCTGTGCTAGAACACATCTTAGATATCTATTCTTACTCTTTTATATATCAAAATGCTTATTTAATTAATAATAACATTTATTTATATTGCATTTTCAAAACACAAATGGGGTAACTGAGGTTTAAGGAAGATAAGTTTGCATTTTTCCTCCATTTCAGTTATTTTTATGCATTTCTAAAGCCTATTTCAATTAATTAGGACAGCCATATATTTCTGAGGAAAGGAATGTCTAGGCTCTGACTTCAGAGGGCTTCAACAGAGCTAGCGGGAACCTGGCTTTACAGATCAATTTTTTCTCATATATTTACCCATGGATTCAGCTTTTGCAGTTACAGGCTTTTAAATACTATAATGCAGATCTCCAGCGATACTGTTTCCAGATGGAAGGCAGATAGTAATTTGCTCAACTTCTATACTCAGAATGTCTCAGCTGGTACAGATATGCTGCGGGAGTCATTATGAGGTTTCTCTTGCTGCCAAGTAAAATGCTTGAATTCAGAGTAACACTGTTCATTTGCTTTAAAATTATGATTTCATAAATTTGTTGCAATGGATACATTTAACAACAACTCACATCAACTTCATCTTTTTCAAGAACAATATATACTTTCCTTTCTGCTAGAAGATTGAACAACTAAATATCAGTAAATAAGTATCAGTTTCCAAATACCCAAATACATGCATAGGAACACAAGGGCCCTTCATATCAGTAATTTTTGTCAATCTTTTAGTACAATGAAGGGCATTTAGAATAACCACATTGTAGTTTCATTTTAAATTTGTACATTGGTTTTACCCTCCAGTAAAAAGGCAGTTGTGTGCTTGAAATGATGTGTGTGGCACTGACAGCTTACTTTGCTGAGTCAAATTTCTTGTTGTGTAGCTGATAAGCAATAACCACAGTTACTGGTTTCGCTCCTGTGTTTTTTCTGTGATGAAAAATTAAGTGTTGATAAAACATTACTGAACAGTGAGCCTGTTGTAACACTCTTAAATTTCCATCTTTTTAATTTGCTCTTGTGGATGATGAGCACCAAAAATTTCAATGATGATAATAAGTGAAATTAATCTGTAATCTTTACCCTCAGATCTCTTTCTTTTGGTGCATGAATAAATTCGCAACCCATTATGGAGATATAAAACGTGACTTTGGAAGCAGGACCCTCAAGTTAGACATCTAAATAATAGACCTGTTTTCTTAAATCTTTAGAGTCCTTGAAAGCCTGTGAGTTCCCAGCAGCTCCCCTGGAAGCTCATGCAAGCTGCTGGATGGACTTTTGAAAACTAGGCATCCCATTTGCATGCTTTTCTCCCTCAAACCTCAAATAGTTTTTTTAGAGGAGCTGTCACATCTCATACAAAAAAGCTGTCGCTTTCAATGCATCCCGGTGTCTGTAGATTTCCAGTCAACTCTGTGCCTTCTTCCCTTATTATGGTGGTTTCTACTTGGAAAAAACCATGAACCACAAAACCACAAACAAACAAACAAACAACAAAAAACAACCAACCAACAAACAAAATGCACACAACCAAAAAAATCCAGCCCCAAAACCCAAGATTTTAACATCATAACTATAAATGCAAACAGTCCCATTAATTAACTGTTAGTTCAGTCCTAAAAGGTACTAAGCCTTTTTTGGTGGTGGAAGAGTTTTGAACTTTCTGTGCCTTCAGTGAATGGAAATTCAGCTCCTTCTTGCAGTCTGAGACTCCCCTGGGCACAATTTTGTGGCAGGGTGAACCCAAACTCTTCAAGAATGATTCCTTTTACTTTAGTGCGTCATTGCTGGTTCCCGTAAAAAGTGAGAGTCTTTGACACACACAAGTACCCTTTCCTTTCCTCTTCATCACTCAGAAAGCAGCTTTACTTGTCATTATACTGTATCTCCTAATACTTAGGGATCATTTATGTCTGGGGGATGAGAACATACTCCATGTCCAGGAAAGCATGTACATAAGCTAGAAAAATGTTAAACCAACAGCAGGGCTCACTAAGACTCCCAGAGGAGAGGACATGGCTATATCAATAATACTTTTATTCAACAAGCCCAGTGTACAGTGAAGTGGCAAATCGAGGGATGGGTGTGTAAGGGCGAGGGGAGGAAAGGTGCAGCACAGTGTCTATGGCCTCTTTGCCTACTTTGTTTACACCAGAAGATGGGGACAGCTACTGGCAGAAGGGGGTACGATGGCACTGCTGGTAACCACGCTTGGCAGGCTGGCTGCAAGTGCCACAGGCCTCCAATGCCTCTGCCTCTCCTCCCCTCCCCTCCTGCAGTGGCAGCTGGATCCAGCTTAACTCTGCAGAGTCCTGTCCTAGCTCGTCCCTTAGCCCTGCCACTCCCTTTTCTGTAGCAGGAACAGCCTTCTCACAGACCAAGATGGCAAAATTCAGGTGTTCCTCCACTGTCTCTGCCTTACGCTAGTCTTTTTGGCTCTGTTTTCCTATCCTTAAATTTCATGCTGTGCCTTTACTGAGTTTAGCAGTTCTGCTGGACTTCCCAATCTCTTTATGGAGTACACTAAGCTTAGGTACGAATGACAGTCACCTGGCCCTCAAAACTCACTGCATCCCTACCTAAACCCCAAATTTATGAGTTTTAAGCTGTTTCCAAGTTTTTCAGGTGTCAGAGTAATTTTTTTAATTAAAAACACTGAAGAAAAATATTGATCTTCTAACGACTTTCTCAACTCTACTATGGCCAAGAGAAGTAGTCAGGGAGTGCATGCTTTGGTGATGCAAAGCATGGTAAGAACATCATCTGTCCTGTGATCCCAGCAATTTACACTTGTTTTTAGGACAACAAGGAAAAGGATTCATCATTCCCTAAGGAGACTGATGCTGATAGAAAGAACCTTGACAAGCAATATTTTCTGTGGTGCCGTGTGACTTTTTTTTTCCTTAGGCATGGTTTCAAAAGAAAAGACAGTCTTATGCAGCACGTTTGTATTTTAGCTACTACGTCCATATGCAATGCAATAAAAGAGGTGGAAATTGCAATAATATTCTTAAATTGCAACAGAATTGTTTGGACAATTAGTCTCTGATAAACAGTGGTCTAAAGTACTGGGAAAGCACTCTATCCAATAAATACAAGAACACTTTTAGATTTTAACTGCACCTATCTGTTTTTCTCTGAATGGCAGGTGTTATGGCAAAGCTGTTGCACATAACCGTTAAAGAGCTTTCAAGGACTGTGGAAACAGTATGTAAACATATACTTGGAAAGAAACCAGTCTAACTTCTGATTCAGATAGACTTATGAGAAGCCTATTGTTCTTCATAGATTTTTAAAATTACTGTCTTGATAACTTTTGTGCTACATTATTACTGGACATCTTGGTAAATAGCTGTATCCCCCAATACAGAAATCTGAATTACTGAATTTGGTGTGCTTCAGTTTAGGCAATAGGAGAGTGGAGTTTTCAGTACTGTGATTACAAATCTGGACCTCCAAATTCCTCGCAAATTTCATTTTGATGCATTAGTCTTTCCTGGAATGGAACCATATATAAGTATAAACTGAAACATTCAGTCATGGACTTAGTATGGAGAGATTCACTACTGAACTGTGCCAAAGGGTAGAGCTGGTCGATGTTTTTAGTTGTGACATGAAAACAGATCAGGGTAGTTTAATCAGTGAAGGAGAGAGACTTAGAAAGATTTCAAAAACAGCTGCTTTTACACCAATAATAGACAGGCTGGATTAAGCAGGCTGCATACACCTATCTCCTTTATTTGCTTCTGTTCTTGCTTCTGGTTTTTTTCCCTAAGTACTTAGAAAATATGTGCAGTAAGTCATGACATGGCAAAGCTTTTAGGAAATTAAAAAAATAATAGCTATGTTAGTTGGGTGTTAAAATCTCAGAAGCATGTCTAAGCTGATCTGCAGTGAGAAACCCCAGTAAGTCAATGGGTTCTGTCTCTCTGTCCTTCTGGGAAGGTTCCATAGATCCTGTCCAGCCCAGAAATCTGAGTTTACCTTTTGCAGAAAAGTGGGGCATAGCGAAGAGTGAAAGGAGGAGGAAGAGGGAGCTGCACACACCCTGGTCTTGCCCTGACATGGAGTACTGCAGCACTCCCAGGTCTCTCAACATAGAAGGACCCAAAGTATTCAGTAAAATTTTGTTCATAACTTTGTCATTTATTGATTCTGATTTCTATATAAATATATTATCACAACATATACAATTATGAAGCTTAACCACCAGGTAATTATTTTGCCTTTTAATGTCATCTCTTTTGAATATCTGGTGAGGTTTTGCCAGTGATGTTAGATCTTGTTCAGAGAAATATATTTGAGCTGTGTGTGTACACGCATGTGTGCCTATAAACGCCCACGCACGAAAGGTGATGCAATTTCCTATTAAAGTTTGGAATATTCTCAGCTAAGAAGAGGTAAATAGTGGCTTTACTTCCCTGTAATAAATAATTACGGTGACTAATGACAGTACTCCCTTGTGTAGGACCCTTCACAGCCTTCACCCTGCAGAACAGGAATAGGGGAATCATGGTAGCAATGGCTGGGTTAGCGCACATACTGTTTATTTGCTCACCTTTATGTACTAATAGCAGAGGCAAGGTTAGGAGCTTGAACTCTGGGGGTTTAATCCCTAGTTCTAGTCATTGGACATTTTCCTTCATCTTGTAAGTGTAACTGCAGAGTAGGGAACCTATAGTACCATGTTCATACTATTCTCCTAGGCATACATTATTAACAACTGTCAGGGACTGCACTACAGACACTACAGAGATCTTTGTTCTGATCCAGTATAGCTGGTTTTTTCCTTTTTTACTTCTTTTAATTAGCTGTTGCTATTATCTGGTACCTGAAATCCCATGTTTATCTCATTTGCTTGGTATAGCAATTAGAAATGTGACATCCTGGCATCGATGTTGGCTTTTAGTAACTACAGCACATTACTTGCACCAGGCATGAAAACAAAAAAATTAGTTTTCTAAAGGAGCTTGAGGAGAGTATCTCGTGATGGAGGCCAGACTATACACTCAGAACTGACCATCCTATAAGAGTGGTCGTACAAGTGGGGAATATTGGCAGGCATCCATTGTACATAATCCACTGCATAATTATATTTGATAGCAGCTTTCTGGTATGTGTGGATAATAAACAGCTCATGTATCTATGAATCTGGAACACTCCTAAAATGAGCTGGTGCATACTCAACATTAGTTTCCCAGGTCTTTTTCACACTGTCGTATTATACTACATTTACTAAATAGATTAAACTGTATTGCAGCATTAAGGGATACATTATTCCAATGGACAAACAAGAGGATTTATGCAAGGAATATTGATTAATTTGAAAAGAAGTTATACGTGTAAATCCACATGCAATGCAATCATATCATACCCTAAAGAATACCAATAGAAGTGCTTTTATCCTGAAAACACAGCTGCCCACTATTTGCAAAGTCTAATTTTCCTTTAAAATTGTAGATGACAATATTTTATGGCCACTGTTACATACATGACTTCAGCATGCATTGCATTTTGTGCCTACTGTAGAAATATTGAGGTCTAACCAAATGCACAGTATAATGAAATCAATAATAGTTAAAATTTGGATTCAATGACACTGTATTTCTAAGTCTCTGTTATGGGCAACATTGAAGAATTGTCTACCAGAAGCCATCACTCCCCACCCTATGGCACTGTGGTGAGGTGAATAATCCCCAACAGACTCCATTCCACTAAAAAAGGCAACTATTCCTACAAAACTGCATAGGTTGAAGAGACAAAAAGAGATTAACAGATATAAGAATAATAGAGTAATATTTTTAGGCAGTGTAAAGTATACAATGGATAAAAATAGATCTTTCTCTAATAAAGTTTCTAATCTAAAGTGCATGGCTATTTTAGGTGATGTGATAGGTAAGTATATTGGCAACACTTACCAATATTCACAGCATTGTGTTTGTCATTTATGACAGTTTAGAAAAAAGTATCATCACTGAATGCCAAATACAGGTATAATTTGTTCTTATTACTACTAATTTTGATTGCTATTAAGTTTTGCCTTCCTTCTTATCCCATCTTTCTAATCCATGGAATTGTGTAAGGCAGACCAAGAATTCCTCTTTGCAAATCATTGCTATGTATTTACCAGACAACTGGGAAAAAACAGAGGTGGGTGCACTGATAACATTGTAGACAGAGTGGCCAGTATGAAACACTTGCTATTAAAGGTTAGAGAGCAGTTAGCTACAGGGTCTCCATGTTCCCAGTGCTTTTTTAGAACATATAAAACTACTTTCTCATATATTCTGTCACAGCTGTTGTTGATGACTAAATACTTTTACTGCGTTTGTACTCAGGAATGGTACATAATCAGAAACTCATACAGCTAGACAGGAGATGATCTCAGAATGACCAAGTCCATCCCAGTTCTCTGGAGCAGAATTAGACCATTTCCAAAAGATATTTTCCTTCTGTGGTTGCCTGATCCCGCACTAAAATACTTGTACTTAACTATATACTTGTCTTAGAAAGTGTTTCTTAATGCCTAACATAGATCTGTGCTATAAATTAAGCCAGTTGTTTCTGATATGGATCAATAAACAGCACAGATCTGATAGGCAAGTTGGATGGGGCCTTGAGCAATGTGGTCTAGTGGAAAGTGTCCCTGCCCATGGCAGAGGGAGTTGGGACTAGGTGATCATTAAGGCCCATTCCAAACCATTAACATTCTATGATAGGCCTGCATAAATCAATTGATGCAACATCACTCTCACTTATTTCTGCCTAAGAAAACACAGCTCCCTGTTGCAGCTGCTGAACAGCAGCTTATCCCCTCCATCACCTGACTGATAGGACATGATGCTGCTTTAGTGCTTTAGGGCACCAGTTTCTTACCAGCTCCTGACAGTTTTACACTATTCATTTTTTCTCCAGTCAAATGCTACATATAATTTCAACTTCATTTTCATTATGTTTATTTTTACTGACACCAGAGATCACATGTCTTCATATTTCTATTTGATTTTTGGCCAAATGTTCGTTATTTTACAGTGACATCATATTTTGGGCATGCCTCTATTTCATACACTAGTTTTTCTAGCATACTATGAAAAATGTTACTGCATTTTTCATTAAGCAGAGGCAAATAAGCCATTTCTCTTCAAAATGGGATGACACAGATGGTATGCAGGAGTTCTGGGTGAACTGGCAAATTCCAGATCAAATCACCTACTTCCCAAGCGCAACACAAAAAAAGGCTTATTGGCTTATGTGGGCTCTGGGATAAGGTAGGNACTTCCCAAGCGCAACACAAAAAAGGCTTATTGGCCATCCACCACATAAATGCCATGTGTACTCTGGGATAAGGTAGTTTCTTTCTGAATGACAGAGGGAGGTCCACAACTGGAACACATTTAAGAACTTAGTCCATGCATTATCTGCATTTGAAGTCTGCTCTCGTCCTGTGAAACACTGACAGAAGAAAAATGTATAAAATCTTGTTTTACTCACTGTTACCAAGAGATAAGACTATGTTTACTTGGGGACAGATCAGCTGAGTAAAGTCCTGTTTTCTGTGGCCAACTTTCCTGATCACAGCTACACTCTAAAATAAGTCATATTCTGAGTCATTTTTAAAGACCTTTATGACACAAAAGTTTAGAATTATGGTGTACAAATAAAACAGGCTGTTCTATGCAAGCTCCTACACACAACATCAGTTTTCACAGCTGTCTCTGTTTCTTTCCTACACTGAATGGAAAACAGAGATTAAGAATAAGTATTCTACAAAAGGCATGAAGAAAGATATGTCCATGCAATGAATATATATGCACAGATGTAAATACACTTACCTGAGCAGATGTAAAAGCCACTAAAACAAATAGAGCAGAAAAGAAGAGGGAAGAATCTTACCCATGCTAAATACTGCTATAAAGAAGCATAGAATATAACACCAATGAGCAATGACTGCAAATTAGGCAAAACTTTCCGGAGCAAATAAAACACAGGTCCCTTCTCTACCACATCCCTCAATTTCTGATTATATCCAGCGTCAGGGTGGCTGATATTTCTGCACCAATGAGCCTCATTTCAAAAAAATCTGAATCTTGAGGCCAAGACAGATACCCCTCAGCTCAGCACTCTGGGCTGAAAGGAAGAGTGCCAGCAAGAGACCACAGATGGGAGATGGCATCAGCTCCTTGGGAGTTCCACCTTGTGCTGCATGCCGTGGGGTCGTAGGATGAGCTGGCAGTGCCTGTCTCAGCAGACTCTGCTGGCTTGCTTCCCCCTTGTCACTCTTGTTAGGGATTTGGATTACCCAGGAGCTTCCACAGTGGCACAGCCTGGCTGCCAGCCTCATGGCACATGCCACCAGGACCCCACTGCCTTGGACACAATCTGCAGCCAGATTTTATCTACCCCTGTGCTAGATCATAGGATCAGGGTTTCAGAAGTCTCCATCTTCTTGCCCTTCTTTTTCCCTACTGATTTGTAGTGTGATTTTCAGTGAATTTTTTCCCTTCCCTATCCTTCCATTTCCCTGGCTCTAACTGCAAGCAGTTTGGTGCAGACTGCCTTTCAGTATGATGCTGCATAGCATGGAGTGCCAGAGGGGACCCAGTTCTGAGGTAAAGCTTCAGAGAACAATGCAAATACAGTTAACAAGCTGTTTTCTTGACAGTAGGCATACATTTTGTCCTTGATCATTCATGGCATAATAATCTCCAAAAGTCAACTTTCTGAAAAGAGCCAATGAAATTCGTTGGCTCTTGCCTTAAGAGCTGGATGGGAAAATACAGCTGATGGATTCTCTCAGGTGTGGTCGTTGGAGTGTACAGAGTTCACAGAGACAAGTAACAGGCTTGTGTTAGTTGTAAGCATGCCTTTCATATGGCATATTACTTGGCCACTTCTGTGACTGGTAATTACTAAAGCATACACAAACAAATATGGGGAAATATGTGTATGCTTAAAAACCTAACATTATTTTATGGTTCTTTATCCCACAGTATATTTTAATACTGTAAAAACAGAATGATACAATTTGTAAAACAAATTTATGTGCTTTAAACAAGGGTTCTGATTGAAAGAAAAATAAACTAAAAAATCATACTGTAATTTGCTTAGATGCCTTAATCACTGCTAATCATGCTGCATATGTTTTACATGGATTAGATAGTACTTTCTCTCACTTGAATTATTTAAAATCTTACAAGAATGTTAATGACTTGTTTTTCTGTAAATATGTTAGAATTTTTATGTGTTCTCGTTCAACCAAGAAGTTACATATGAAAAATATTTTCATATTTCACATTGGAATTAATTCAGTATTTGGTTATATCATCTTTCTCATTATGCCTATGCTTCATTAAAAGTAGCTTTAAAATATTTAGTTTATATTTATAGTCCATTTTCACGCAGCTATAACACAGCTAGTGATAGGTAAGAATAATTATTTTCCAAGTTAGGTATTGTATGTGATATCTAAAATATCTAAAATATATTTTCAGGAATAATTTGCTATGCAGCATAATTACTACTATTTTGTTTATAAGACCTGTTTTGTCTTGCTAAAGGGAACTTGTAAAAAGTAATAATTTATGCTAACATTTTAAAACAAATTATGGCTACTGCAGGTTCTAAATATTCATATTCACAATAGTTGCCTGATGTATCCCTACTACGATAGTTGCACCCCCCCAAAATGGTTAAAATCATCCTAGCTGAGACTGAAGATGCAAGTTAACAAACAAAACCCCAAAATAATACCATAATAAAAGCAAACTATTTTCCAAAAGCTTTATGAAAATGGGTTCTTTGAAAAGGAATTTACATGTTTTGCAGAATGCTTCTTATAAGATCAAACTGTGAATCCCCAGCAGAACCTCAGCTGTTCCCGAAACACAGATAAAATACACAAAGCAAAACAATAGACTGTGTCTCATCCTTTCTGAAAGTCTTAGTCTATTCATCATAAATTCTTGGTATTGACCACCACTACTTCTTTTAATAAACTGCTTTTACTCATTCTGGTAATTGCTTGTTATCCATTTCCACACCACTGGCTTATTCATTATTTCCAGCAAAAGAGTAGAGACCTCATTTTATGAAAATGATTTGTATACAGCATATAACATAATTTCTTTTTAGTTTTAATGGAGTTTAATTGCAGTTTAATTCAAATTCAAATAATACATTAGAATTTTTCTTTTAAAATGCATTTCAGTATAAGTGGGTTCTCTTTTTCATAGTGATTTTAAAGAAATAATAGAATTAAAAATAGTGGACTTGAAAAATATTGAAAAACATAATTTCACAAAGAAAATTTTGATGTAAAATCAGAAAAGAGTGATGTAGAAATTTCTTCCTCTTTCAATATACATTCCCAAATTTTTGTTTTTCTAAAACAAAAAATACTTCAGAATTATGTAAGTGTAGAAATACCTACAAATGGTAGTTAGAATTAATTTCATAACAATATTTAATAAGCTTCTTAAAGTATTAATTTCTAAAACTTAAGATATTGTCAATTACAAAAGAAATAAGGGATTTCTTACTTTCTGTATGGGGAAGCTTCCACCATTGATAAAAAATAAATGTATAATTACCTCTTCTAAATCAGAAATTTTGAAAGCAGTATGTTGTTTTCATGAACAAAAATTTAAACCTTTTTAAAGTTGTTATGAAAAGAAAAAAATCTTTTATTTAAATCTTTTTTATGATTCATAACTATTCTAAAATGTTTGAAACATCCCCTTGACTTTGAATTTAAAAGCAAATGTAGTAGATTTTATATTTTCAAAGAACCTGACAATTCAGGCAAGTAATTTCAGCCTCTACAACAAATTATTCATAATATCATCTGTTTTAGCTAGTGTTTATATTTAATCATGTTTGGAAATTTTTTCCTGACATCACTTCACATATATATATATATAAAATTGAGAAAATTGGTTTAGGTCACTTTAAATGTTTGTATAGCTTCTTTGAACTCTGTACTTTGGGAAACAGAGTAGTTTGACTACCTGATCTTCAGATGAAGAGAAAGAAAAAAAGTAGTCATATCATTTTTTGAAAAAGTCTCTGAAAAAAATTTGATGAGCATATAAATCCACAGTAACTATGTGGCACTTTTATGTTATAAATTCATTCAGGTTGACAGCATGAGTTTATAATCTCCCGTGGCAATCTCTACTGACATCAGAGAGGCACAGAAGGCAGAAACAAAACAGAAAGGCAGATAGAACACTTGTAAAGGACAGAACCATTACATGTACTTCCCCAAAATATCCGGAAGATTTGAGATGAAAGGCTGATCGTTGAACACTGTTTATCAGGAGAATGATAAATCAGCACATTTGAGCACAGAGGTAAATGTCAGGGGACTGCAGAAATCTCCTTTCACCCTGAACATGAGGCTGCACATTTATCTGGCCAAAGGACCCAGTGCCCCTCAGCCCCTCCTTGGAAACAGCACAGTTAACAGAGCTCGACTGGAGTTTAAAGGTCCAGAGATCTTCAGGGGCAGACAACAACCAAGGCTTCACTTCTCCCTTCCAAAAATGAAATCTATTGCATGTAAAGTGAGACGGTTAATGCCTCTGAAACCTGAGGAGGGGTTTGTGTACCAAGTTTGTTACAGCTGCCCAAATGTTAGAGAAAGGGGAAAGAGGGAAGGGAAGGGAAGGGAAGGGAAGGGAAGGAAAATGGGAAGGGAAGGAAAATGGGAAGGAAGGGAAGGGAAAGGAAGGGAAAGGAAGGGAAAGGAAGGGAAAGGAAGGGAAGGAAAATACACTTAAAACATGCATGAATGTTATGAAACAGAAAAATGGAGGTAGTGTATGTACATATGAACCTTGTAATGTGATGTGATTTTTCACATCTTTTAAAGAAGAAATATTTGATCTGTGCATTTGAATCTCTAACACTTTCACATTTAAAGGTTATGGCATTTGCCATTAATTTAAGAATATTTTTCTGATAAATCATTGACTTCAGAAGCTGATGAGGAATTTCTGTGATTTTAAACTAAAATATATTATGAGCATAAATTAAGTTCTTGCAAAGTATATGTGATCTCACATGCCACTGGCCTTTTCCTTGAAGACGTGACTGGTACCAGCTCTCTCTTTTCTCTGGGGGAAATCAGGGATCTCCCTTCTGTCCTCAGCCAGTTTCCCCTTGCTGCCCCCCCCCCCCCCCCGGTGCTGCTTCTAAACCCCTCAGAAATAGGAAGAGCATGTGGAATTGCTGGAGTCAGTTTTGAAGCAAGGAAAACAAGTTTTATCTAAGCTACAGGATTTCATATATGCTAGATAGCACTGTAAGCCCCAATAGAGTAAATATATAGTTCTTTCTGATATTAATTCTTTTTGTTTATAGAGTTTGGGGTTTTTTTAGTTATTCTAAATCAGTGCATTAATGCCAAGTCCTAGGCAAACACTTTTTGAGTTATAAACTTAGTTAAATTATGCTTCCCATTGTACAAGGGAATTTGAATCCATCTCCTCCCAGTTAAACCAATATCAGAGCTGGTTCTGGAGCTGGACCATGGTCATCCTTGAGGTCCAGAAGATCGTGTGCTGGAGGGTACCAGCTGGGAGAACTGGATATTAGGTTGTGTGTTTTTTCCCATGGAGACAGAGTAGATAGGTATACGTTTTGTGATTTTTTTTCCTGTAGTTAATTTCAGTATTTGTAGGAATCAGCTCCATACAAAAATATTCCCTGCATCGAAGAAGGGGCTGCCTGCGCACCCAGCTCCTCCTCACACCGTGCCCTCCTCGCCCAGCTGCCTCCTGCATCTCCCGCTGCAATCCTGTTGGGGCAAAGACTTAGCTGGGTGTGGGGGTTCCCGAAAGCATTTTGGGCGCTTACTTCCTGCCGGAGCTCTGCGCTCCCTGTGAATGGAAAGTATCAAAGAAAAAAAAAAATTACAGAAGAATCCGCGTTTTTCTGGAGAAGGGAAAGGGAAAAAAAAAGGTTATTTCCAAGGATGGGGGGAGGGGGCCTAAAAAAAAAAAACCCAACAAAAAAACCCCCACTGGAAACCCCAAAAGGGTTATTTCCCAGCGCCTCGCACGCTGAGCTCTAGGAATGAGTCAGGGTTCTCAGTGCTGCCTCAGCCGGCTGAGCCCGCGCCCGTGCAGCGCCGGGGCCGGGCCGGGGCCGGGCCGGGC